>CATNUY010000289.1:90000-265928 GCA_951217065.1 Baccha elongata
TATATTCTCATACCGCTGTCCAAACAGTATAAAAAATTTATTTTATTTCATATCAAAAAAAAAAAAAATCTGAAAAATGTATTGCTATTGACAATAATGTATGAAAATTTTGTTTTCTTAACATTCAAAGAACTTTGAATTATTCTTATTTACATCTGCAGGCTTGCATTTTATGGTTCGATGGAAAGAATGGTTATAATCATAGAGTAATTTTTTGTAAATATTTATCCACTTGTAGCTACCATTGAAACTAAATTCTTTCCACATTTTTTCCTTAAAAGTTCTATTAAACCTTTCAATGATTGAAGCTTTCAATGAGCTGAATGTAGAATAGTGATTGATTTTATATTTTTCCATCAAACTTTTGAAGTTTCTATTGAAGAATTCCTTACCATCATCGGTTTGCAAATTTTTGGGAAATCTAGAAGAATTTTTAAATATATCATCCATTCCTTTTGAAACAGTAACGCCCTTTTTGTTTTTCATTGGGATAACCCACGCGAACTTTGAAAAAGTATCAATAACTGTCATCAAATAATTAAATCCATTGTTTTGTTCGCTGTAAGGTATCATTTCAACGAGATCGGCTTGCCACAAATCATCGTAGCCTTTAATGATAACATGACGTCGTTTAAAATTTCGTCGTGCAGTCTTGTGCAACTCTTCCACAACCTTTCGCTTACTCATATTTGTATGGAGTGAATTCAGCAAAATAAAACAATTCTTTTATATATTTTCTTTATTTTTATTTTTATTTCAATCTTTTATATAATAACATCAATTTCTTTATTCTAACCTAATGGTTTTCTACCATATAGCAGGCACAAGTATCGGGTCCTTCTTTACATTGATTGGATGCCCAACAACAATTAGAGTAATGATGTCCATGCGGTGATTCCATGTATGTAGTATTTTTAAATTTACTAACCATTGAAATACAGTTAGTAAATTCTCCATAGTGTTCATCCAATATTGATTCGCCATTTCTTTTTAAAAAATCAATAATATCTTTTATTATTTTATCAGTGTCCATTTTGAAAGTTCCTTGTTGTTCAAGTGTTGAATGCTAACTAACAAATTTTATTTTATTTTATGAAAATTGAAAAATCTTTTCTTCATTTTCACTTATATGTATATATATATAATACAGATACATAAAATTAATACAAATATAACATAATTTTTTTACTTATTTTAATCTATGGGTGTAAAGGGTACATTAGGGAACAGCGTTTTCATAATATGTTCAACTTTATTTTTTATTTTCTCGTGAACATACTTTTCCTCTGTGGAGTTTTTAAGTTTTTGGGAAATTAATTGTGTTGCTTTGTTTTTTTGTTCTATACTTTTTATTGTTTCCTTTATTGTAGAGTCTATGTGGTTTTTTAGCATATGAATTTTCTTATTAAAAGTGGATAAAACCTCCATTAAAGAAGAATTTATGTGGTTTATAATGCTTGATTCCTTAAGACTTATTTGATCATCAACATATCCTTTGCACACGGCTTGGTGGGGGTATTCAGGATTACTTCCAACATTGTTTAAATATCTATTATCCATATCAAAGTCACCAGATGGTAGGAGTTTAAATCCTATTCCTGGAGGACCTATGAGACCTCTGTTTTTTGGAAGTGGTTTGAAGTTCCTACCGAACTTGTCAACGTTCATTGTTTATATGTAAATTTTTTTGTTTTGCATGATACTAATATATGATATTTGCTTCCTTCAGCTCTTCTATTATGGAAGTTATTTTATTCTGGTGGTTGTCGTTACCAGCATTTTTAGATGCTATTAAAAGTCTTAGTCTATCAACAAGTTCATTCGGATCATTCCAGTAGACGTACTCAATATTTTTATGTGTGTATTTCATTTCGGTAATAAGATTTTCCTATTTTTGCATCTTCGTTTTTAAGTCCTGCAACAAGTTCTTTTATTATTTGAGTATATTTAGTTCCTCTGTTACTCTTGATTCTAGAAGAACTATCATGATTAATTCTATGTGCATTAGTTTTTTTTAAGATTTTCCCATATTGTTCAAGATCATCCTTAGTATATTTTTGCTTTTTAGGATTTTTCTTTAACATCAATTCAATAAGACCAGGAGTTCGAGTGAACTTTTCATCGTCGATGATTATATCCTGTTCGTTCATTGTAAAGCTACATTTTCCTATTTTTATAGTTTGCGTATTTGCATCAAAATACGGTCCATATGCTATATCACGATTTGACTCTGATAACAGTTTTTGTTGATTGAAGGAAGATGATTTATTAGGGCTAGCAAAATTTTTTGGTGTACTGAATAAAAAACTATTATCTGGACTATACAATTCTGGTGATGGTGATACTACTTTTTCATGATATTCTTCTTCATCCTTCCGATTAAAAGATTCGAAATGTAACTTGCGTTGTTTAGGTATTTTTTTAATATTATCATCCTGTTGAGTTTCTTCTTTTTTAATATTTCCAACTAATTTTTTCAATGGTTCAACAATAGGTTTGAAAGTATTTTCCAAATCAGTTTCTCTCAGCATTTTACCAGTTTTAAGTTCAAAATATTTGTTTTTCAGGACATTTTTGGTTTTTATTAGGTCATTTAACACATTCTCATCCATTTTCTAGTTTCAAACAATATTTGTTTATACTGAAGAAAAGTATTTGTTTGTTTTGTTAGGGCTACTCGTAGTTTTCCCAGACAGTGTTTCTATCGTAATGTGTTGATTTAAATGAAAAATGTATATTTATAGTATTGCAGTTTTGTGAAAACTGTTTTTGTAACGACCTTTTTCAATACTGCTCTCCTTGTCTATAACTAGAAATCCAAAATTATCAGACCAGCAATGAGAACAAAGTTCTTTAAACTTATTGAAAGTCATATCAGAGTTTATATGATCTTTGTATACATGCTTCAAATTTAATTCATCTTGTTTGAATAGAATTATAAAATTAGCATTATCTCTTATCAAATGTTTTGGTATATGGGTATAGGACTGACATAAATAAAAACTATCAACTCCGTTATGACGACCCATACAAAAATAATCTCTTATATTATTCTGTTTCTGGCATGCAACATCATCGAATATAAATATTGAATTATTTTTGGCTTCTGATGGAGGCATTACATCGGAATTATTAGAAAATTCATGGTATTCCATTCCTTTGACGGATGTTATAAGTTTCTTTAGATAAAGATATTTTGGTTGATGTAATGATTTAGAGTAAATATATATGTTTTCAAACTTCAATCCATTGGGATCAAGAAGAATGCTAAGCATGACATTTGTTTTGCCACAGTTCGATGGTCCGACAATAATTCCTCGAATACTATTTGGAAATAATGAACCATGTTTTTTTTTAATTTTAACTTTACAATCAAAATTTTTCACTTTAATAATTTCTGACTGCTTTATGAAGCGCATAATGCTAACTAACAGCTTTTACAGTAAAACATACCATTTTTATATTGTTGCATTCATATACTTACCAACCTTCGACTAGGAAGGTGCGTGTAAATAAAAGTATGATTGATTATAATAACCAACGAATTCAGTGCCGTAATAAAATAAAATCAATTAAAGGCAAAGGACTTTTAAATACGGTTATAGACAAACTACCATTTGAGTTACATCTTCCTTCTTATAACTATTGTGGTCCGGGGACAAAATTGGAAGAGCGCTTACGTAGAGGAGATAAAGGAATTAATCCACTGGATGAAGCTTGTCGCTTACATGATATTGCGTATTCTGAGAGTAGCTCTGTCTCAGATCGACACGTTGCTGACAAAATTCTAACGTAACAAGCGTGGAAAAGATTCAAAGCAAAGGATTCTTCAGCCTCTGAAAAGCTGAGTGGTCTCTTAGTCACCAACATGATGAAAGCAAAAACAAAATTTGGTATGGGTAATAAGGCTACTAAAAACAAATCTATAAGGACTAGCAAAAAAAAGAAAAAACCTTGTAAAACAAATATTTTCAAAAAGGCAATAGCTGAAGCAAGAAACGCAATAAAAAGCAATATAAATTGTTGTGGTACAACATCAATGTCTACTATTGCTCTGAAAATCTGTGAAAAATAAGAAAAAACAAAATATACAAACTCCAAGAATAATACCACTTCCAAAGAGAGGTGGTTTTCTTCCATTTCTAGCTCCTGTTTTAGCTGGTTTTAACAGCTGTTGGTTCATTAGCAGGTGGAGCAACTGGTGTTGCAAAAGCCCTCAATGATGCAAGTATTGCAAAAAAAACCTTTGAAGAAAATAAACGACATAATAAGGCATTGGAATCAGTTGCTATTCAAGGAAAGGGTTTATACTTGAAACCGTATAAAAATGGACTTGGTTTATTTCTAAATACACCGAATACAAAAAACTAATTGAAATGCTACCTAATCGTCCTTTAAACAATTTTGATATTCTAAGGTTTGGAAGGAAACATCTGAAACACTTTAGAGGAGTGTTTATGCGTGACTCATTACCGAAAACTACTAAAGATAGAGAGTGTGGGATTATAAATTTGGACAATGAAACTGGTACGGGTACTCATTGGGTAGCATATATTAGAAATAAGAAAAAAAATATTATAAAATATTTCAATAGTTTTGGAAATTTAAGACCACCAACTGAAGTAATAAGTTATCTTGGTAATCAAATAAATTATAATTATATTCAAGAACAAATTTTGATACATTTATATGTGGTCATTTATGCTTAAGGTTTTTATTAGAACAATGTTATAATATTTTCAACTGTTATATGAAAATGAATAAAATCAATTGAATAAACTAAAACTGTGTCATTCGTCTTTCAATCAGGATGTCGTTAACATTAACACTAAGTGGAAATGAAACAAGTCTCAATGCAGAGTATTTTCCCCCAATCGTACTGAAATCTAATTATGTTTGCGGGCTTATAGATTTCCAAACATATAACTCTATACCAAATATAGACGATACTAATAATTTGCTTCATATAGGCGATAGTGTTATTTCATTTCCTATTGGTTCATATGAGATAGAAGATATAAATAATTTAATACAAAAAAAACTAAATGAATTTAATAAGAAAAATAAAAGTTCAAGAAAAAGTGAACTAAAAATCAAGGCAAATAACAACACACTGAAATGTGAAATTTTCAGTTCAGAAGACATCGACTTCACTAAACAAAACTCTATTGGAACTCTCTTAGGGTTTTGTAAAAAACGTCTGCAATCAAATGTTCTTCATGAATCAGATCTTTACGTTGACATAAACAGAGTTAATGCTATACGAATTGAATGTAATATAATAGATGGGACATATATTAATAATCAAACGGCTCACATTTTACATGAATTTTCTGTTAAGGTAAGCCCAGGGTATAAAATCATAGACGTTCCCAGAAATGTTATTTATTTACCTGTGAACGTCAAACGAATAACATCGTTGTGTTTAAAATTCATCGATCAAGACGGTAAAGCCATAAATTTTAGAGGCGAGAAAATAACGGTTCGATTACATTTGCATCCAGAACCATGATTGTATATGAAAATATAATCAGCAGAATTCCTTATAAAAACACTGAAAAAAATAAAACATTACTCAAACAAGCTTCGAACACAGCTGTGGTAACACATAAGCTCACAAAACATAATCGGACATTTGTACTATCATTGGGATACGTTTTAAAACCTTGAAAGTAAAACGCACTTTAAATAACAAAAAAAAAAACAAAAAAAAATATGTTGAACATTTTACAAGACCCCGATATCAGTGAAAGTATTTCGAAATATGAATATCATACTTATTCATCATATCAAAACAATTTTGAGAAAAGTGAATGATATTCAGATTTGTATGCAGCACCAAAATCTTAATGTTCTTCCTTCGGAAAGTTTTTTATATGTTGAAGGAACACTATCAAAGTCGGATGGAAAAGAAATTGTTAGCACAAAACTTGTAAACAATGTAATGGCTTTTCTTTTTGATGAAATACGTTATGAACTAAATGGAAAGGAAATTGACTACAATCGAAATGTGGGGATTACAACAACAATTAAAAACTATTTGTCTTTGACTAAAAATGAGAGTGATATGCTTTTAAATGCATCATGGTCTCCTGATTCACCTATTAATTTGAAACCATTTCATTTTAACTACTGTATTCCATTGAATAAACTTTTGGGTTTCGCTGAAGATTATAAGAAAATTATTCCCAACGCACGGCATGATCTTATTCTCACTCGTGCTAGGATGGATGAAAACTCTCTGATCTCCTCAAATGAAGAAAATGTTGAAGTAAAGCTACATAAGGTTCAGTGGAAAGTACCACACGAGACTTTATCGGATTACATGAAATTGAACCTATACAAATCTATAAACAAAAATAATTTTATGAAAATTGCTTTCCGAAACTGGGATCTCTATGAATATCCCATGCTATCAAACTCTGATCATCACATCTGGAACGTCAAGACAACAACGCAAATAGAAAAACCACGATACATTGTTTTTGCTCTACAAACTGAGAAAAATAAAAAAATTTCTGCAGATCCTTCAACTTTCAATCACTGTGATCTAACAGACTTAAAAGTATATCTTAACTCTGAAGTATATCCGCATGAAGACCTCAATATTTTTTTCGAAAAAAAACAGATATAGCTTGTTTTATAAAATGTATGCGGATTTTCAAAAAACTTGCTACAATAAAAGCAGCACCAAACCTCTTCTATCTTGGGATCTTTTTAAATCACGTGCACCAATTTTCGTCATAGACTGCAGACATCAAAATGAGACTATGAAAACAGGACCTGTCGACATTCGCTTGGAGATGAGAACATCCAAAAATATTCCTCCAAACACATCAGCTTTTTGTCTAATGCTGCATGACAGAATTATTGAATATAATCCACTTGATCAAGTTGTTAACAGGATTGTTTGAAAATTAAATTTAAGTAAAATTTTAAAAAAATTTTATTATTAGCTGTAATATCTATAGAATGTTTGAAAATTTACTTTGTTTACTCAAGTAACAACAAAAAAAAAACAAATGTACTTTTCAGTTACCCATTTAGAACAAATAAGAAAATATCAATAATATCCAAATAACTTGCTTTGTTCTTACTAGATTAAGTGTCTTGGTTTCGCTCGCTCTCATATACCAAAACCCAAAAAAAAACATTGTTCGGTATTCAATGTTTTGGCTAAGCATACGTAAGAACCCACAACGAAAAACCCAGTGCTTCAGGTATTATCTAACCATACCCCATACCAGAACCTAAAACCGCACTCATTCAGTGCTAAAGTATGCAATGCTTAAGCAACAAATATGCTATTTTAGTACAAAAACCTAGTTCAGGAGCAAAGTATGCAATGCTTTTACGTCAAATATGCAACATTTAGTACGAAAAAAACCTATGTAACAACTGGGTCAAAGGAATGCATGCATTTGTATGGAAATCATACCAGTAGGCATGCATGCAGGCATCATGCAATGCCAAGTTGACGCAGGAGTTACCTATTTATACTACTGCCGTCAATGAGGCCCTCCAACAGTTCCTCCTCTTCCATGAGTAACTTGTTCGCCATAATTATTTTTTCATGGAAATACTGTTGGAATGTTTCAGTGTTTTGCCACTTCCAATTTTCAAATGCTCTCTTTAGAGACAACCGACTTTCTTGAATTGAAAACATTCCACCCATTTCCTTCAGTAATTGAGTGGTGGGAATTTGCACTAAATCACACCTCGAGTGAAACCACTTGAGTGCTTTACCCTTTAATCGACATGAAATTAAGATACGAGCACTATTGTCGTCGAGCTTGTATGTGGTGATGAGGTTATTCAATTGTGTTTCCCAGTGACTGAAACACTCTCCATTAAAATCAGGCAGCAACTCTTTAATTCCATTATGAAAATAATCGTTACTCTTTGATTGGTGACTTTCTTTTGTTGACTTCTTATTTTTTAGTAACTCATTTTCCATTTTTAATAACTTCACCTCTTTCTTCAATAATTCCATTTCTTTTTCCATCAGCTCAGGTTCATTTTTATTTTTTTTTCTTCATTTATGGTGGTGGGTTTCTATCATCATTGTCACCCTCTTCATTGTTGCTCTCATTTTGCTGTTCATTTGTGCCTTCATTATTTTCTTCAAATTCATCTGCAACTGCATACAAGTCATCATCGTCATCCTCATCATCATTTGCTACCCCTCCATCGTGGTTGTCATCGTTCTCGTTGTCGTTGTTCTCGTCGTCGTTCTCGTTGTCGTCGTTCTCCAACTCCAATGGCTTTTTTATTACTCGAGAGTATTCGCCGCGCTCTTGCTCAGGAATAGACATCAGTCGAAGTATCAATTCGCTCTTATTTCCTGTTGTCTTTTGCTTTAAATGTGCCAACCAACTCTTCAGCTGTGTCGCCGTGTATAATTTGTATTTTCCTGTATCCATTTCTATATTATGTGTGTGTGCTATTTACTGAATTCGAATTCCGTTAATTTACCGTTTCGTCTCGTCGCGTCGTTTGGGTTTTGGATTCGAATTTCGGATATTTTAATGCGTAGGTAAAGTATTAGTATTTTGTTGTTGTTGTTTTTTTTTTCTTTTATTTTTTTTCTGTTATGCACGTAAGCACACTGTCACACACTCGTCGTTCGTTTTAATCTATTTTGGTAGCGGTACAAATATAGGTATATTGTTATTGTTATTATTTTTTTTTTCGCGAGGGGGCTTTCTGTTTTTTCATTTGTTAATTTTTTCGCGAAGGGTGAGTTTCTTATCCCACTTCTGATCTGTAAGGCGCGTTGGATTGCCTGGAAATTCGTCTTTATTATAGTAAAATTCAATCTTCAATCATTTGTAAATTAAGAACACAATTATTTAAACACGTTATAATTCCTTTATTACGACCGCTTGGGTTGACTATATATCGGCAACTAACTAGTTGCGTGCGGCGAATACATGATATACTAATAAGATATATGGAGATTACTCTTACACTAATACTAATACATATAAATACTTAACAATATTGACAGACCTACACTGGCAGCTGCATAATATAATTTTTCTTTTGGTATATTATATTTTGTGGCTACATTAGCTCTGACTGAAGAAATCTTTTAAAATTCCTTGTCTCCACTAGTCTCAACAGCAGCAGAACCAACGGTATCAGTTGTAGGTGTATTATAGTTGTCAGTCGTAGAGCAATACACTTCGAGAGAATTCATGCCTGTTATACAGATAGGCTTTTTGTTTTCGTCATTAGTTTGTCTAATATAAACTCGACCTCGCCTAGTAAACACAGAGTGCAGTGACCCATTCTTCCTGATTTCATTGGCTCTACGAAAAATAGCATGGTTGTTTTTCGTTAAACTTTCATACACACGCACAAACTTATTTCCCTCAAAACCAAGGTCATATAATGAAACAGTTCTGGAATGTTGTCTGTAAAAAGAAGTTGCATTTGTCAAAACATTAACTTTGTCTTGCGCGTGCGGTAGTTTGACAATGATCGCGCTGATTGCTGATTTGTTTCTCGGTTTAGTGCGAAGAATAAGAATCGGTGGTGGCGGTGAACAATTTATCAAAGTGCAAAAACGTTGGAAAATATTTTCAAGATTTTCATTTGCAACGATTGGTATGTTATGTAGCACAAGATCACCAGAGATATTATTCCGTGCGAGTGCATCAATTTGCATATGAAGCAAAGTGTTATCTATTTCTAACATCTGTGCTTTAACCAAAGTGAGTTCTTCTTCATGCGTATCCAACATGCATCCTTGTTGCTCCAATATGTTAATTCTGCTTGTCATTGTAAACAATGAGTGGTTAAAACTTCCAAGTCTTTCATTGAATGTTTTTTCAATTGTTTTGATTCTTGTTTCAAACTCAAGCGCAGTGTTATTAATCTGTAGATTTGAACTCTCGTGCTTCTTATCAAATGACTGTTCAACTAATTTTATTTTTTTATCAAAATCAAGCTCAATGTTGTTTATCCTATGTGACAAGCTCTCACACATCATATTGATTTCGGCTTTTAATTTCGACATAATAGATTCTATCAAAGTTTAAGTGAGTGAATCTAAACGGGATACAATTTTGTTCCACAATTTAGATGAAGCTGAATTTGTTGCAGGGGAGTTTGTAAAAGAGAGAGGCATGTTTGAGTGTTTTTCTGCCGACTTCAACGTTATTTTTTTGGAATCTGACATTTCCAGTTATTCACAAAGATGAAAAATAAATAATATTAAGCAAAATTTAAAACTTATTTACACCGTTCAAAGGTTATTTTTCAAATTAAAAATGTGGTTGGTGAGTAGATGTATGCTTAATTTAAACTTAGTTGTACTTTTTTTAATTATAAAGACTGTATGATAGGAAATTAAAATACTTTTGGCAGAGCTAAATTAAATGTTACGTTCGTTTGAACATGTAACTATGTATGTATCTGTTAAGGTACAACAAAAACGAAAATGAGGACAACAAATTATGGACAGTTGATGTAGTTGTAAATGAAAAAGTTGTAAGTTGTTGCTTATTAGATAGCGGTGCACAGTTAAATGTTATTTCTATAAAAATATTAGAATTTTTAAATTTATAAAATGTTAGATTAAAATCATGCATGTCAAATATAGTCTCATATACTGGTGAAAAAATTAATGCAATTTGAATATGTACCATAACAATATGTGACTTAAATAATCACAAAGGAGTATGTATTGATTTTTATGTTATAAAAGATGAAAACTATCTTCCTATAATTGGTTTGAAAACATGTAAAGTTTAATTTAATTAAAAAAGTGTGTAATATCAATGATACATCAAATTCTCATTCAGAAACATTAAACAACTTCAGTGATATTTTACGGGGCTAGGTTTATTACCAGATAAGGTAAATTTAGAGCTCAATCCCAATATAACGCCGAAAATTGATGCTCTTCGTAAAGTTCCATTTAAGTTAATGAGTCGTTTTTAGGTAGAACTTGATCGGACTGGAAAGTCTTAATGTTATCACAAAAGTCACTGAACCTACAGCTTGGGTAAGTTCTATCGTTTTAGTTGAAAAAACAAATAAGGACTTGAGAGTATGTCTGGATCCCAGAAATTTGAATCAAGCTATATTGCGTCCTCATTTTGAAATACCAGATTTTGAGTATATTCGATCACAACTTTCTGAGGCCAAATACTTTAGTCTTCTTGACGCAAATTCTGGCTTTTGAATGCTTGAATTAAACAATAGTAGTTCTCGGCTCTGTACCTTTAACAGTCCTTTTAGTAGGTACAGATTACTCAGGCTTCCATTTGGAATTAACGCAGCCTCAGAAATATTTCATGGGTACATGATGAAAACATTCGGTGACTTAACAGGGTTACTTATATACATTGATGATTTTCTTGTCTACGGGAAAACAGAACAAGAACATGACAACAATTTAAAATCTTTGTTAGAAAGAGCAAGACAGAAAGGTCTTAGGTTTAATAAAAATAAATGTCAGATAAAGGTTACTAACGTTAAATATCTAGGTCATGTATTTAATCAAAAGGGAATATTGTCCGACCCTGAAAAAATACAAGCAATTCAAAACATGACTACTCCTTCATGTGTAAAAGACCTTCAAAGGTTTCTGGGAATGATTAACTACCTCAGTTCCTTCATTAAAAAATTGTCTTTAGAAACGTCAAATCTCAGATCTCTTTTAAAAAATGATGTAAAATGGCAATGGAATAGTTCTCATGAACAAGAATACAACAAAGAGGATGGTTATAGCGATCAGGAAAAACCATCAGGAAAAGTAGAAACAAAAGAGAACAGGATTTTTTTCCTGATGAGCGTTTATAGCGATCAGGAAAACAGGCTGTTTTCCTGATTGAAATGCATACGAAAAACTTTATCTGACAGAAATCTGTCAGTGGAACAAGTGAAAATTGAACTCAAATAATTGGAACGATTTGCTCCACTTTTTTTAAAATGTCAATCAGCTGGCAAGAAAAATTAGTTTTCGTCAGGAAAATAAAGAAATACATTTTAAACAATAAATAATTATTCTATAGTAAAATTTATTAGCAAAAAAATTCTTTGAGTTATTTGTAGTCGATTAGTGTAGTATTTGTGTTTAAAATCGATTTAAAACAACATAAAAGATCCATTCGAACATTTTTCCTGATGCGTTTTCTTGATCGCTATAACCAGCGCCAAATTAAAGGATTTGTTATGTTAATCATTTAATGTCATTTTGATCCTAAGAAGCCAATAACACTATCTGTTGATTCAAAAGATGCAATGGGAGCCTTTCTTTAACATGGTCGTAGTCGAATTGCGTATGCTACTACTCCCAAATAGAAAAAGAACTACTGGCAATTTACTTTGGTTGTAATAAGTTTCATTGGTATCTATATGGTCAAACTTTTGAGGTCGAAACGGACCATAAGCCATTGGTTTCGATTGTCACGAAACCACTTTCTAAGGTTGCACTTAGGTTGCAAAGAATTTTGTTCTAACATCAAATTTATGATATGAAAGTATCACATGCTCCGGGAAAAAAGATGTACATATATAGCGGACACATGCTCTAGCATGTTCGATTCAAGATACTCAATTCGTAACGAGTCAGCAGGAAATTGCTGTACATGTTAATTTAGTTTTGTCTAATCTATCAGTTACTGAGAAAAAACTGCATCAAACCCAAAACGCAACAAATGAAGATTGTTCTCTTCAAATAGTAAAAGATTATTGCATGAAAGGATGGCCAAAAAGAAGCCACATTACAAAACAAGAAGCCAGACCATATTTTCCTTTTAGAGGTCAAATAACGTTTGTAGATGATAAAAATAAAAGTCTAATCATTCCTAAAAGCATGCGAAAAGATATTTTGAATCAAATTCATGAAGGGCACTTTGGTGTGGATAGGTGTTATAATCAAACAAAAGATATTGTTTACTGGCCATGTTTTTTTTTTTTTTTTTTGTATATTCAGTTTTTATATTTCAATTTTCTTATGACTTTTTACTTGCTAGACAAAAACCTTAACAACTAGCTTACATATTAACTTAACTAACTTACTGGCCCTATGCGAGCGCTCTAAATTATTCCATAACCAACTTAAAATTATTGCCTTTCGGCGTACCTAGCTTAAATATTATCAAAATTCATTTATTACTTAAAAATAAGAAAATTAGGAAAAAACTCATTATATCTATAACTTAATTTTTTTTTTTTTTTTTGACATGTATTTATAATGATATACAAAATTTAATTTCGATTTGTAAAGTGTGTTTAAAAATTAGACCTTCAAATTCAAAAATGCCTCTCACTCCGCATCCACCAACACACATTTCTTGGCAAAAAGTTGGTACTGATTTGTTTCATTTCAACGACGGCACTTATTTAATTGCTGTTGATTATTATGCAAAATATGTTGAAATTGCCAAATTCAACAAAAATTCGACGGCTAATAACGTCATAACACATCTCAAATCGTTTTTTGCTAGGCACGGCATTCCGAAAATTTTATTTTCAGATAATGGACCACCATTTAACTCAAGTGCACATAAAAAATTTCTTTCGACTTGGGACATAGATTATGTCACATCAAGCCCCTACTATCCACGCTCGAATGGTCTTACAGAACGCACTATAAGAACTATAAAAAATATATTTAAAAAACGTATAGAATCAAATACTGATCCTTACATTGGATTACTTCAGTATAGAAACACACCCAATGGCGATTTTGAATCCCCAGCCAAGTTGCTAATGTCAAGAAATCTTCATTCAAAATTACCAGTTAGAACACAACACCTTAAACCAGAAGTCATAGATCAGAAAAACCATAGCAACAAAGTTAAAAATAAAATGAAAAAATAAAAAAATGCTATGATATTCATACAAAAAGTGTACCACCTGTTCACGTAGATTATCAGGTTCTTTTTAAAATGACTCCGTCGGCCTTTTGGTCGCCTTGGAAAATCATTGAACATTGTAAAGAACCTCATTCTTACATTGTACAAGATATTGATGGGGAGAGCGAATTTAGGTGTTATAGAGAGCACATTTTGTATAAAAGTTATAATGATTCAACTAATGGTAATGAATGAATTATAAAAAACAAAATTGTTTTCTTTAAAGAAAATGTGAGTTCATACTTAATTTCTTTAAATCAATTGACAAATCATCAATTATGATATTATGTAACACATATCAATTAACATTATAAAATTTGTATTATAAAATTAATATACAAATAATGCAGATATAATTAAAGAAAAAAAAAGAGACTATGTAATTATTAAAAAAATATAAAATAATAAGAGAAGGGAGATTTTGTAATATAATATTCATGCTTATAATAAGTAGTATTATAATATATTAAAAAGAGTTACTATATAATAATGAATAATTTATAATAAAATAGGACAATAAAGGTCAGTCGATACTGAAGTGTCTCGCTAATAAAATCGTCTTTTAATTAAAACAATAGTCACGAAAGTGAAAAGACTAAGATGGGTCGGTCACATAGAGCGAATGGACACCAATGCTCCGGCCCGGATAGCATTTAAAACCAACCCCGTGGGAAGGCGCAGTATAAGAGGGCAGCGTAGAAGGTGGCGCACGCAAGTGGAAGAAAACCTGAACCAACTTGGTGAGCCACCTGGAACTATCTTGTGGGTTGATGCCCTGCCTTAAGTAAGAAAGTAAGTGATAGCTTTGTTACATTTTTCTTATTTTGTAAATTAATTGAGTTATGTTGACATTTAAATTTAAAAATCTCCTCTAAATTTTTGTTCTTCTATAATTTAATGCTATTTTTATATATATTGTGATAAAAGATGCCAGTTTTTCCTGTTTGAAATTGCTAAGAGATCCGCTTCATTCAAGTAGTTTTGTTGCCTTTCTAGTCGTCGTATTTCCGCCAGAATTTGACATCTTGCGATAAAATGAATAATACTTTCCCTTTCGTTGGTGCTGCACAAAGAGCAATTTAGTGCTAGGTCGTTGCGGTGCGGTGTAAAATTCAGTTGGAGCAATTCTTCTCTTGACCGGAAAATGAAAGATATTTCTTCAGTGCTGTAGATGTCATTGAAATAGTTGCCTTCACCCAAATCGAATTGAAGCATTGAATGTGTTTCCCTGAGGAGTGCACTTTTTGCTTGTATGTTGTCTTCTCTGGCCTTGGATTGAAGCTTCCCCAATAAAGTATCAAGAAATATTTTCCAGTTTGCAAGGTTATTCCAATTCAAGTTAAAGGAGAGCGCACACATGTCAGTTAAATTTATCCATTCTTCAAACCATGAACTTTGGAAGCTTATCAGTAACACTGCAGTCTTTCTTGCTATTTTGGCTGTTATAAAAATTAAAATTCAAGCTTTAAGGTACATTGACGATAATCTGGTTACGATGAAAACATGTAGTTTGGAGTTGTGTTTGGTAGACGAAGAATCGTAAGAGTTTTTCAGTAGATTTCAACTGACTCCGCTCCATGACTCCGCTGTATAAAAAAGTATCGACTTTGAAGTTGCAGTAAGAACTTGGTGTTTGGCAGTGAATGAGAGATCTGTGTTTCCATAGATATTTGTTTCACACCGTGCCAATAACATTTTTGGAAGCAGATAACTTTTTCTCCAGGTGTTTTTCTGTGTTTAGATTGCTTGTTATAGTGAAGCCTAGATATTGGTATTCCTTGACATTTTCTACTAAAACATCCCCATAGTACCATTTCTCATTGGCAGTCAAACGTCCAGTTCCTCTCCATCGTTTTTGATTCGCTGAGATTAACAGTAAGGTTCCACTTAAAACAATAATCCCGCAATTTATTTATCATCAGCTGTAGGGACTGAGATGATTCCGCTTAAAGGACTTAATGTTCTGAGTACATAAGAACTTTGATCGAAAGCCCATCAATTGTTATGCCACAAGGCAGTTCTGGCTCTTCGATGTAGAGCCAAAAAACTGAGGGGCTAAGATTACATCTTAGTTTAAGTCCTGCGACCCCAAAGAACCAATCTGATATATTTTGCCCATCCCACACTTCATAGCTTGTTTCTTTGTATATGTTCTCAATCATCCTTCCAAATTTAAGAGACATTCCGTTTCTAAACACTTTGAAAACAAGGACATTTCTATCAATAGAGTGGAAGGAAGCACGAAAATCAAAAGGTATATTATTCTGCAATGTTGGTCAGGGTAAATATGTGGTCTACAGTTGAATAACCGTTCCTAATCCAAATTTCAAATTAGCTGAGAAGGCGGCTAATTTCGAACCATGTTGTAAGGCAACGTCTTAAAATTTTCATAAATATTTTAAGTGAAGAATTTAAAAATTTAAAACAATAGTTCGATGGGTCCACCTTATCTCCTTTTTTGTATTTTGGAAATATATTTGATTTTCAAAAAGCGTTCGGTGCGTATCTAGTTTTGAAGATATCATTATACTATGTGAGAAGGATCAGAAATTCTTTTGTTGCGTACTTGAAAAATTCGTTTGGGATCCGATCAACTTCAGGAGCGTGATATTTCACAATCCAATATTTTGTTTTCAAGATTAGGTTTCGCATATTGAATTGGTCGAGAAAAAAGTTTCTCGTTCAACTGTTTTTCAAAGTACTCTTTTAATGTTGTTGCCAGTAAAAGTATTTTTGATGCAAATGCTTTTCCTTCTAAGCTTTGTATTGCTTTCCAAAAATCCGAAGAGTTTTAGCAATTTGCTATATTTTCTGCATGTTTTCTAGAGAAACTTGCCTTATTTGATCTACATAGCACTTTGTAGTCTCGATTTGCTTCTAGGTAGTTTAGTTTTAAGGTGCTGGAGTGGAAGTTTTTAATTAATTTCAAAAAAGCAAAAGATCTTTTTCTGGCAAACTCGCAGTCCTTATCATACCAGGGGGATTTCATTTTGCAGGGCATTGATTTTTCATTTTTTGCAGCCGTTGTTGATATTATAACACTGCAAAATTTCAAACTTCATGGGCTCGTTTAGTCCTCGTGCTGTCATATTACGGTTTAGTACTGTTTGATATATTTCTTGGCTTTTTTTAAATTTCAGTTTTGGAAGAAGGCAGTTTTTCGCTTCGATATCTATTGCAATATCTGTTTCTGAAGTGGTTAGAGTAGTGATCAATGGCATTTGGCCAGAATATAGTTGGCTGTCTACCTCGAAATCAAATAGATAATAACTATATATCATTGAAAATGAAAAGATAATCAATAACGTATTTAACTGGGTTGCGGATAAAAGTACCATCCCAATCACTTTTTTGTGTGCCTTTCAATATGGACAGATTATTCATTTATCATTTATTTCTGCATAAAAGATTAACATTGTACTTCAAGATATATTTCATAAATAAGTAATTATCAAAATTTGAATTACATTTCTATATCGGTACTAAAAAAATAAAAATTAAAGCTATAAACTATAACTATCCCTACTATAATTAAATGTGAGAAAAAATATTTGTTTATTTTAGAATTTTTATATAATTTTGGTTTAAAATAAATAAAAGTATTATAAAAGAATAAAATTAAATTATGACATATTATTATTTAAATAAAAATTTTTCATCCAAGCTCATACCTTATAGCAAAGTTTTAAAACGCGATACACTCACATGTCTAGGTAAGCTATGTATGTACCACAAACAATCATTGAATGCAACGCCTACACTCATAGTCCAAACAAGGATAAACCAAACAATTGTAGGAAAAGAATGGTAGCAGCAATGACTTTACTAAGTGCGATTTCATTTTCGGCAATAGTAAGCTTGATGATGTTCTTATAATATCTTCCAATAAACCAGGTTTTCTCGATATGTATAAAGCAACATCATCCGCATATATATGCTATTGGCTATTAGCAATATAATCTGGCAGATCATTTATGTAAGCACTAAACAAGATTTGTCCTAAAACTGATTCTTGGGGTACACCTTTATTGACAAGATAAGGACTAGAGATTCCTTTATCAAATTCAACAGTTAGTAAGCGGTTCTTAAATAGTTGAACATAAGTTCAATAGCAGAAAGTTTGAACTGAAACTCGTGTTTGAGATTTTGCAGTAGAATTGATTGATCAATACTATTAAATGCTTTAGAGAAGTCAAGTATCAACGTGATACTGATTTCATCACAATCCATGGCTGCCGTTGTATCTCAGGTAACTTTGATGACTGCTGATTCAGAGCTATGTTTTTTTCCTAAACCCTGACTGCCACTTAGATAACTTATCATTCCTTTCAAAATCTTCCTGAATCTGCTGGGCTTATATTTTTTCGAAAACTTTTGAAAAAAATTACAGCAAACTAATTGGTCTTAAATTTGATGGACTAGTGGGTTTTGATTTTTTTGGTGTACGAAATACTTTGACATTTTTTAATTTTTGGGGAAATTGACGGCTGTAAATACAGTAGTTGAAAATGTGCACTAGAAAAGGAAGAAGTATTGGAAGGATTAATTTTACAAATTTCGGTGATACTTCATCAATCCCAGTGGCATTTGACTTTGCAGAGCGAAATGCCGTTTTAACATCCAAGTCGTTCACACATCTGAATTCAAAACCGTCAATTAAATAGTGTGCGAATAAAGTGAAGAGAGTCGTGGAGACTTGAACCGGTTATCTACCGTTTCACCGTGGAGCTGCGTACCACAAAACGAAAAGGAGTATGCGATTAGTATGCGATTTTTCGTTTCACTTCAAGCCTAGTATGCAGCTGAAGTGAAACGAAAAATTACATACAAAACCACACGGTAACTTCCATAGGACAGATTATTGTAATATCACAATATACAAAAATGATACAGTGAAATCCTAAACAAAATTTTTCTACCTTCTTTCCGTTTTGTGGTACCATTGTGTATATAAACTCAATGGTGGTATGCAGTTCCACAGTAAAATGGTAGATAACCGGTTTAAGTCTCCACTACTCTTCACTCTCTTTTCGCACACTATTTAATTGACAGGGACATTAATTGCTCGCGAAGTTTTGACTTTTCGTGTTTTTTGTGGTTATTATTATTACAAAATTACAAAATTTGTGTGTTTTGAAAAATATTTTTTTACAAATGGTGAAACTCTACATACAAATTTTTCTGATACCGTTTCGTTGACATTTCGTTTGTGTTTTTGGAGACAACGGAAAGTTCCGTTTCACTTCAGCAGCATACTAGGCTTGGACGAAAAAAAATTCTTCTAGATGGAAACTTTGATTTTGGCTTGATAAATGCAGTATGTAACTTTTAATAAAATTACATGTGATTTTTTCGTTTTTAAGTTTGTACTCGTATTTTAATTTATTTTAAATATGTATGTATGCGAATCTTCAAGAACAAAAACATTTTACCTAGTTGAATTGTTTGTAGGACCAAATTCAGCCTTGTATTTGTAATATTTGAAAGGTGTTTTTGTTTAATTCTTTGATAATTAAACTGATTTTTTTTTATTTGACCTGGATATTAATAGCTTGCGAAATTTCGACGTTTGTATTTTTTTCGTGTTTTTTTGTTTGTTTTGAAACACTTCAAAACGGTGAAACTCTACAAACAGTTGTGTCAAATACCGTTTCGTTAACACTTCGTCTGTGTTTTTGGAAACAATGGAAAAATTCGTTTTACTTAAGCAGCGGGCTTTAACGGTTAAAGCCTAATATGCAGCTGAAGTGAAACGAAGTTTTCCGTCATCTTCAAAAGCACAGACGAAACGTAAATGAAACGGTACCAGCAAAACATTCTATGTAGAGCTCAAGTTAGAATAAATAATTCCTCCACCCTGCGAATTTCAGTTTCATAAATTTCTTCGGGCAGCAAGATGTGGATGTCACAAATCGGTTTGATATATGTATGTCAAATAAATAAATTCCACTCAATTCCACTTGCAGTGCCATCTACACTTCAACAGTTATTGTTTGTTAATTTTTGCACTAAATTGAACATTATTCCCATTCGACCGAACCACATACAACGCATGAAACCGCATAACAACTTTAACAATGCTTCTATTAGCGCGATCATTGTTAGACTACCTCATGAAAAAGATAAGATATTTTTGCTTAAAAAAGTAGCGGAATAAAACAATCGATCATTTACTCTGTATGACCTTGGTTTTGGCAATAGTAACAGATTTGTGAGAGTTTATGAAAGCCTTACTAAAGAAAACCATGCTCTATTTCGGGAAGCAAACTACCAACGGAAAAAAAAGCTTTTGCATTCTGTGTTTACCAGATATGGTAGAGTGTATGTTAGAGAAAGTTCAGAAAAAAGACCTATCTGTATAACAAATCTGTATCAATTACAGATTGTGGGACACATTTTATGTGTTGGCAAATCTTCTTTCATCTGCTGATGCTTGCTTTAAGCTCCATTTGAATAAGATCTGATAGTGTAAAAAAAAAAATTACAATCAATCTCTTCTTTACCCATGGAGACTTTTGGTGATGTTAGAGTGGGAGCTAATTCAAAGCAAATTGACAATGGAACATAAAAGTATTGGTCAGGAAATCCCAAATGTTTGTCTTGCAGATGATATAATTTGTGTTCATGAAACTCCGTCTATTGATGTTGATAGGCTCGAGGCTCGAGGTTGATGCCGATGAAGGTGCTGCAAATGAAGGTGTTGTTGAAAAAAGTATTGCTGACAAGGGTGTTGTTGATGAAGGCGTTGCTGGTGAAGGTGTTGCTGTCCAACATGTTCCTGATAATGCTGCAGAAAACTTTGTTTAAAAAGATTAATTAAGATTGTGAAAGCTTGCCAAGTACGTTAGAGATAAGTCCATTACACATTCAATTTCTTATGAATTTTGATTTAACTTTTTATTGGTGATGATAACATAACCACACAGGTTTTAATTTGAATTTATGTAGATGTCCTGATTAGTGAAACAAATTAGTATATCATTTTTTAATAATCATTTTTTTGTTTAAATTATTATTTTCCTTTTTCTTATTTTTATTTCTAATATTTTTCTTGATTTTAGTTATTATACTTTCATTATGTGTTTTTTTTATCATTATTATTACTTTATCTATCCTTATTATCTTTATTGGTTGCAAGAATGTCATCTTTTAAATTGGTTGTGTGCTCTATACGTTTTAATAGAAATCATGTTAAGTATAAATCCTGACAATGTAAGATCTGTTTTCAATGTCTTGTGTGGGGCGTATGATGGTCTCAATGTTTGCCACCTTAATGCTGGAAGTATTCGCTCTAAGTACACTCTCCTCTATCAAATTTTTAGTAGCTCGAAGTTGGATGTTATAATGGTGTCTGAATCATGGTTAAACGATAGCATTTTGTCGCAATTGGTTAAATTTCCTGGGTATAAACTGTATAGAAATGAACGTTGTACGCGTGGAGGTGGTATGTGCATGTATGTGAAAGAAAATATCTTAACAAGGACTATTTATTCTTCGAAATTATGTTTAGAAATTAAAATTTGTAATGGAAATGACAAATGTCTCTTAGTGGTTGTGTACTGCCCTCCATTTAAATTCAGAGAAGAAAATTTAAAAGAGCTAGAGGAAACCATGATTATTCTTAGTTCAAAATATGCTGATATTTTGATTGGTGGAGATTTCAATGTCAACCAATTTGAAGACAACACAACTACGCGTTTGTTCCAATATTTTTGTGATAAACTTTGCTTAACTGTGGTAAATAACTGCTGGCCTACCTGTTTTCAATTTCAAGTGAATCCTTCACTTATTGATACGTTTTTGACTAGTTCTAAGAGTAAAGTTTTGTGTAACGACCGGGTCAGACCAACATCTGATTTTATACATGATTTTATTTTTTGTTCGTTTCAGTTTTATGTCAATAACCTATTTGTTCCCAGAACTATTAGTTATAGATCTTTCCGTTTTTTAAATCCAGAAAAGATACAAAATATTATTGGTACCAACTATTGGAATGACATATTATATACAACTGATCTTAACAACAAAGTTTCTTTATTTATTAATTTATTAAACAGACTTAATGATGAGCACGTTTCAATTGTGACGAGGCAACTAAAAAGTAATAAGTTCTGCCAGTTCAGTTTCAGTTCAGTTTTCTTTATTGAGACTTAAATTCACAAATTTATTTTTGATTACAACGATTTTTTTTATGCTGCCGACTTCAAACCGTAAGTTTCATCAAAATCGAACAATACCGCATTAGACAGATTTGGTACGAGAACCGAACCCATTACAGTATTACTAAAAGTGCATTTAGGCTTTTCATTTTCAATAACCCAAACATTTTTTAGATTTTTACAAAGGATTTTCGGATGTAGTTTGGGATCTAAGCGCTTCATAATTTATACGTTACTAATCCAAGTTGTAACTCTGTTTCATGCAAAAATATACTGACTGCGATTATATTCCTATCGGTTTCTTTTATAATTTCTATAAAAACTCTCTTTCTTGAATCACCATCTTTCTTGCTAAACCATGGACAGCTGTGTGGTTTCACTACTTTAAATACAACTGGTACATATATTTCATAAAGTTCATTTATGACATTTGTTAAGATTGACACTTTTGAATCAATACCTGCATTAGTTTAGATGTTACTTGAGCCAAAATCGTTTAAATTTTGATACAAATTGTATAAATCAATTTGATTTATCGCCTTGAAATGTAAAGTTTTGACAAAATTCCTTTGTATGTTAAAATTTAGGACGTGTGCGAACAGCGTTAAAATTTTATCCTCTGGGTAATTTTTGACATTTGATGTGAATGGGATTTTAACACTAATATATTTTTTAAATTTCCGTACAAGAATTGAAAAATTCTCCTATTTCTTGGTACGGAGAAATGTAAAAATTTGTTTTGGAAAAAACAAAAAAACAGAACGTAGCATATGAGAAAGTTCTTAGCTGGTTCTGCAATGGTAGCAACCATCCGATTCGGTTCAGTAGTTTGGAAGGTATGGCCATTTAGCATTTTCAACGTATACCTACATTTTGTAAATCCTATGAATTGTTTTTGATTTTAAACCATATAAAAACTGTTTATGTAGAAAGAAGCTCGGTCCAAATATGTGTCTGGAATGGTATCAATCATCCAGATCAGTTCAGTGGTGTAGAAAATATGGTCCCATTTAGCACTTTCAACGTCTTCGTACCTACGTTATCCAAACCTTATGACCTTTTTTTTTGTTCTGATATAAAAGAAAAACTAAAAACGCAGCATTTTTTTATTATGTGTATACTAGCTGTTACCCGGCGTGTTGCTGCCGCAGAAATAACAAGGGATAAAACATTGTTTTTGAAAGAGTTATTATAAACCTATTGGTTCAACATTTTTCCAAAAGCTTTCAAACTCAAAATAAAAGAGTTTTCGCAAAAGTGACCCCAGCCCCATCTATTCGGTTATTTGAAATAGCCTTAGTCATTTCGTACAAAATCAGCTATCCACTAATGGATAATTTGCATCATAAGTTACTTCCTATATTATCAGTCATCTAGCACTGAAGGTCCCGTCAAAATCGGTCCTGTAGATTCTGATCGGTTTATATATAAGAAAATGCAAAAAAATCAACATTATCTATCGGTCAGTGAAAATCTCGTCAAAATCGGTCCAGCCCTTCTCGAGATTAGCCAGGAAAAACAGACAAACAAAAATTTTAAAAATGTGTGTTTTGTTATAAGGGCTGTGTATGCTCTCATATGCGTGTAGTAAAATACTGTTATTTTGACATTACAAACAGACACTCCATTTTTATTTCTGTGTATAGATTTATTTTATTTTGTTAAAGAAAAAAAATAGAACTACTTTTTAAGATAATTAAAATTATGGGAAGTTTTAACGCGGTACAGAACACTGGTTTGGCAGCTGAACTTTAAAAAAAACATTGTTACACAATGAAAAGGATATCGGTTAATTAAAGTAAATCTTCGTACGTAACGAAGTAAAACTAAACGGAATTTACAAAAACACAAACGGAAAATTCGACATTAATGATTAATATAAAACAAACAGAAATAAATGCAAATGAAAAGAATCCAACAACTAAAACAAACACAATACACTGGTTTGTCTTCCAAAATAAAAACAACCAATTTGTTTCACAATAAAAAGGAATGTAAGAAATGTGTTATCGGTTAATTGATCGTTAATATCAGAGTTAAATATAAAACACAATTCACAAAAAAACAAACGAGAAATTCGATATAAATGTAAGAACAAACAAAAATAAATGCAAATAAAAACAAACACACTACTCCGACTGTCTCACTCCTTCATAAGCATAAAAAATTATCCACTGGCTAAAATTTTAGCCTGCTCCAGAGCAGGCTATATTTTTGAAGTTTATATTAACTACACTGGTGTCATAATTTAGCCAATGGATAAAATTTTAACGCTGTTCGCACACGGCCTTAATGAACAGAAGATAAGGTCATGAATAAAACCTGGTGTAAGCCGCAACCGATCATTCCCACTTATTTGAGTTACTTAATTTTTCAAAAACATATCAATTAACGATGGATTCCTGGTTGATTGAAAACAAGTTGGATATTTCCTGTTAACAACAACCAAACTTAATGTATCACATAGATATTAAAATAGTTGAGTTGTGCCATTATTTTCTAAAATATTTACCTTAAAGTCCCCCCCAACCAAAACCTTACTATACATGTATAATGGACTTAATCTAGTTAGCTGTCCTCAAACTCTTTTATGTTATCTTCCTTGAATTACCATTGTTGGCAATACACCGTCACCAACAAACACTTTTCAAATGGATTTTTAACTTCAACACATATAAATTCTAAAGCAGATAGTGAAGACGAAAAAACGTTTTTAGTCGTACATATAAGCAAACCCCCCCGCCGACCCTATTGCTTCGGTCATTGCGAAATTATTAAAAGCCTGGAATTGAAACAAGTTTTTTTTGAAATTTTTGAGATCAGATCAAATAAATTTACCATTTCCAAGATTAATTTTCCCCTTTCGTTTACTTCTTATCTCTGGATTTTCTTGGAAATGAAAGGCTTCCACTTGATGCGAATTGTTCTTGCCCAGTACGCGCGTCGAAATCTCCTATTAGAATGCAATTTTTTTCTCCCATTATTTGCACATAGTAAAGTAAAAAAAACGACTTACCAATGCGAGCAATTTAGATAAACTAATACTAAATTTATCGTTTTGTTATATATCGAAATCTCTAAATATTAAAATTCTTTTATTTCATTAAACCTGTGCTGTATTGTTGAAACAGATTTTTTTAAATCCATAGAGTGCTCCATTGGATGCTCTTCTTCTCATTGCTCCATTTCTTTTTACAGCACCTACCCACCACAGTTCATAATCCATAAAGATATCCTCGAAGAATTTTTGATTTTTTTGCATGATATGAGTTTAGGAAGAATATTTCGAAAGCATTGACATGTTTTAAAAAATCACAATAGATTTTTTTGTTTAACAATCCATTTACATTATAGTTTAATATTTTTATTTTCTTATAATTAACTAAATAAAAAATATTCTGGCTGACTGCTAAATCCTAATGCGAACGTGCCATTTCCATTTCCATGCACTGTATTATGGACACTATTTTGCAAATTGTTTAGCTGTTGGGTCATAGGAATTTTTCAGAAAGTTTTGTTAACAGTATCTTGTAGACCTCTCATGGCACATTACATCGATGAAATTTAGTAAAAATCTTTATAGTGCCATTCTCAAGAAAATTAAACCCTTCAATAATGGTCATATGCCAGGTTTACCCACCGTAATGTTTTTAAAACTTTAGTTTTAAATTATAACGATGATGGTGAATAATGATAGCAAAGTCGAAAAAGTGGGCATTTAGTTGGTGTTTCTGTCTGTCAGTCTGCAGCCTAAATGGTTGGATCGATTTACATCAAACTTGGTTGGGATAACCTCCCCTCTGTAGGTTTATGAAATTGGAACTATCTAGCGATCTAGTTTAAAATTAAGAATTAAAAATTACTCAGCGGATCATAGCCAAATTTCATATTCATTAAGCCGTGCGTCGGTAGCTGAATGACATCGGGTTATTATTTGTTTTTTTTTCATTTTGAAAACTATTGAATGATGAATGATGAATTTATTCAAAACTTCGTTGTTTTTGAAAATTGTTTTGTTCATAAAATTGGAATACTCGACATATTTAAAAAAATATTTCCAAAAAGCTTTTTAAAAAATTGATTTTTTTAAACCTGATGTGCTGATGTACGATTTTTATAAAAACAAAAATTTTTAAATACAAGTAAAGATTTTCTACGCGTTATTAATTTAAAAAAAACTTTATTAATTCAGTAAACCGGCAGCGGTTCTGCCTCTGAATTACAATTGACCATCAGTTCTTAAAATCTAAACCTTAAATACTTATTCTAACCCGCATTGTTGTTTTCCTTTCTCACGCTGACTTGTTGCACCTGATGGGTGTTGGATGTTGGATGATGGCTTCGTTGATCTAATTCCATGGAAACGCTATGCAAGTCGTTGGGATGATGGCTTCGTTGATCTAATTCCATGGAAATGCCATGCAAGTCGTTGGTCCGACGTCAGCAGATTTGATGGGAACGTGTTGCTTGCGATTATTTTGAAGATGATAACTTGTTTGTGGTTAACTCTTCCGCCTTTCAAAAAATCGAACGTCCTCGTTCGATTGAATATTATTAAAACAGCGGAATTTGGTTTATACTGGATACTTTTGGTGATGATGATTTTATTGTGTTACTAAGGCAAGTTTCAGATGTGGATTTCAAAATAACAGGGTTTGTTTCGAGAACTGTTTCAATTTCAATGGGTTGTTGTTCTTTCCAAGAATATGATTCCAGGAAGGTAAACAGGATAAGTAAGACTACTAACGTTGATAGGCCAATATTTCTCGATAAATTTAATTTATTTTTGAATTTTAGTACTTCTATGTTATTTATGTTTCTTGTATGTAGTTCTGTTATCATCTCAAGGGATAGGAGTTCTTCAAATGTTCCATTTTGGGAAAACGGTTTCATTATTGCTGGTAGAGGTCTAGTTATCGAAACTTCATTTGAAACATAAGTTTGATTGTTTATTGTTATGGTTTTATTGTGGTATTGGATGATAAGTGTGCCGGCTAATGTTATTTCTTCGTTATTAATTAGGATGCTGTGGTTGTATTGGTTTAAAAGTAATATTCCGGGAGAAATTTCCTCAACTGTTGGTATGTGCTGATTGTTAATTCTCGTGCAAACAGGCGGTTGACTTTCTAGTAAGTTCTTTATGCATGTTGAATTACTTATGTCTATAAGGTTCTTATAACTACAAATAGAGAGTTTATAATATTTTTTACAGTTTGATTTTATGCCAAATAATTTTTGTTTACATTTCATTACATGTTTAAATGGAATTTTGTTTATAAAATTATCTTTTTTCACGGATTTTAAAAGAATTGTTTCACATATTTCGATATCTGTTGTAGGTAGCTTAAGATATAAATAATCGTGGAAAGATTTGATGCGATTTTAACTTTACTAAATTCTAATGCTTCGTCAAGATTTATATAAGGCATATTTTCTTTATCCAGAATTTCTTTCGTAATATTGATTTCTGTGTTTGTTAAAATGTAGGAATTTACAATCCCGGCCTTGGCCCAATGGATAGCATAATTGATATTTATAGTTTCTTCTTTAATGATCTCAATTTTATATTTAATATTAGTTATTAATTCATTTTTTACAATTTCACTTGTTCTTAATTTCTTCAAAATTTCATTAGTCACATTAGTTATTTGATTAATTTTTTCGAAAGATAACTTATTTATTACAACCTGTTCGTTATTGTTTTCTAAGACCTTATTTATTTTATTGTTAATTATCTGAAAGTCTTCATGGTCAGGATTGCCAGCAATCCATTTCCATGTGCTTCCTATGAGATTAATTGAACGTTTGTTTTTAGTGACTGGCTTTAATCGGGTAAGGTGATTTTGGATCAGGGAAATTTCATGGGAAAGGTAGGGATAGAGTACTTCACTAGTGCTTATATTTTGTTTGATTATTAATTGTATGTCGTCAATAAGTTTTTGGTATAGGTTAAGATCAATAGTATGAATTATTCGAAAAGTCCCCGTTTGCAATTGCAACAATTGCTGTTCCCGTTTTTAGTGTTATCATTTGTGAGTTCGTATAATCCAAAATTTGAATTTCACCATTACTTAAGGTAAGGACTGATCTGAAATAAAAAAATAAAGAATTAGTTGCGAATATGGCCCTTGTAGATAACTTTCCCTGATTCTGTAACGATTGTTGTATTTCTGTTTTCTTTTACAATTTCTTTTTATATATTTTGGAAAGTTTAGTCCCTAGTCGTTTGTTTTGTCTTACGTAAACTACTTGTCCAGGCAGATAATTTTTAATTTTGTGCCTCGTTTTGTTATGTTGCTTAAGGTCTGCTTGTTGCTTGTTTAAAAGCTTTTGCAGGTTGTTATGTCGTGTCTTTTCATAAGCATCGGGCCCAAATTCAACATTGCGTCCAAAGAATAAATCAACTGGTTTTTTACCCGTGGTAGAATGAATACTATGATTATACTCATTGACGGATTTTTCTAAAAGCTCCGCGAAGTCTCTATGTGTTTCGTTATTCTTAATACATCTCATTATCTCTACGAGGGTTGAGTGGAATCTTTCGATTTGGCCATTTGCTTCACTTCTATATGGTGGTGTTGTATAAACTTGTATACTTAGCTCGTCCCTCAACATGAATAATATTGATGCAGAGTTTAATGATCGTTCATTGTCGATTAAAATGGATTTAGGAACGCCAAAGCAACTTGCGTTTTCAAGTGTTCTAAAAATAATATGGAGGTTTTGGAAATGTTCTTCTTCAGTTTTTCCGAAAATAATAATGTCATTGATGTAAACATAACATCGATGACCAATGTGTTGACGCAACATGTCATCAAGTGTGCGCTGAAATATTGAGGGCGCATTTTTGAGCCCAAAAGGTAGACGAGTAAACTCGTACTTTCCATTATTAATGGAGAATGCCGTTTTTTCCCTATCAGATTCTTTTAACGGAATCTGATGAAATCCACTCTTTAAATCAAGAGTGGTGAAGTATTTGTTTTTCCCTAAATTATACAATACTTCGTTGATATCGGGAATGGGGTAACGATCTGAAATTGTTACAGTGTTTAATTTTCGGTAATCTATTACAATTCTGTATATTTTAATTCCCGTTGCGTCTTCTTTCTTCCTGACAATCCATACTGGTGAGTTGTATGGTGACTTAGACGGTCGTATAATCCCGTCACGCAAGAGTTCTTCGACTTGTTTGTCAATTTCGGTTTTTAACGCCATGGGATATGGGTACGATTTGGTATAGACTGGATTATCAGTTGATGTTCTGATCTCTCCTTTCACGTTTGTAGTGAAGGTGAGTTTCTTGTCAAGATCAGCAAACAAATTGGGATATGATCTTAATATTTGTCTTAGGTGGGAACTTTGGGTTGTTGACAGGTGGGAGCATCTGATGTCAAGATTATGTACTGATTCTACTTCTAATTGTTGTAGGGGAAATGTATATTTGTTTTTTAGAGTGAAGTAATTTTTTTCCGTGTAGATAATTGCGCTGAGTTCTTTTAGACTGTCGTTTCCGACATGCCATCGAATGTTTCGAGTCCAGGGAGAATGAAAAAATTTAATTTTCCAATTTCTGAGCTAAAAATGTCAATTTTTGCGTGGTGGGTAATTTTAAATTTCCCACCTACTGAGTGGGCAAAAAATTCTTTATTGTTTTTAATAGGGTTACGAATATAGCAGGGTTTTACATAATTTTTGTTAGAACCTGTATCGAGCAGAAATTTAAATGTTTTTCCGCCCTTCGATTTATATAGGAAATATGGGATCGAAGAGCTGTTTAATCTAAAAAATTAATATTGTCTAACTCGTCCCCGTATTCAATCTCTTCCCCTTCTGTTGGTGCAATATAATTGATGAGTTCTTCTTTAACAACGTCATCATCTTTAAAATATTGATAAGGGTCATGCTCTTCAGTAAAAGAGCTATCAATTTCTTTTGGAATGGGATTTGTTTCGGTGTAAAAAGTTCGTTGGAATTTATTTGGCGTGTTGATTTGTTGGGATGCTTCAAGTTTTTGGGCGTAATGTGGTTGTCGATAGTTTTGATTATAATTTTGGTAATAGTTTGGTTGGAACCTTGGTCTATTTTGATAATTGATATTACGTGATTGCGTAGATGATCCCAGTTGCATCGGTTCTGGTTTTGGTTGCTGTAGTGGCTTTGGGGGAAGCGGAATATGATTTAAGTAAGGTGGTTGATATTGCTGAAATCGTTGGGGTTGTCTGTTCGGATAATAATAGTGACCTTGTGGAGGGTTTCATCGTTGAATGTGAGGTATGTGTGCTAATTCGGGATAAAATTTAGTATGGTCTTGTCGCGGGGGTAGACGAGGTGGTAATGTAGTTTCAAAGCGTTTCAAAGTTGCTTGGCTATTGTGTGCGCAATGCATCCTATAGGCCATGTTGTCAAGTTTAAGGCACATATGAAGGGCTTGGGGTAAGGAGGTAGGTTCACGAATACTTAGTAACCGAGGTAAATCTCCATGTAGTCCTCGAATGAATGTATCTAGGGCTTTATCACGATAAGAATTCGTCATTGCCCCTAACGAATCCTCTCCTAGATCTAAACACGCAATTTTATCTAGAATCAACGACAGATGTTGATAGACTTGCTGGTAAAAGTCCGTTATGGACTGATTACGTTGTGCGAGGCTAGTCAATTGGCATTCGAGTGTACCAATATCTCGCTTATTTGAGTAATGCATCATTAAACATTTTTTGATTTTTCCCCAGTCTAACGGTGTTCTATAGGATTCTAACGCTGTGTCTGCGTCTCCTATTATTTTATGGCGAACCGTATGGAGAATTGAATAATATTTAGAGGTCCCTCTTAAACTGTCTTACATCGTAAAAATGCGATCAACAGTTTTTCTCCAGGAATTAAATTCCCCTGGCTTACCAGAGAATTCCCGTAAGCACTTCACAATATCTGGTACTTTGTCGATATCGTTTATGTTGCTTGAAAAGTCTATAGGTTGTTCAACGACTTCTGAATCAATGAAAGGATTATTTATTTGTCTTACTGTGTTAATTATTTACTCGTTTATTTGCCGTAAAAGGTCAGGGGATAATTGATTTTGTGAAAAAGAGGAAGGACTTGGTGAAATTTCCTTTGAGTTAATGGACATATTTTGTAAACATTTTTGGACGTCTGACAAATCGTCCTGTGGCATGGTTAAAATAATATGAAAAACTAAATAGCTATAGAGCAATAACCTTTTATAAAACTTAATAATCTACAATTTCTATAAATGTTTTTATAATTTGGTTCATCTTTAATTAGAATTAAAATTTAATTTATTTTGATTTTTTTTTTCAATTTATACTTTTATTTTTTAAAATTTTTTTGTTTAATATTTCTTTTGTTTCGATTTTTTTTATTGAAATTTCAAACTTTATTTATTTTAATTCTTTGCAACTTATAAATTTATATAAAAAAAAAATATTTCAACATTTCTTTAACTTACAAAATTATTATAAAGATATCCATTGAAGAGATTATTTGTAGAAACTTGGTGAAGCGGCTAGCTTAGTTGCTTCCTTTTCTTCCGCCGTTGAGTTTTTAGCTAACGATGGCTACTTAGGGGCCCTTATTTTCTCCACACACTTTGAAGAATTTGAGAACAGCACTATTTTTGTTTTTATTTTTGTTTCTAAGTCTCATATGGTTTTAATTACAATTTCACTTTCCTTGTTATGCGTTTTGTCCTTTGTGTCACTTGGGGACGTTATAAAAGGAATACATAAATCACTCAGATACAATTTTCTGTCACACAGTTTTTTTTTAGATAACGCGTTTTTTTTTTTTTTTTTTTTATTTTTTTTTTTGGGTATCACCCAGATTTTCGTTTCAATAATTTTTTTCGGAGCACGGGAGCTTATTTAGATCACTGGCTACTTTTTTTTCAACGAATTCCGGGTCCCTGTTCGGGCGCCAGTAAAGATTTTCTACGCGTTATTAATTTAAAAAAAACTTTATTAATTCGGTAAACCGGCAGCGATTCTGCCTCTGAATTACAATTGACAATTAGGTCTTAAAATCTAAACCTTAAATACTTATTCTAACCCGCATTGTTGTTTTCCTTTCTCACGCTGACTTGTTGCACCTAATGGGTGTTGGATGTTGGATGATGGCTTCGTTGATCTTATTCCATGGAAATGCCATGCAAGTCGTTGGGATGATGGCTACGTTGATCTAATTCCATGGAAATACCATGCAAGTCGTTGGTCCGACGTCAGCAGATTTGATGGGAATGTGTTGCTTGCGATTATTTTGAAGATGATAACTTGTTTGTGGTTAACTTACATGTATGTACATAAATTCTACATATTAAATATCTCATATTTTTTCGGACAGCTCTGATATCTTATGGAAATTCACATGAAGCCAAAAAAAAAAACCTTTTTTGCTTCTGAAAACTTTTAACAATCCTAAATATTTAGCCGGTCAAAAAAAGAGCAATTCACACATGCACACATCCAAACAGATTTGACAAATATCAGTCTGAAGTTTGAATTCCGTGCAATGTTTTTAAATTTAAAAACTAACGAACTAAAAAAAACTTTTAATTCACTAAAAAAACAAAGCAATATCATTCGATTTTCAATGGCAACCACTAAAATTGGAACAATATTGAGAAGTTCCATAAAAATTAATATTAGAGATGAATTTTCAAAGTTATTTCTCGCCTTTATAATTCAAACTTAATTGAAAGAATTTAGAATATTATTTAATACAAAATAATTTCTTGGAAAGTTACTGCATTGAAAAAAACTAGCTCGACCCAGTCGTAAATTCTTTTTTTTAAATCGGTATAAAATAATAGAAACGAATAATCTTAATTTGCCTTTCGATTAACGATTAAATTAAGTTAATCATTAATCAGTGATTGACGATTAAAAATATTAATCGTGAATCATTAATCACCATTAGCTTTTTAATCGTTAATTTTCAATAATTGTCAATCGGATTAAATTTTTGGCAACATTGTCCACCGTTATTATAGAACCTCCTCCTACAGTTACCTGAAAAATACGTTCGGGTGCCTTATTACCCTTTAAAGTATAAACTCTACCTACTAAATATCAAGTAAATTTGATTACCCGTTGGGGTGTAGGTAAATGACGAAACAGACAGAGAGAACTAACGGATCTATTTATTTGTCTCCTCTATGAACGTTTATGTCATGTTTGGTTGTTGATATTTTAATTTTTTTGCGCGTGAATCCAAAGTTGCTTTATAGTTAGTTAGTTAGTTTAGTGAAACTTTGTTTAAAAAATAGTTTTAAAATTAACAACTATTTTTCAGTCTTAAGCTTAATATGGTTTGGCCAGTACAGTGGCGTTTACCAGATTGACAATTTGTTTTTTGTTTTTCGCGAATACGTTTTTTATATAAAATGCGGTCATCGTATATTTATATAAAATTTCCAAGCCTAGTTTTCCATTCAGGACTTCCCATCAAATTGGGACATAAATTAAAAAAAAAAAAACATTTTGGCCTTATATCCCGAGGAGTTATGTCCTTGCGCCGAAATTGCATGCTTTAACCTAAACCAAGAGCTCGTTCCTCCAATCTCTCAACAAGATAACCCCGTGATGAAAACATTTTCTTAAGCACTCGTTTCGGACTTATTACTTCATCCATTTCCATCACTTTCATAATGTAATCAAAATACAGCTTTATACTCCTTAAGAACAATGGAGGCTCGTTTGTTTCCAAATGCAACATATAATTTGGCGTGCAGAGTGGCAGCCGAAAAATGCGTTTAAAAAAATATCTGAGCCTTAGAAACCTTTCCATCTAATCGTATTGGTAATAACCCTAAATTTGCCCGACGTACAACATTATAGAAGCTGACGTTACATGAAAAATTTTAAGCTTTGAACTATGTTCTATACTCTTGTTATCGATATAACGTGCCCACACTGAAGAAACAGCTCTATTCGCTTCCGATAACTTGTATTCAAAATGTTTTCGTATGTTGAGATTTGATGTAACTATTACGCCTAAGTATTTGTACTCTCGAACAATCGCAACATATTCTCCCTTATACACCAACTTTTCGTTGTTTGCATACCTATTGCCTCCGTCTCTAAATATCATAATTTTAGACTTCTGTAAATTAATGGTCAGGTTCCAATTTCAGCAGTAGCTCGGTTCATCATTCGCTGCGTTCCTTCCACCGATTCAGATAAGAAAACAATATAAGTCTTCTACTTAGTTGAAATTCATTTTATTTATTTATTTTTAATGTAGTATAAAGAATTTGTATTACTACAAAAACATTATATATAACTTTAACCAGGCCACGGGTAAACACTTCCAGCTTAATGATTGCAATCGTAATCTTATTGGATATAGTTCGCTTTAGCTATTTGTCAAAAAAGTTATGTAAGTTGAATTGAAACAAGCGGAAATTTGCGTATTGACAAGGTGCTCACTCGTCGTCAACTAATGAGTGCAATTTTTTCATGGACTAAAGGCCATACAAAATTTAATTTGAAATATTAATAATTCAACAAGTCACTATAGTGTTCTACTTAGTTGAAATTATTTTTATTTGAATATTTTCAATGTAGTAGATATATAGTATTTGTATTATAACAAAAACATTACATATAAAAACAATTAACTAAACAATTTTATTTAAAAAGATATAAAATAATAAATGTATGGCTTTCCAAAGAGGTATAGATTGTACCGTTGTTTTTTTTAATAATTTTTTTTTCTGGTTTAAGTCAATTTATTAGAAAATTGCCCCTCCCGCCTAAACTGGGAGAAATAGACTGAAACAACGGTACAAACTACAACGATGTGCTGTACTTTTTCAAAAAGCTAGAAGTTTATTTTTATTTTACAATATTTTTAAATAAAGTTGTTTTAACTAAAAGTTTTTGAAAAATTTGATTTGAAACTCAAAATTAAAAAATATGTTAAATTTTTTTCAAAATTTTATGTAATTAGATATAAATATTATTTCCAAAATTTTATATTAGTGTTTAGTTAAAACAAACCGGAGGCTAAAATGTTTCAAATTATTATTTTTCCTTTTCTTATTTTGCGAATATTCAGAATATTATTTGCATACAAAAAAGTGGAAAAGTACTATGGATAAATGCTGTTCTACACTTTTTTTTATTAAAAACCACCTAAAAACCAACCTGTAAATTTTGCTTATTACGGCGTTGTGGGCGGAGGCACCGTGTCGATGGGTTCTTCCCTTTTTTTTTTAATCAAATACAAAATATGTGCTACCTGGAAACAAATTAAAGGTAAGGCTTTTTTTAAAAAACATATTTTCAATTTTAATGTTAACTATTCAACACATTACCATGACAAACTTGTGGGAAACGATCCTTTAAATTTCTTTTTTTTTCTATTTTTTTATAGTATATTTGAATTTTTTTTTTTTAAATCATTAATTTAAAACCAACAGTCATTACAGTTTTAGAATCTCTGAATTTGCTTTTTCTGGTTCCTGCATGCTTTCCTACTCAAATTATAGGAAACTTAATCATGAGATGATGGAGATGAGTGTCAAAGAGAAAGTCTTTTCTCTGCAGAGAGAGAGAAAAAAAAAGATCACAGATGAGAGATTTAATATCTGCACATTCGATGGCTAACACTTTGAATCGGTAAATAAGATCGAAATTGGATACTACCACATTTAAACCTATCCATAATGGAAGCGTTTCCAATATTAATTTCTGAGCCAATTTTTGACTTAAACTACCATATTTGATCACATCTATTTTTGAAAAATTCTAATATAAATTTTAAGATCAAATATTGTATTTTTCAGTCGAGGGTTTGGTCAGGAATCCCTTCTTCCGGAATGGTTTGGGATGCCATTTCCGTCTTTAGCTCGATGTCGAAGCGGAAAACATTTCGTCGGTTGGCCCTGACGGTATAAAAAGTCTTGTCAGACAAGAAGTCGCTCTCTTCTATTTGATACATTGCGCGACCCTGTCGAAAAAAAGAGAATTTTTTTTTGGCGACATTCTAGTGATCTTCATTTTAAACTTTCATTAAAGAATTTACACTAGAAAAAAAAATTACTTCACAAAACGCGTCCCCGAAATCCCCCTATAAAAATACCAAAAACAAAAAAAATAAATAAAAAAAGTGAAAGAAAAAAAAAATACATAACGCCTATGCTAAAAATTTACTAAAACTTAAAAAGAAATATTCCTTAATATGGCAATAGAAAAATACTTTTGAAAAAAAAAACAATGTGAAAAATAACCTGGAAAAATATGCCCATTGAAAAAAAACCTATATATGAAATTATTAATTAGAAAAAAATAATAGTCGCCCTGAAAATGACCATAAAAAAAAACCTAAAAACCCTAAAACAAAATACAAATACTAAGACAAACAGCCTCCAACCCCTATAGTGAATTAAAAGAATCTGTGAAAGATAGAAAACTCGATCAAATATTCAACGAGTATGTGCAAAAGATCTCCACCGGCCAACCTAAATGATACACTCATCTTCATCGATACCATCTATTCATAATCCAGCTTTATAAATTTCTTTTCTATTTTAGTGACTACATATATTTATTATTTGTTTAATATTTACCTGGTTAATATTTTTCCCTCCTAAATCTAATCAAAATCTTAATTCAAAACTGATTAAAATTTTAAAAGCTAAAAATTCGCACAAGAGAAAACATATTTAAATAATAGATAAAGTCTGAGTGGAAAAAAAATAAACACTGTGAGTGATTTTTTTGTCGTCATCATTTAAATATTTAAATCTTTAATCTGCAAATGAATTTTAAGCCAAATCAACTTTGGAGCGGTACACCACATCAAAGATCTTCAAGAACAGGTTTGATAAGTTTTCTTATATTTCTTCTTTATGGGTCATTGATAATGATACTTATTATAATGAATTAATGTATCTTTTAAATAATTAAATGAAGAAGCGCAAATTCATTACAACAAAAATCGAAAAAAAAAAACAGAAATCACGGCAAGTATGACGTAACAAACGTCCAGCGCTTCGATAGCAAGGACCTCCCCACCGATGAGCTAGGACGTGCTATATGCTAGCATGCCGCGCTTTCGTGGCCTGGACACCCTTTTCTTCTTGCTGCCAGGATCAGCCTCTATAGTACCTGTAAGCTTGGGGTTGTAATGGCGGTAAGGGAAGAGAAGGTTATGGGGTTTTTCGATAGGTTGTTCAACTATGTATGTGCTGCTGTTCTTTTTACTGTGGGTTTTAGCACCTCAGTGTTGTATGAGATTTGTATGAACAGGCTATTGATGAATCCTGCCGATAACATCTGCGGTTCCGTTACAAACTATACTTTCGAAGACAATTTTCAGTGACGCACTTTGTCATTGACTTACCGTTTGGTTTATGTTTCAGATCGTTAAAAAAACGAATTTACACTTAAAGATATCCCAATAAAAGATGTCACACATATTTGCAATTTATGTTGAAAACAGGTAAGAATCAAAGTCATTCCGACGCGCACCGTTTACCACGCCGCGATAAACTAAATAGACTGGTTGATATATAGGTGTTTTTCAAGTAAAAAAACGCGTAGAATACTGTTGTGCCCTGCATTTGGGTCACTTGGCTCAACCTGCGTTGAACTTACTCAAGCCATTGCACTGTGTCGAAACTATATTGCTGGCCTATGCAAAAGCATACGCAGCAATGTTGGTTCACCTTTGCAATTGGCACAAGAGGTAAATAACCAGGAAGTACTAAGTGTGCATTTGGCAGTGGATGACCCAAGTAAGTTTTGATTAAAGAGGTTGACTGGTGAGTCTGAAGTTGAAAATCAAAGTGAACGGTCGTGTTTATTTTTAAATCGGGAACTTAAATAAAACGTATAACATTTTGGCGCAGCCGATACGCGAACGTACGCGTAAGTTAAAGAAAATATAATTAAAGATAGTGAGAAGAATTTAAAGTAATAAAACTTATACGTTTGATGGTGTTTTTGATTCGAAAAAAGTGACAAGTAACAACTCTTGAAAGTTGCCAAAAATATCATTTACGACAAAATAAAAAAAAACAGATCAATTAGTGTGTGGCAAGTCAAAAAAAAAATATAAAATAAATAACAAAGAGTAAAAATTAAGTCTTATCAACGAAATTGAATAGGTAAGTATATTTTCTTCATTTAACTCTTATGAATATTTTTTTTTGTTTTTGGTTGTTTGTGTTGCTTCCTAGTTATTCTTGAAGTTTTTGTTTTGTTTCTCTCTTTGCAGTTTTACCCTGGCCATGTAATTACTAATTAGTTGGGAAAGGTTTGGACTTTGTTTTAAGTTATTTGGGGTCAAATCGATTTTTTTTTCTATTGAGTTAATGGCCAAAAGTCAACTCGAGGCCCAACTTAACGACCTCATAGAGGAAAACAAGTTTTTAAAAAAAGAAAAAAAAGAAATTGAGTTCCCATTTAATATGTCTTTTGAAAATATAAGCAAGGTAGTTTCGAGGCTGGTCCCCATTTTCTCTGGAGAGCGTAACCATGAACTCCCACGCAGAGTTTATGAGTTTCTCAATGCCTGTGATCTGGCATTGAAAACCATTAAGCCGGGGGAGGAGGGGATATTAGTTTCTTTAATATCTACGCGTTTAGTGGGAGATGCTTTTGAGCTATTACGCTCAAACTCCGCCAAGACAATTGAAGATCTGTCAAAACTCTTCAAAGATTGCTATTTAGTGCCAAAAACACTGGATAGCGTAATGAATGAGTTAAGGCAATCACATCAATTGATTGGAGAGGATGTAAAAGCATTTGCCAGGCGCTTGGGAAGGTTTCAGGCCACAGCGGTGGAGATAATTGACGCGATCTACACAAAAGAAGAATCGGGTGGACTCAAAAGGGAGGTTGCTAACACCGTCATCACAACCTTTAAGACAGGACTTGTCGATCTGGCTCTTCGGCAGTTCATGCTGACCAGTACGAGTACTGATCTGAATGAAATGGCAGAACAAGCTAGGAAAACTTCACTCCTGTTTCAACCCAATCCAAGGGGTTACATGGGTGGTGGTCAAAATACCCCGACCTTACTAGGCCCTACCCCGTATCAAGTACCCTACCAGTATACACAGCACACAATACCTACCAGCTACTCAAGTAATTTTACATCTCCACCAAACCAACCTCAACAAATATCTATGGGTTACTCTGGTTCACAGGTATCTCACCTACCTCAACATGCACCTAACATTCCTTTGTATAATCACCAAGTCTTAAATACACAACCTGTTCCTTATGCTGACACCCCTTTTGCCAATGTGTCAATTGCAGAAAATGACAACCAGCACTTTTATCACTCTCAGTCTCCCCCAGATCCAAATCTGGGTAAACGACAAAGGCGAATGCGGCAAGACTTCAACATTAAATGCGGGTTCTGTGGTAAGCAAAATCACACTTACGCAGAATGCCGTCAAAGAAAAAACACACCTTATTGTGAAGCGTGTGCATCTAACGGTCACACATTAGATGTGTGTCCAAAGTCTAGAGTCTTCGTCGTGCAAACCCCCTCGAACCAAATTAAATGTCTTTGGTGCGCTCGAATTGGCCATTCAGAGGAGGAGTGTCCTTACAAGCGTTATTATAATAAGAAAAAGCAGGGAAACTCAAGAGGGCGCAGCCAAAATTAGTAGACTGTGCCCTTCAAACCTCGGATAAGTCAACTCGAGCAGAGATAATACGAAGCACAAACTCTTCAGTCTTTTACATGGGTATTATATTTAACTTCTTTAGCTTATTATATGCAACAACTATAAAAATGTTAGCATCCGCATTGAAGTCAGAATTCAGTTTTGTTGACCTTCTCATAATAGGGCAAACTAGTTTAAAAGTCACTAAATTGGCCAAAAATATTATCAAGGTAATAACTGGGAAGCTGAGTCGCTTAATTAAATATAATAACCCAACAAGGCATAGTCTTATGCATATGCGTAAAAGAAAAAGTCATGATGTGTTCGTTAATCTGCCATTAGCCGAGACAAAATTTGGTTCCATAACAATGCTGGTCGACACTGGTGCAGACATCAGTTTAATTAAAAGAACAGCACTCGCACATACCGAACAGATTCAGACAAATGAAAGCAAAGAATTAGAGGGTGCATGTGGAGGGGTTATATCGACATTAGGGACCCTGTCAACAGTTTTCCCTTTGTCCAAAGATGTTAAAGTCAAGGCAAAATTGCACGTGATACGTGATTCAAAAGATATACCTGCCGACGGTATTTTGGGTCGCGACGTTTTATGGAATCGCTCCATTATTGACACGGTGGCAAAACGCCTCAGATTCTTGGACAATAACGGAGGGAAAGTAATTGCGGAGATACCACTACTATCTTTGAATGCTGTTAAGAACTGGTCCCAGGTTAATAAAAATACTATTATAAATATCCAAGCTCGAACCCAAAAATTGGTTAAACTTCACTTGAAAACAGGTCTGCGGGAGGTATTAGTAGAGTCCCAGGAGTTAAAACCGGGAGTTTATCTTGCAAATACCATTGCTACGGTTAGAAATGGTCACGTTGTTGTTCCGATTCTGAACAGTACAAGTGAGCCATACACCGTAGAACCCAATTTTGTGCCTAAATTCAAGAACAGCAACCAATTTAAAACATTAACTGATACAATGAAGTCAGTACACAAGCTCAGTGAGGTAGAACCTCAGAAAAGGATTGCCAAGTTATTAAGTGCTATAAACCTTGGCAACAACCTCAATAACGAGGAAAGAGCTTGTATCGAACAAATATGCATCCAGTATAACGATATTTTTCATTTGTATTGTGACAAGTAAAGCCATACAGATGTTCTTTCACACAAAATACCGGTGAAAGTGGACCAAGGGCCAATAAATCAAAAGCAATACAGGTTACCTCAAATTGCTAGAGACGAAATTAACTCCCAAGTCCAGAAGATGCTTCAGGATGGTGTTATTTCTCCTAGTAAATCGCCTTGGAATTCTCCTCTTTTGGTCGTCCCAAAAAAAGCAGGGGCTGATGGACAAAAAAGATGGAGAGTCGTGGTTGATTTTCGAAAACTAAACGAAGTATCTGTAAAAGATGTTTTTCCTCTACTAAGAATAGAAGATATTCTTGACCAGCTAGGAAATTGTCGATATTTCACAACGCTTGATTTGGCCAATGGATATCACCAAGTCCTAATAGACAAAATGGACCGTCAAAAAACAGCGTTCAGCACAGGTCTAGGTCATTATGAATTTAACCGGATGCCTTTCGGACTTTCGGGAGCACCAGCCACATTTCAAAGAATAATGAACCACATTTTGACGGGACTCCATGGTATCGACTGTTTTGTGTACCTCGATGACATAGTCATTTATTCAAAGAACTTGAAAGAACATAGCCAAAAGTTGCTCAATGTTTTTGATAAACTTAGAACTAACCGCTTAAAACTGAACACTGATAAATGTAAATTTCTCTGCAGAGAAGTAGTATACCTGGGTCATATCTGTTCTGAAGACGGGGCCCGCCCTGATCCAGCTAAGACTAGTTGCGTTACAAATTTCCCATCTCCCAAAAATACCAAAGAAGTTCAGTCCTTTTTAGGGTTTGTAAGTTATTACCGTAAGTTTGTACCAAATTTTGCAGCTATAGCTTCTCCTATAAACAACCTCTTGCGAAAGAATACACTATTCAAATGGACGAACGATTGCCAACGGGCTTTTGAAGATCTCAAAAGAGCGGTAACATCTCCACCCGTTCTTATCTATCCTGATTTTACTAAAATATTCATTCTCACATCCGATGCTAGCGGTGAAGCTTTGGGTGCGGTTTTATCACAGGGAAAAGTGGGAGAAGATAGACCGATCGCTTATGCCAGTAGATCTTTAAGTCCGGCTGAGAAGAGATATTCGACCATAGAAAGAGAGCTTTTAGCTATTGTATGGGCTACTAGAAATTTTCGAACTTATTTACTAGGGCGACCATTTGTAGTATACAGTGATCATCAACCACTAAAAGGGGTATTTAACGTGAAAGACCCAACAACTCGTCTTGTAAATTTTCACCATAAGCTTCAGAATACGATTACAAAATTGAGTACAAACCCGGGAAAATAAATACTAACGCGGATGCACTGAGTCGTATTCCTAAGAGTGAAAGTCAGTGTCTGGCAATAACGAGAGCACAAGCCGCTAAAGAAAGGGAACACAATGTAAGTTGTCAAAAACCACAGAAGAAGACCAAAAGCACTGACACGGAATATGGAAAACCATACTTGGTTAAAAAGGGTTCATGCCGTTGGAAACTTCAATCCAATTCAGACGAAATCCAAACTGTGCTAAAGGATTTTCATAACTCAGCACTCGGAGGTCATCAAGGTGGTAAAAGGCCTTTCAACGAATCAGACAACAATACAGGTGGAAAGGTATGAAAAGACAGGTATTAGACTATGTAAAGAGGTGCCCAGCTTGCCAGAAAAATAAAAGCTCACCTCCTACTAAAATGCCCATGGTAATTACTGACACTCCATCTTTACCTTTTGATAAGGTATATATGAATATAGTGTGTGGTCTTCCCACATCATATTCAGGGAATAGATACATCCTTACCTTTCAGGATGATCTGACAAAGTTTATGGATTGCGTCCACAGTAGCTCAAGTATTCTATGAACAAATAGTAACGCGTTATAGAATACCAAAAGTTCTTGTAACTGACAATGGTGCTAATTTTACTTCTAAAGTATTTTCGGAAACCTGCAAATTACTTGGAATAAAGAAAATGCACACTATAGCATACCACCCGCAGTCTAATGGTTCCCTAGAAAGGAGCCATCGGCCATTAGCTGAGTATCTAAGGTCTTTTGTCGCTAACGATGAAAAGTATTGGGATCAGTGGCTCAGACAAGCTATGCACGTGCATAACAATACAGTTCATACGGCAACTAAGTTGACACCTCTTAACGCCTTATTTGGTTTCCAATTTGAAATGCCAACGAATCTGAAAAAAAAGGCTGCTCCACTATATGCAAGCGACAATTATCCTTGTTCTTTGAAATACCAGCTTACTAAAAGTCACCAAATAGCTAACGAGAATTTGAAAAGAGCAAAAATTATGGCTAAAAAGCATTACGACAAGCATCTCAAGTGTGTGTCATTCCATGTCGGGCAAAGTGTTTTACTTAAAAACCCCGTTAGGAAAAATAAATTCTCAGAAAAATGGATAGGACCATACGATATTGTGTCGGTCGATAGCCCTGTTACTACCACAATAAAAATAAACAAGAAAACGAACAGGAAGGTACATAACAACCGCTTAAAACCTTATTATAATTAAAAAACATTTTATTTTCAGAATTCGTTTTGTTGTTCCTAAGTCCCATTTATATGTTTTTTATGTTCAATTAATAATTTTGTTTCCCTTTTCAGAAGATCGAGCTAAAACCTAGTTTAAGAATAATAAAAACAAAAAATATAACCTTCATAGATATAAAAAAAAAAATTGTCAAAAATGAAAAAATTTAATATTATAAGTAACCTTATTATAGTATCTATAATTAATATAATCGCTATCAAAAATGCATCACCGAACCCTACCCCAGACTCCGAACAAACGTTATTGCCGTTCAGAACCGAGAAGCTTAATGAATCTTCACCCATTTTGCTAGAACGTGTTGGAACTGTTGTATTCTACAAGGACACTTGGACGATCCTGACGAAGTTCACGCCGTTGGATTATTCGACAGTATTGGCGGTATCCGAAAACTGCGAGGAAAAGCTAAAATGTGTATGCGAGGGACTAACTACGGAAAGTCTACATGCCTTCTGCAACAAAATAGCACGAGAGTCAGCAGTCAATATTGCCCTTTTGAGACAAAATGCGGAACGGTTGAACTCAGTATTTGAGAGGCAAAAAACATCAAAACGGAATAAGAGAGCCCTAGACTTCGTTGGACAATTTTCTAAGTGGGCATTTGGTACTATGGATAATGAGGATTCACGCAAGGTGTATGGTCAGCTTAACACGCTGAAAAGGGACGATGAGGACACTTTCCATCTATTACATCAGGAAGTTTCCGTCATTTCTTCGAACTACGAAAGGCTAAGTAAGCCTATAGAAGAGCTGGCGGATGAAATGAAAAACGTTACAACTGGTTTTAAAACGTTTAGCAATTCCATCGCAAAAACGTTTAGTAACTTAACGAGCGAAATCATCCTTCTGCAGGTTAAAACAGACATAACCGATATCGTTTCTCTATTAATGTCAAAAGTAATAGTACTGCAGCACCGGCAGGCAACCGAATTGTCAATCCTGGATGATTTATACCAAAACAGGTTGCACCCTTTCATTTTAAACTCCAACAACATCAGCAAAGTTCTGCGGCAAATAGTCTCAAATGGGAGGGCGACATTTGGAAACGCTTTTATCCTTCATCAAGCTGCTAAAACGTCTGTTTTCCTGGATGGGGAAAACGTTTTAATCAAAGTGACGATCCCCTTACCCGAAGACCTTCGTTACGAACTCCAAAGGATATATCCTGTACCCTCTGATTTCAACGAGGCGTGGGATATGATGTTAGATAGCCATTATGAATACATCGCCGAGTCAGAGAACCACGCTTACTTTGGACTGATGAGCCACGGGGAATTCGAAAAATGCATCCCCGTGTCGGGAAACGAGACCGATTCTGAAATCTGGATTTGCAGTTTCAATTCGCCTTTGCTAACGTCTGGAGCAAAGCATTGTCTGGTAGAGCTACTACAACATGCTGTTGCGTCATCCACCCACTGCATATATGTTGCAGTTCCGGCAAACGAAGGTATTTTGTTAAAGATGTCAGTACCTAACCATTGGTTCTTCAGCTTCAAGCATGAAATAGTTTTGAATGTCGTATGCAAGAGGGAACGATACCAAGCACCCATAGAGGGTACAGGAGTATTCGAGCTGTTACGACCATGCGAAGCTACTACCAAAGAAATTAAAATCGCCTACCAGCGAAGTTTTTCGACAAAATCAGTGTACAAGCAGCCTATCGTTAATCACTCGGACATTCTGGAAACCCTGAGAAGACCTTTCCTTTCCTTGAGATCCATGGCAGCTTTGAGACCCTGGACAATAAAAACGGGTGACCATGAAAACATCGCCAGAAATATTCTTGACGGCAAGCGCTCTATCCAGGAATTAGAGATCAATTTGAAAGTGATATAAGCAGGAAGGAAATTAGAGGAACACAACTGGGAAATTTTAAGCCATCGTTATTCGTTTTTGAGCCTGGTTACTATTATCGTCACCCTACTCGTAATTGGCTTAATACTGTACAAGATCCGGAAAGTGAAAAACAAGGTGCTCAACATTCAACAACTAACTGAGGTAGCAGTACCTTGCGTGGAATAAGTAACGAGTAACGACCCCCATCAAGAAGAAGAAAGATGCGGCAGAAGTACCAACCTGTGAACGTAGCGGTATAACGTATGCTTGCGTTTAAAGTTCTGGGTAGGTGGATGATGCATAATAATGAAAAAAAAAAAAAAATAACATACATATATTACAAGCAAAACATTAAGAACTTAAGACAAACAATGTGTACCTATTGTAAGTTATTTATTTATGTAACATTTTGAAAACTAACAGGAACAACACACAAATAAAAAGTATGTATTGAGGTATAATAATGTAGTGAAGAGATGTTTTTCTAAGAAGATTGCTTTGAAGCAAAATAAAATATCATTATTGTAGAAATATTTAATAAATATATTCCATAGTACTGTATAATGCATATTTAAAAAAAAAAGTCTTATTGTTAATACATTTAAAAAAAAAAAAAAAAAACAACAATAATTGTCTGTTCCTCTGAAATATAATCAAATATAATATAATTAATGTATTTAAAAAACAAAAGGGTTATATTTTTCGTTTATCCGAAAAGGAATATAAGGTAAAATAATGGTGCTAGAATATAAATAGAAATTAAATTATTTTAAAAATAACTGTATATTTTTGTTTCAACTTACGATGTCAGTTTTTTTTTTTCTCTAACTTTATAATTTCATATCACGACCCATTATAAAATAACAGAAAACAATATTCAAAAACGTTGACGATAGTTTGCAAGTTATGTTTTTAAAAGTATAAAACAATATAAATATTTGGTAGCACTTTTTAACATATCATTCGGAATTATGTAAATTTCAAATTAAATATAGAACTAAAGAATTAAATAAAACACATTTCTATATAATGTTAAATGAGTTTTCTGAGTTCTATAAGAACTATGGTATCTATGAAATGATTTACAAATTTATATTATATAATTTATGTTATGTATGTATATTATTTTTCTAATCTAATTCAAAGATTTTCTAAAAAAAAAAACAAACAAAAATCCAAATGATGGTTATAAATTCTTTTAAGAAAAGTACATTATACACAAATTAAATTAAAAATACATTTATGATAATAAATTTATGCAAAAGAAATAAAGATAGACAAACCAGGTCAACTCTTTTAGTCGAAACTTCCCCATAGGGGGGAGGAATGTTGTGCCCTGCATTTGGGTCACTTGGCTCAACCTGCGTTGAACTTACTCAAGCCATTGCACTGTGTCGAAACTACATATATTGCTGGCCTATGCAAAAGCATACGCAGCAATGTTGGTTCACCTTTGCAATTGGCACAAGAGGTAAATAACCAGGAAGTGCTAAGTGTGAATTTGGCAATGGATGACCCAAGTAAGTTTTGATTAAAGAGGTTGACTGGTGAGTCTGAAGTTGAAAATCAAAGTGAACGGTAGTGTTTATTTTTAAATCGGGAACTTAAATAAAACGTATAACAATACCATTTATCAAAAAAAAAAATACTTTGTTGTATGTAAATAACATTCCGGATATTTGAAATATAATAAATGGAAAAATAATCCTTTAATATTAATTAAATTAAATAAAAGTCGAGTCAGGTGAGTACTTCAAAAATGTTTTTTCGTATAAGAGGTGGTTCTCGTTATTTTAGATTTTCTCAAAAACTACAAAACATTTTAAAATCCGGTTTCCCGCTTTTGACTAAAAACGAGCACTGACTAAAAGAGCATTGAATTTTGGAAACAAAATTTATACTTAAATACATAAAATGAAAAAAAAAATTACTGTAAACATATTAAAAAATTTTTTTTTTTTTTAAATTTGAGTTTGAAAACTAATTTTCCAAAAACTACCCACTAAAACAACATTATTTAATAATAATATAAAAGCATAAACTTCTAGCTTTTTAAAAAAAGTATAGCATGACGTTGTGAGTTGTACCGTTGTTTTTTAATATTTTTCTTTTTGTTTTAAGTCATTTTTTTTTTAAATTGCCCCTCCTGTCTGAACGGGGGGAGACCCCTCTTCAATACGATTTTTTTCTTGTCCTAACCCAACTTACTCGCTCCATCTTTTCGGCACAGCTTATGTGAATCACCCTGTATAGGATGTAAAACGTTATGCTTCCCTAATTATATTTTTATGGTGAATATTGTGTGATTTGTGGTTATTTTAGATACTAATATATGCAAATGATATGTCAATTTTTTTTAAATAAACGTATTATCATATAGGGACAACCACTGTGTTTGCTCAGGGATATATACATACATATGTAAAAACGACAAATGTTTTCAATTCGAATTCAGCATTACTCAAATCGTGCTACACTAGTATTTTTATTTCAGTGTAGGATTAGGATAACAATATTATGGAACCTAATCGATAAGTGAAATTGTTTTACTGTGGATATCAGTCAACTGCTTTCAATTTTTTAAAATTGTACTTTATTTTCAAGTATATCTATCCCTTTTCTGTTAAAATGAAGAAAATCACGATAAATCAATCATTTAGAGATGAAAGCATATCGATTGATTAACCATCAAAAACGACACCGTTTTTCAAAGAAATCGTACTCTGTACACTAAAGTCGTTTCCTTACTTCACTGTGTTGCGATTTTGCAGGAACGTTTGGTTTTTTCTTTAATTGTTTGTTTATTAAGCTATTCGGAATTCCACCCGGATGGTAGCCAGCAAAAATATACTGTCTGAGGGCTATGTTTTTCTTTTGTTTTCTTCAAAAACAAAGTGTTTGTCAAAAAAAAATTAAGCATAATATAAATATGTACATACATACATAACCAAATTGAAATATCCAATCAAAAAAAAAAAAACCATACACATTAAAAGTACACTTTTACTTTATTGTTCCTGTGCCAAACAAAGCGCAGAAATCATTTACTGAAAATACCAGTGGCAATAATAAATTTGTGAGAATGTTGCAATTCGTAAACAAAAATATAATTAAAAATGTCGAAGAAGAGAAACATCAAATAGTTAATTCTAAAACATCATCTAATGCCACGAGTCTAATTCATTTCCGTTTCTATTTCTCATGAATTGACGAAGACAGAGGATGCTGGTGGTGCCATTATTTACCCACAACCAAGATACCCACTCGGAATGGAAAGCGCTTCGTCCTGGCGTCATACCTATATATTTGCAGAATTTCGCCTTTATCAGGCATCAATGAATTCCAATTAGGACCCATTAAATCAATGCCATTAAAAAAAGAAAGGAAGACGCCTTGAAACGAGAAAACAACGAGCATTCAGCAGCAATGAATGGAGAGTGTCAACTCAAACGAAAAGGAAATCCCCTCTAATGGCTATCGGCAGCGTATTGGCGTGGCAGGCGGTAAAAGGAACTCCAAAGTTGTGTGAAAGTGTGTAAATGCCACTCAAACTAGCGCATGGAATTTCAAGCGAAATAGATAAACATAAGGCGGGCTGTGCTTTTGCCTGTCCAGAGAGAACCAGTAAGTATATATAATGGTAATGATAATGAGGTTTCAGCCTTCGGGGCATTAGGGAGAGAGTTATGTCGATGGGACTATTGATGATGTAGGGGCAGATTGTTATAGAAATATCAAAGGTGTGAAAGTGTGTAAATGCCACGCAAACTAGCGCATAGAATTTCAAGCAAAATAGATAAACCTAAGGCGGGCTGTGCTTTTGCCTGTCCAGAGAGAACCAGTAGGTATATATAATGGTAATGATAATGAGGTTTGAGCCTTCGGGGCATTAGGGAGAGAGTTATGTCGATGGGACTATTGATGATGTAGGGGCAGATTGTTATAGAAATATCAAAGGAGACGTCTTTGGCGAATGTGGTTTTAGTTTGGTATTTCTTTATATTGGGTCGAAATCAAAGTCAATCGGGGATTAATAACAAACGCAATTAACGTCTGTTCATATACATATAGATAGGTAGATTTACACTACAGCACGAAACACACTTTTAGTATTTAAATAGAATTCTTAATCATAAACTATTTATAGAAACTATGTAGCTGTGCATAACGTATTACGAAATAAGCGATATTTATATTGCAAAGCGATTTCAAAACTAAAATAGATCCACAAAAATATTGCCAGAAACACCAGAAGAAAATGTGCAACACTGATCAGCGTCTGACCCCAATTATTTATTATTAAAATGGTTTAAAGGATTCTAAAACTGATGAAGAGAAACTTTGAATTGAAACCAAAAGCCATAGATACAAAAATTACCCGCAAATCCCTCGATCTATTAAAATTATAAGCTGCTCGGCCTTGTTTGTTAAAATGCTAAGAGAATTCTTCTCCTGATTTGCTTTACTTGTTTAATCTTTATGATGATGGTGACGTTGATGATGATGATGATAATGATGATGATAAAAAGATACATACATATTCATACATAGAAACATAATTATTTTTATAAATTTTTTTTTCTTTCTATTGTTATCTTTAAATTTACATTAAATGAAACTTAAATTTAACTTTTAACTTTTAACTTTTCTTGCATACCTTAATTTAAATGTTTAATAGTTAATGAAATAGCATTTATTTTTTTTTTATTTTGTAGTAGGTAATTATACCACTTTATATAATACAAAGCACCATAAAAACAGCGGCACAGATTAAAGTAATTTAGCTTGTAGGGACAGCACTGGTTCTATCGTGCTTGTTGTGTATTTTAATTGCTCTGTAAACTCTTTTGTTTATAATATTGCATATTAAATTATTTTTTGGACACATTTCACTTCTTTAAGTGATATATAATATATTTTAAATATTTTTGTTTATTAATTTAATAGTTTTGATACATTAATTTTATTAAATAAATTCAGTGCACGTCGTTTGTATAAGCATTTTAATTTTGTTTGCTTTTAAAATTTTTTTTTATGTATGAATAGGGTAATCTACGAGTGATCAAAAATAAAGCTTTTTAGTTAGTTCTGTGTGTTAGTGTCTTTCTTTAACAAACCTTAATTTTCCCATTACTTTGTGCTTTTTTGATATTTTCTCAGAAATTGTATAGTTTAAATACATTTAAATCGATATACCTAGTATAAGGTATGAGGTGGTACTATTGGTTGCTACTTGACCAGTGGGGTCAGTAAGTTAGTTAAGTTATTCTGTAAGTTAGTTTTTAAGGTTTTTGTCTAGCATTTAAGTTAGTTATAGGTTAAATAAAAAATAAAAATTGAATTTAAAAAAAAAAAAATTTGCTACTTGACATTCAGATCTTGTTAGCTCTGGTTCGTTTCCCAGCAATTTCAAATCTTTTTTTTTCTTTCTTTCATTATAAATTTTTTTTTCTTATTTTTTCTTTCTCCTTTATTCTTTCTTTCTATATATTTTATTTCGTATCATTTTTTCATAATGGTTTGCTCTGCAAAAGCCTGTCCTGATGAATCAAGTAATAGCCGTCTCTTTACCTGTTTTGCGTTGGTTCTACCAATGGATTTCTTGATAAAGTAATAAATTCTGATACTGCCTTTTGGTATTGTACCGACTGCCGTAAGATTTCACTTTCTCAGCTCTCCTTCAAAATGAATTCTTTTAAAGAAAACATTTTAAAGCTCTCTAAAGGGTTCAATGACTTGCTGACAAACTTTAATACTGCAGTGTCAAATGTAACTACATTTTCCCCTTGCAACGATATGATCAATATCGAAACATCAACTGATGACTTGATCCAACAACCTGCTTCTATTTCCGTTCCATCAGCTGAATCAGATGTATCAACCAGAACTTCTTCTTCAGCACTATCTGATCGCGACTCTGTTGCAAAAAGAGGAAATAAAGGATACGAGAAAACTCATCAGTGGTTAAGAATTCAAGTCCCCCTCCAAAACGAACCAATTTAAGGAGCAACTCTAATAGTCTTATTGATTCAGGCGCATCTAGTTCGTCTCATGTCAGCCCAACTTTAACGATTGCTGTTAATACGGTGGCTGACAATGATTGTGAAACTATATCAAATCATATTGTAATAACAGAGGCTCTCCCTAGGCCGTCCTATTGAGGCTCTCCCTAAGCCTAAATCAATTTTTATTTCTCGCCTTAGTCCAGATATAAGTGTTTATGATCTTGTTTCCCATTTGGTTTCTAACAAATGCATTCCGAACAATGCATCAGTTAAATGTACCAAAATTAGTAAGATAAATAGTTTTGTCTCATCCTTCAAAATTCTTGCTCACCCGGCATTTTTCGAATCTATCATTAATACATAAAAAAACTAAAAAGGATTACCCTCTTTTATCAAAACGTCAGAGGGCTTCGCAGCAAAACTGCAATTATTTATACTAAATCTCAAGCTTTTTCACATGATATCTTTGTTTTGACGGAAACTTGGCTGAAATTCAAGCTATTTAGACAAAGAATCTACGCGTATTTCATTCCCCTTCGATCTTTTTATTGACTTGGTTTGTATCAAATTAAACATAGAGTCTAAGTATGTATATATTATAAATGCATATATTCCTTCAAGAAGTTCAAGTTTGTTGTATAATGAACTTGTTTTGGCCTTAGACTTGTCTTGCTCCAACAGCAATATTCTACTTCTCGGGAATTTCAATTTACCCCATATAGAATGGGTTCCTTCGGATGATGGATCATTTCAAGAAGCCTTATTAACATCTTCACAAACAGAGCTTCTCTCTCTAGATGGTATTAATTCTACTAACTTACAGCAAGTTAACTGTATTAAAAACTCTAAGAATCGAGTACTCGATTTGGTATTTTCTTCTGACGCTATTAGTACTGTTGTTCAGGAATCTAGTTCTGGAATTACTAATATAGACAATTACCATCCACCCTTGGATATATTTTTTGATTTGAGCAATCATCCTCTCGAAAATTGTAATTCTCAAGATTGTTCATTTGTTTTTGACTTTCGAAAGTCAAATTTTCAGTTGCTTTCCGATGTCATAAGTAGATCAAATATTACAAATATATTCTACAAATATTGACGATGCAGTAACTGAGTTCTATAATATAATCAGTAGCTGTATAAATAATTGTGTACCTACAAAAATATCTAAAAACACACAAGAGCTAAAATCTCTTCGAAACAAGAGAAATAAAGTATGGAAAGCTTATATAAAAAACCTCTCTCCAACAATTTTCGAACAATATATTGCCTTATTTGAAGAATTCAAAACTTTTTAAAAATTGTTGTACACCAATAACGTTAACGAAATGGGGGCTGTTCTTTAAAACAGGACCCTAAAAGTTTTTGGCATTTTGTTAATTCGAAAAAAAATTCGAATGGCTTCCAAGCAATTTTTTTATATGAGAACACTTCCGTACAAAATCCCAGTGATATTTGCAACGCGTTTGCAAATAATTTTCGTAACTCATTTGTAGATACTCATAGAAGTGTTAATATAGATTTTTTTAAAGACGTGAACAGCTACCCGCAAGTTAATTTTGACAATATTTCTGTGAAACAAGATAGAGTTTTGAATTTTTTGTCATCCTTTAATGACGATTACTCTTATGGCCCTGACGGTTTACCCCCAATTCTTCTAAAAAATGTAGTGGTGCATTAGTGCAGCCCTTGCAATTTGGGTGAAAAATTTGACATTAATAACTATAGACCCATTTCGAAATTGTCATTGGCTGTCCCTAAGCCTAAATCAATTTTTATTTCTCGCCTTAGTCCAGATATAAGTGTTTATGATCTTGTTTCCCATTTGGTCTCTAACAAATGCATTCCGAACAATGCATCAGTTAAATGTACCAAAATTATTAAGATAAATAGTTTTGTCTCATCCTTCAAAATTCTTGCTCACCCGGCATTTTTCGAATCTATCATTAATACATAAAAAAACTAAAAAGGATTACCCTCTTTTATCAAAACGTCAGAGGGCTTCGCAGCAAAACTGCAATTATTTATACTAAATCTCAAGCTTTTTCACATGATATCTTTGTTTTGACGGAAACTTGGCTGAAATTCAAGCTATTTAGACAAAGAATCTACGCGTATTTCATTCCCCTTCGATCTTTTTACTGACTTGGTTTGTATCAAATTAAACATAGAGTCTAAGTATGTATAATGTATATATTATAAATGCATATATTCCTTCAAGAAGTTCAAGTTTGTTGTATAATGAACTTGTTTTGGCCTTAGACTTGTCTTGCTCCAACAGCAATATTCTACTTCTCGGGAATTTCAATTTACCCCATATAGAATGGGTTCCTTCGGATGATGGATCATTTCAAGAAGCCTTATTAACATCTTCACAAACAGAGCTTCTCTCTCTAGATGGTATTAATTCTACTGACTTACAGCAAGTTAACTGTATTAAAAACTCTAAGAATCGTGTACTCGATTTGGTATTTTCTTCTGACGCTATTAGTACTGTTGTTCAGGAATCTAGTTCTGGAATTACTAATATAGACAATTACCATCCACCCTTGGATATATTTTTTGATTTGAGCAATCATCCTCTCGAAAATTGTAATTCTCAAGATTGTTCATTTGTTTTTGACTTTCGAAAGTCAAATTTTCAGTTGCTTTCCGATGTCATAAGTAGATCAAATATTACAAATATATTCTACAAATATTGACGATGCAGTAACTGAGTTCTATAATATAATCAGTAGCTGTATAAATAATTGTGTACCTACAAAAATATCTAAAAACACTAATTTTTGTCACCCTTGGTACACACAAGAGCTAAAATCTCTTCGAAACAAGAGAAATAAAGTATGGAAAGCTTATATAAAAAACCTCTCTCCAACAATTTTCGAACAATATATTGCCTTATTTGAAGAATTCAAAACTTTTTAAAAATTGTTGTACACCAATAACGTTAACGAAATGGGGGCTGTTCTTTAAAACAGGACCCTAAAAGTTTTTGGAATTTTGTTAATTCGAAAAAAATTCGGTTGGCTTCCAAGCAATTTTTTTATATGAGAACACTTCCGTACAAAATCCCAGTGATATTTGCAACGCGTTTGCAAATAATTTTCGTAACTCATTTGTAGATACTCATAGAAGTGTTAATATAGATTTTTTTAAAAGACGTGAACAGCTACCCGCAAGTTAATTTTGACAATATTTCTGTGAAACAAGATAGAGTTTTGCATTTTTTGTCATCCTTTAATGACGATTACTCTTATGGCCCTGACGGTTTACCCCCAATTCTTCTAAAAAATGTAGTGGTGCATTAGTGCAGCCCTTGCAATTTGGGTGACAAATTTGACATTAATAACTATAGACCCATTTCGAAATTGTCATGTTTTCCAAAGCTTTTTGAACAGGTTGTATGTGAAAGCCTTTAATTTTTTGGTAAAAACATTATTTGTAAACAGCAACATGGCTTTGTGCAGAAAAGGTCTACTGTTACAAACCTTCTTACCTTCTTGCAAAGTTGTTCGAATGCATTAGAAAAAGGTAATGAAGTTTATTGCATATACACAGATTATTCTAAAGCATTTGACCAACTCAGACATGATATTATTGTTTTTAAACTCCAAGCGTACGGTTTCCCTATTCTTTGTATTTCGTGGATCAAATCGTTCCTTGAAAATAGATCTTACCAGGTCAAATTTAGAAACTCTCTTTCAAATACTTTCTTTGCCCATTCAGGCGTACCCCAGGGAAGTCATTTGGGCCCATTCTTATTCATTCTTGCTATAAATGACGTTTCATCCTGTATACGCTTTAGTGAGATTCTCATATTTGCAGATGATATGAACACTTTTAAAACAATCATATCCCTTTATGACCACAATCTTCTGCAGGCTGATGCTAATAGTTTCAGTGCATGGTGTTATACAAAAGGGTTATATCTTAACCCTAAAAAATGCCAAACAATGACCTTCTCAAAGAAAAGATCCCCAGGTTTCTTTGAATATTGTATATCTCAAAATAAAATCAGTCGCGTGGTTAGTTTCAAAAACTTAGGTGTAAATTTTAGTGCTAATCTAGAATTTTCTGAACATATTAATTTCATGGTAAATAAAGCGAACTCTATGCTTGGATTCATAAAACGGTGGGCAAAAGAATTTAACTCTCTCATTGTACAACTGCTACGTTAGGCCTCATCTTGAATATGCCTCAAAAGTATGGACTCCTTTTTATGAAATCCATAAGAACCGTATTGAATCAGTGCAGCATAAGTTTATTCGTTTTGCTCTTAAAGGCCTTCCTTGGGCCGATCCTTATAATCTGCCACCTTATGAACATCGGATACAGCTTTTGCAGATTCAATCTTTATACCAACGAAGGGTAAATAATGATTTAATTTTTTTCATCAACTTATCAGCGGACAAATTGATGCTTCGGACCTGTTGGCTTCTATTGGCTTAAATTACCGCGGAGGGTCTTACCACCTGCGAAGATCTGAACTTTTGAATGTTGAACTCCACAGAACTAATTATGGCATGCATGAGCCTCTCACACGGATGAGTAAGTTTTATAACTTGAATGAGAGCCTTATAGACTTTAATTTAAATAGAAGTAATTTAAAAACTCTCTTTAGAACCAGTGCTCCATGATCATAATTGTTTCTGTGTTGTATTGTAATAATGTATTTATGTTGTATTTATGTGCAGGTGTTTTTGTTTTTATACCATTGTGCTTACTAACAACTAACACCTGCACTAAGTGATGAGCCAGTGGGACACATTATATGTGTTGGCAAATCTTTCTTTCATATGTTGATGCTTGCTTTAAGCTCCATTTGAAAATAGATTTGATAGTGTAAAAAAAAAAAAAAAGAGATGAGTAAAGTAGACATAAACGAAAGTAAGAAAAATTGTAGAGTAACGATCGTGAATAAAATAACGAATCAGGAGGAATTAAAAGTAAAGATAAAGTTTCTTATATCTATAAGACAAAGAACCTCATCTCTACTGCATAACTTATTGTAAGGGAAAAGCGTTAAAATTCGCATTTCATACTCTTGTACGTAGGTACTTTGGAATATTAACCGCATAAAGAGAAGATACAATTTGTTTGTAGTTTGCATTCCTTGGGATTAAAGGTGTTCTTATAACTGTCGGCGATGTAAGCATAACTGCAGCGCTTAAGCGTAAATTAGATTGCTCACTCAATTAATAAATCTCATGTTAGAAACAACCCATCTTTATGAGATTGTTCTGAAAAATCCGTCTGCAGAGGCATACCGTATGTTTGTGTTCTATACCCACTTCTATGGTAATTTTTCGTAAACGAACTTTTAGTGAGCCCGGAAGGAACGGGATACAAAGTTATAAGCGTATACTCTTGACGTTGTCATTGCGATATCGGATAAGCTATTAACAAACTCATTAAAAATAAGGAGAAAATGGGAAAAAACTCGGCAAAATCTGAACTTGTGTCATCTTTATAAAAATAAAAAAAAATTCCAGCTAACCCCACGCCCCATCAATAATTGGAACGGTTCACAGATGAATCTTAATACCTTTAAATCAATTGATTTCAGTCTGTTACAAGAATTATTTTTTAGTTTCTTCTATAAATGACAAAACCAATTTTGACAACTTAAGTAAAGTCTAACGGTCAGCCTGCACAGCGAAACTCTCCGTTCCACATTTGAAGCTACTTCAGACATTGTACTTAAACTTTCACCCTTAGATATACAGCAAGCAAAAAGGCACAGCTTGTCGTCTCAAAGCCATCTCTCAACAGATCAACAACTCAATAGACCGCACCAACATTTTGAATTCATTTGAATCAAATTTTAGTTGCTCTAACTGTACCGCTCCACAGTAAGTTTTTGATAGAAACTTCAAGGTCGCTATTCCTTTCCACAAAAATCCTTTTGGGAAGAATTTGCGAGCGATGAATCAGGGGTGGGTAACGATCTCATTTGGTCAATATGCATTTGAAATGGATCTCCATCTACATCTGCAATGTAATGTATATGGCTAAATCTATCAGATACTCTTTGGAACTTCTATTTGTACTCTTTTTTGTTCTGATAATACTTGAATTGGATAGAGTAACCGATTCAGAAACTTTGCTTAGCTTCCTCAAATATTTTTTTCCTGATCTTGGTTCGTATATCGCAATAAGTCTATCCTGGTACAAAGGTTAAGCTTCAGCATCATCCCGGCAGGACTCTTGCCTGTAGTTGAGCTTTCTGTCTTTCGATATTGCATCAGTAAGCGTTTAAATTTCGTGCGTAGGTCACCTGGATCATAAATTGAAGTTCGTCCATTTTCAGGATTTTTCAGGATTTGAACGAACCTCTCGGAATCTTGCAAAAGGTTCCCTCATCGCTCATATGGTGTCAAAACTAGGAATCCGATTCATGGAAAATAATTTCAACCATTTCGTCTTTGCAGCTACAATAATAAAAAAATATCGTTCCATAAATGGTTAAGCGAAGTCTATATGTAAACGTTGCCATGGTTGGATAGGAATTTCCCAGAGGTGAGATGTCATATTTGGTGGTTCCTTCAGCACCGCGATCGATTTCCGTTCACTCTTAACCAATCCTTTTGTGTGCGTTGTTAGTTCTGCAGGATTGCATGGTACTTACAATATAACGTCGAATCCAAACGACTAAGGTGAGAAGCACTTTTTATGACAATGATACTCTTGGAGGATTTGTCACTTCCTCGCAATAGGCAGTTTCCCTGAAGAAAACATTAGGTATTTTCGAAGCTGGGTTCGAACCAAGACCTCCGCTCCGGCGTGATAGTCCACCGCAGTAACAATCACTACGCCACGGAGCACTTCATCTATCATCAATTCATTATCCATTTGTTTGTATAAAATGTTGTTCAAACTTGCTCCTGTCTGTAAAATTATACAAAGAGGAAAGAGACAATTACTTCTTATCTTTTTTTGTTTCTTTAGCTTTCACCAACTTGGTAAGAGGTAAGAATTTGACCCATAGCTGAAATATTTTGTATGTTTGCCCGCCACTCCTGTAATCTTCAGAAAGAAAATCAGCATTAATATTGTCATTTGAACTCTTATATTGAATGTTGTTGTTTAATCCGCTCAGAAAATGTGCGTATTGAAACAATCGCTGCGCTGCCATACTGGGGCAAAAGACTCATAAGGCTGGCAGAAAATCAAATTATAAAGTTAAGCATTTTCTTTCATTACGGTTATAAATCAAAAGCTAATAACATCATAGAGAATTACAAATAAGAGAAAATAGAGTCATATACATCATGTAATCGTCACCAAATCATCACGAAGTAATCATTAATAGACTTGATTCTTTGAATTTTGCACGAGTTTTGTCCTTTTGAGTGGTTTAAGTAATTTGTGAATAATTTTTTGGTTGTTATGCACATATACAAATTTAAAACCTATTGCAATGGAATCAGTAAGCTCAGGTTTGTTTTTCTTATGCCGTGTAACGGATACAAAAAATATTATTTCCTTTCATTACATTGCAACACATTGGGAAAGATCGAAATTCTTTTTAATCAAACGAAAGAAAACTTTGATTAAGAATTTTATTCTTTATATGAGAAGAAACGATAATAAATATTATTGTTAATTATTGAATCTCAAATGATTAAAAATGTTGGATGATGCGTTGTTGTGTAATGAAAAAAAATAATAATCCGTTAAGCTTGCCTCCTATTGGGGGCTACATTCGACCTATTGTCTTGACCATGTTTCCAAACTAAACCATGTCCAAATTCCCACTATCACCAAGAATTCTAAAATTATTCAGAAGTCACGACAATAGTCAAATTCGATGCTCGTAGTCCCAAGAGTGGGAAGTCAACGGATAGGATCCAACAAAAAAAAAAGGAGTGAAATCATCAGTCGAAAGAGTAAGCAGTTCCATAGGACGAATCTCAGTGTCATACACACACTGTTGTTCAGATTCGAACTACTTCACCCCATTCTTCATACCAATGAGCCACTGACATACGTTGATGGGATGTATGGGATTTCTCCGGACACTAGAAAACCTCGACCCTACGTCTGATCAGGATTTCCTTGTAATCCACCAACCAAACTAAAGTCTTTCATTAAATGATTAACTCGAGTTGTCGCTGAGGATTAGAGACGAAAAGTTAAATTTATTATGTTCGCTGAAGGATGGAATCTCTTCGAAACAATCTTCTGTTTAGGGCTATATAATATGGAGAAGTACTTAATCCCTCCTGGCATCAGAAAAGATATCCTAACCAATTTATAACAGAAAAGCGTTCGACCCGAAATAACATCCCTTCGAAGGATCCTACACCTGATTCCTTCGAGACGTTTAGTACCTTGTCCTCACCAGGATGAAGGCACGTCCACGCCCCTAGAAATCAGGGCGGTCGTCATTCTACCATTGCACCAGGTCTGCTCGTTGCCATTGCTTAGCTCGCCGAGTTGTGGGGTAGGATCTTGCAATTCGAATACGACCAGTGTCACATTATTTCAGACCTGAAGTATAGATGATATTGACTTATTAGATTATAAGAGTTTGCAAAGGACCCGATGGAGACATTGTAGAGAAAGTGAAACTTGAAAAAGAGACTACAAATAACACGTACGACAGTAGCCTCGATGTTACTACTACTATAGATACACCTTACAGTATCTACCTACTTCTCATCGCTTTCATAGTAAGGTATTGCGACATCGTTGGGGAAAATTCAGGTGTTGATGAATTCCCTCGGTGCTTAACTTCCCTACCTAGGATAAACAGAGCTAATCTTGAAGACCATCTCTCTTTATCACCCATTATGGTTCTTGGTTGCACTAAATTTACTTCAAGAACTCCCTCGTTGAAGACGGAAGGTCCTAAACCTTCCGATTACCGTTTGATGATGATTATGTACTCACATTTAGTAAACGGCAGCTCCAGCCGCGACTCCTCTACCTATTGCTTTAGCATTGCATCCTGCTAATCAATACTCGTGCCCGAACCTGGATGGAAAACAAAAAAAAATCTTCCCAAAGAAAACTGCTCCTCAAAAAGAAATTATTTTCAAAAGACTCGAATATTTCTTTCACTTAATTACAAAATGTATCCATTATATCTTAAAATTATCTCTAACAATGAAACTAAATATATTTCAAATTATCTTATCTCTTTTCAGAATCTATTGTAATATGTTCTTAATATATCAAAACTTCAAAAGCTATTTCCACTTTCTATTCAATCTTAGATTTTCAAACATAAAAATTACTCTAACTAGAATTCCACTAGGACTGACTTCAATCTTTAGTAAAAAAAACTACACTAATCTCAAAATTCTTTAATCCAATCGGAAAATAATCTTCGTGAATAGAATTGAGACGAGTAAGTTAAAAGTGAAATCTCTAATAGAGATTGTAACGTTCAATAACAATAAGTCTAGTTCACTATGTAAGTGAATCATAGACGCCCATAACGTAGGTAGTGATCACGGTTCACCCCTTTTCGCGACCTAGGATAACTTCGGTAAGTTGTCCGAGGTATTATTTAACGCAACACGACTTTAATCTTTAATCGGTTAAGTGAACAGCTATTTTATCGCAACGGAAATGACGAATTACCTCTATATAGTATATAGGATAATATAAACGCTCTAGTCGTCTCGATGCGATAAAATTTCGTTCGGGACCACGGTTACAAAACAAAACGACACGGTTGAATGACCAATGATCAATGTTCTTAAGAGGAACATAAAATTCAAGACTATATATCCCAGTAGAATGAATCCTCAGAAAATTCAAACCACTTTCAAACACAAAGGAAAAACTCAAGAGTTTAAAGTGCAATGCACTCCCACGAATTCCCAAAAGACAACCAATAGCAGTATTTACAACAGATCAACAAAATTAGATCAATGAAATCGCGGTAAAAAGATATGTAAAATTCAACGATGACCTGTAAATTCAATGTTTATATAGTGAAATGTAAAATATATATAATTATAAAATATTATAAAATATATTCAAAATTTAATAAAAATCTACTTAAAGATAAGGTGCACCTTGCCTCTAACTTTTGTATTATGGTATTTCGAATACAATTTCGGTTAAAGGTTGCTTTTAAAAACGCATATGGGTTCCTACAGATTAGATTGAAGGAGGGGGTAAACTTTTAATATTCAAGGTAATTATTAGTACTGATATAGTATAACCAGTACCTATATCTTAGCGACCAAGTTATTAACTCGGACCCCAGTGGTATGTATTTCAATTTACCACCAATTCGTTGACTTGATCATTCACATAAAAAAATACGACACAACGTCAAAATGATTAAATTAGAAATCTAGTGTAACTATACACATTCTGTTAAAAGATTCCGTACTTTAATCTCGATGATTTAAATTAAACAAACAAAAAAAAAACGTGAAAAATAGTGTTGACTACTTGTATGTAGCTCCGCCCGAGTGATACGAGTACCATGTACCTCGTTACAAAAAAAATATTGACTTTATTTTATATTCAGACTGTGTGTAATCTGTCACGACCGTATACAGGTACCTTTATACGTAGGTACTAAATCAAATTTCGTAATTAACCACGTTCGATATTAACGATTACTCGTAAGTATGTACGCCGAAAAAAAAACAATCACTTTAATCTCATCAGTTTCTACTCTTTTTCATTTCAGATTATCTTCAAATTCGAATTCTACTTAAGTTCGAAAACGGAATTTAAAGTGGACAATACACTTAAGGTGAGTAAATAATACTCAAAGTTATTTATCTAATTATCGTTTATAATTGAAGTCAATTCCCTTACAGGTTTTGGAAATCCTTTCAATAAAGTATGATTTAGACTCCAGGTCGATTCATGATCCTGATTATAAATAAACTGAGGTAAGTACTAATCAGTTATCAAATAAAGTTATTTGGATGTAATTACAAAAAAAAAGAATAAATTATGCTTTCACCTTCTACGTGTGTAGGAAAAATTTTAAAATAAAAAAGTTAATTTTCAGATCGTATAAACGAATTCAAAAAAAAATGACAACGTTAAATTGTTAAAAAGTGACTGGACTAAGCCAAGACGAATTTACCTTCTTTAGATACTTTGTATCTTCCAAAAAAAAAAATTGACGATACCGTCGAAAACAATCACAGATTGCGCTTAGTGTTTTTCCAGATAATTTCGTTTTAATTACCGTACCATAAGTAGGTAAGTGAATTTAAATTTACGTGGTGATTGAGTTGTGTGATTTTATTTACGCAATTCTCACTTCAGATTACTATCTTAATTTTTGTTCGATCAATTTTACATACTTCTTTTCTTTCAGGTACTTTCTTAAATTAATCAGCACCAGTTAAGTATATGACTTTTGATTTTGTGATATTTCAGTAATATAGGCAATAGATACACAATATTTTCTTCGATTCATTAATTCACTTCTTATGATAAGATATATTTAAGATACTATTCTTAATATAAAATTTTCCAAAATCACTTACAGTCTTCTCAGATTTTCTTAAAAATAATTACTGCGATTATAGATGAATTCCCGGGGATCTTCAAAACATTCTGGATACTAGAGATGATGTCTTACATCAAGACGTAGGTATTTTCACTTAGTGTGATCACATTAGCATTTAGGATATATATATATCATTTTATAACATTATATTGGGCTAGGAACAAAAAACCAGGTAGCATCTGGTAAAACGGTGTGCCTTGGCAATGTAGTACGCAGGATCCTTAGGTAATTTGGTACGTAGTTGAGTCCGCTCCTTGAGTGGATTCCTGCGTACAATTTTGCCTGGGAATTTGCTTCTGGCACCGAGATTGCTACCTGAAGAAAGAGAATAGACTTTAGTATTTTGTTAAGGGTAAGTATATTATAATTATTTTGTGGTATGTCTTTTTAATTTTTTCTTTTTCTTTTTTTTTTTGCGAAATTTATCTTCTAGGTGTTCTAAGTTTCTTATTGGAATGGTTAATTAACAAAATCTTTTGTCTTTTCTGTTTTTATGTTAATTTAACCTGAGACCGCGTGGTCTTCCAATAAGGACACTTAGAGAGCACCAGTATGTACCAAAAAAAAGACTCTTACCTGGTAAGTTGTTGCTTTTTTGTGTTATTAAGTTACAGTTGCTGCTCCAGGAGATCCTCATCGGATTTTCCTGCTGGTTTTAAGCGAATATCGCTAGCTTTCCGTGAAATGACAAAGTTGGTTCCGTTGGTGAAAATCCTACGCACAGCTTTGGGTGACTCGGATGCGCCTTCTGTGTGCACGTAGTGTTGATTTTCACCACCGTTCTCGTCTTTTATGCAAACAATTCTAGGAATAAATGGATTGTTCTGATGTCCGGCCATTAAAACCCTGATTATATGTCGGACGTCGAAGAGAAAAAAAAATTTGCTGAATAACTAACTTATTTCGTGGTTTCTTTTTTCTTTTTACATGTTTTACTTACTGTTTGTTATTATCTGTGAGTATTCCTTATATTATTCTATATTATTTAATACTTTATTGTACTTTTTATTAATAATTTTATTTCTTTTAGGATTCTTTTCTTGAACGAAGTTAACTTTGTGGCGGACTAAATTGGAAAGACTTTTAACTAAGCTACAATTTTTCTGCTTTGCGTTACGTATTCGTTTCTGTGTATCTGTATGGAATTTGAATAGCCGTTTGGGACAAACTGTCGTCGTGGCATTTTCCTATTGGTCAATTTTAATTTGTGGCAACTAACTTTTTGGTTTGGTTTCACTTATTTCATTTGACCACGTTACACTATGATCGCGTCTGAAAATGGATTTTTTTGTGGCATGACTGAGTCGAGTGGTACGTCTCTTGACTTAGTTATAAGAATTTTTAGGTTTTTGCTTGATGAGAAAATTTATTTCTTGCAAAGATAGAACTAAAAATTGGGTTCTTTACTCACATGAGTAATATAATTTAATGGTAAGTATTTTGTCGTGTGTGTATCCGTTTTGTTTCTTTTCAGGTGAGGTAAGTGTGTTAGGAAAAGTATTTCTGTAATTATTTTATTCTTCCGATGCGGTAAGTATTCGTATGTTTAGTAAAGTTTTTCGTTTGTTGAATTGTTTCTGTTTCAGTGTGTTATGTTCAGTTTTGGTAAGTATGGTCTTCTAAGTTTCCGTATAGGACTGTCGTTGACATCTACGATGTCAATTAAAATTCGTACGCGTTTATCAGTCATTTAAAAAAAAATTACTCAAAGTGTAAGTATTAGTAAATGTCGTGTTCTATGAGTAAGGGTAAGTTTCGTGTAAGTATGTTTCTTAAGCGTATGGGAAATTTAATGTCAATCTGTCACATAATTTGACATTTGAAAGGATCGTATTGAGAATTATACAAAAGTCACGTCAAGTAATGTTGTTTAGTTCATGCTTCATTTTAGTTACCATATAATTCTCTGATTGAAGTTTATATTCTTCTACGTGTTCTAAAGTTAAATAAAAGTGAATACCTTTCGACAAAAGTTTCTTTTTCTCGTTAAGAGGTTATCTGTTTTGTTCAGTGACAATTCGTTGAGACTCATCAGTCATTTGATTTTCAGATTCGTTTATGAATGAAAAGTAGTTGTCGTATTTTTGAGACTTCTTATAATTTATTGAACGTTCTTTTAACTACTTTCTCGACTTTATTTACATTATCTCAATTGCTTTTCGTTATAAGACTCTAAATGTGATAACTCGTAATACTTATTTTTCCCGCTCGTCTGGTTCTTCACTCTGTTGCTCATTACATGGACTACTTTTTGTTGTGGAACTAAATTGAGTGGCAGCACTCATTTGGTTGTGAGATTAACTTGAATTCCCTTCCATCAGTTACTCGCGCCTTTTGTTTGACCGTGGATTCAATTGACAACCAACCATAAGCTTTCATTTTGTTCCTTTGGTATTAGTAGCTTTCGGTTGAATATTTAGCTTTCACTATCATTCTTAGAGGGCGTTGTTTGCTCTGGTAAGCTCGTTTTTACTTTATGAATTAAAATATTTTGCTTTTACCAAAGTGAATCAAAATGAATTTTGTTGTATGTCACAACAGTGGTGTGAAATTTTAATGTCGAGTTGGATACTGCTGTAGATTTATTTGGCAATGGGGTTACACTGAAAAAAGGTGTAACGAAATTAGTTCATGGAAATTTTCGAATTTAGTAGGTAGGTGAGATAGGGGTTCATGCTAATATATCATACATACATAGGTATTTACTATGGTAGGATTCTCTATTCTACAGTATGTTAATGCTTAACGAATAGGTGTTGGAAATGGTCTCCCTACAAAACTCATTCGTTTAATAGAGCGTAAGCCTGTTCAACGAAAGAGGAAAGGAGCCATGTTTAAAATAGTATTTGAAAATTTGTACTACCGTATTATTGCTATACTGGCTAATCACCCACGACCCGCTGTGTCTCATGCTCAGTTGACTTGCCGGTGACTATCTTATAACTTGATCGTGTTATATTTTCATTTCCTTAAATCTTTAGTATGAACTACTGTCTCAAAACCTCGCTCGTCTTTGGTTTTGTATAAATTATTTCCGATGATTTTTGTAATTGTAGCTTTGATGAATTTAGGACAAAGCTTTGCATTTTTGTGTTTTGTTGTATCACTTAAGGTGAAGTTCCTTCTGAAGACTGTGTCACCAATGTCGTATCTGACGGTTCTACTTCGAAGATTATAAACCCTTTCGTATTGTTCATGGGCTAAGTTCAATGCTGTTTAAAGGTAGTTATGGACTATGTTCATCTTGGCGGTTTTTGGGATCCAATCTATTTCTGATTGGTTTAATCCTCCTAACTTCCTTAATAACTTGTAATCTTCTCCATGTTCCACCATACGTTGTCCAAAGAATGCTTCGTACGGGGACATGCCTATCACGGAATGAATGGTGGTGCGTAAAGCACTTCCTATGGATGTCAAGTTCGCATCCCAATCATATTGCTTGTCGTCTATGTAAGCTCTTATAGAACTTAAGATTGAGCGGTTAACTCTCTCGCTCGCATTCGCTTGAGGAGCGTATGCAGCAGTCTTTACGTGGCTAACACCGAAGTTATTGAGAAATTTAATGAATTCGTTGCTTAAGAACTGAGATCCATTATCTAACAAAAGAGTTTCGGGTACCCCGAATAATAAAAATACCTCGTCGGCTAAAAATTTAACGAGTTCGTTAGTATTTGCTTTTTTTAAAGGCTTGATCAATACGAATTTGGTTAGTTGGTCTAAAGCTATTACGATAAAAGTGTTACCTCTTCTCGAGCGTGGGTATGGTCCCAGAAAATCCACATAAATGTGCTGGAAAGGTCTTTCGACCTCGAAAACTTTTCCCATTTCATTTCTCAACGTAATGTTAGGTGCTTTAACCATCTTACACGTATCGCAATTACCTATAAAAGTTTTGACTTGTGACGCCATCCCTGGCCAATAAAATCGTTGTCGTAAGCGATACAATGTTTTAGTTATACCTCCATGCGCAGCTCTAGGCGGACAATGTGACAGATTTATCAACTTTTCAGCCAGACTCGACGGAATCCAAATTTTCCAAGACTCATCATCCTGGATTGGATTGCCTGTAACATGTCGGACCTTCTTGTATATAAAATTTTCGGATACCTGTAGGTCTGGCAGTTGTTCTTTATTTTTACTGATGTGTTCAGCGATCTGAAGGTATGCGTCCGACTGGAAAGCCGGATCCTTTAAATCTACATACAACACTTCAGACGGGTTTGCTGAAGTTAATACTGGCGTGGAAACATTTGACGATATTGCTTCTACCTCATAAATGCGAGACAGAGCATCAGGCAGAACGTTCAAAGTTCCACGTCTGTGAAGAACCTCGAAATCAAACCCTTGGAGTTTGAGACTCCATCGAGCTAACCTACCGGTCGGGTCTTTCAGACTCATGAGCCACTTCAAGCTGGGCCGAATTCAATTTTTGGGAGTAATAATAAATTGGTAACTCAGCTCCAGACTCATCTTTTTGGCATAATACACACCCGATTCCAGTAGCTGATGCATCACAAAGGATAATAAATGGCTTGCTGAAATCGGGGTTACGAAGTACTGGAGCTGAAGTTAACACCACTTTGATTTTATTAAAAGCAACCATAGCCTCTTCTCCAAACTCGAATTTTACCCCTTTCTTTAGAGTATCCGATATCGGACCGGCTACTCCTGAAAAGTTTTCTATGAACCTACGGTACCACCCGGCCATTCCTAGGAATCGCCTGACTTGACGGACTGTGGTTGGTACCGGGAAATCAACAATTGCTGATATCTTGCCGGGGTCAGCTTTCAGGCAACCTTGACCGACAACGTAACCCAAATACTGCAACTCTTGGAAGCAGAAACGAGACTTCTCGACATTTATCGTAAGTCCTGCTTCCGATAGTCGCTTACTTACAATTTTTAAAATAGACATATGTTCTTTGAATGATGATGATACGACGAGTAAATCGTCCAAATATATAAATACATTTTCACGTAATTTGGAAGGAATAACTTTATTCATGAGGTAAGTTAAAGTCTGTGCCGCATTGGAAAGACCGAAAGGCATTACCTTGAATTGGTACAGAGGTCGATTGGGGACAGTAAACGCTGTCTTCTCCCGTGAGTCTTTCTCCAGGGGTACCTGCCAATACGCATCTTTCAGATCCACGCTCGAAATGAAACGTGTCTCTGAAAGTCGTGCAAGCAGTCCTTCAATATGCGCAATTGGGCTCGCGTTCTTCTTGGTAACACTGTTGACCTTTCGAAAATCCAAGCACAGGCGATTTTTTCCCGGTTTCCTCACCAAAACAACAGGTGAGGACCATGCGCTTGAAGATTCTTCGATCACACCCAAAGAAAGCATGCGGTCCAATTCCGCATAAACTAGGCTTTGTACTGCTGGCGATATGGGATAATGACGTTGTTTGATTGGTTCGGAGTCTCCCGTATCAATTCTGTGTTCCAACAAGTGAGTCCTTCCGAGCCCTTTAAGAGCGAAAGATGGAAAAGACTTCACTACTTCTTTTAATATATCTGACTCCTCAGGTGTCAGGTCACATTCCGTAATTTTTGGCGGTTCGGAAACTACCTCGGAAATGGAGCTTATTGACGAAATTATGTTTGGCGCTATTTTAAACAAAGCCCAAAAATCCACGCCTAAATATAACTCTTGTGAAAGGGTAGGCACTAGATATAAATCCATTGATAGACATTTATCATTAAATTGTATCTTCGCCTTTACTACTCCAATCACTGGTTGTTTACGACCATCGGCCGTGGAAATGTCTGTATAGAACTTCTTATATGGGATGTTCAATTTCTCTTAATATTCAACTGCTCCCTTTCCGAGGCAGCTGACACTGGCACCCGAGTCCAGTAAACCTAACCAATTTTTGTCAAAAAATTTGACTTCAACATATGGACGAGGATCGCCCGAATTAATTGCTATTCTGGTGGCAGCTATATTTTTAGAAGTTACTCGCTCATGAGTGAAACGATTTCTTAATTTTTTTATTTTTTTTAAATGTTAAGGGTAAGTATATATTCTTCGCCTCGCTAGATCATATTCAACTTGTCTAACATGCAAAGGTTTGAGGGGTCTTAAAAGAGGTGTTTTATTAGGTAAATTAGGTAATTCATCATTTTGGGGTTTGTTCAGATTAGGATTTTTCAAAATAGTTATTTTCTCAGTAATATTTTCTTTTACAACGGACTCTCCGAGTCCCCCGTCCGTACCAGATCCCTCTCGGATGAGAGCTGGCTCCGTGGTGAGTTTCCCGAACAGATACGACAATTAGGTGTTACAGTTTCAGGTAAGCCGCATTTATAACAAAACAGTCTTCGCTGCGTATCAGTACAGTCGCGAAACGAATGACCCACCTTTCGACAATTCCAACATTTTACGTTGTCAGTGTTGAAAGGGGGTTTATTCTCGCGTTTAAATTGTGGATTATAGGCTTCTATAGCGTTTGAAAATTCTGGAGGTGTAGTCTCTACCGTTTGAACTTCTATTTCACTGACTTGTTTTCTTGCCTGCGTGATATATGGTGGTGGTGCTCGAGTACGATTTGGATCATAATGATTCAAAAACTTCTCCATCTCACGACAGGTGTGTACCAGTTCTGACAATTTACTGACTTTGCTTGTGAGCAATAATTCGCCCATCCTTCTCTTCACATTCTGCTTTACTATCTCCACGATCTCCTGGTTTGGTCGAGGTGTACGCATCCTGGAATTTATCCTCAATATATCTTCATAGAAGGTGTCGAAACTCTCGCCTGGCAATTGTTTTCGCTCAGCCATTTGACGAGTCAGTTCTGAATCGGTTTCTAATCCACGGTATTGTTCAATGAGACCCAAACGTAAGGATCCCCATGAAGAATGTGGATGTTCCTTCAACCACATCCAAAACCATGTTTCGACAGCTCCACTTATGAAGTGATGGAAGTTCGCTACAACCTCTTCCCATGAAACGTTGTAGCTGTCTTTCACTCTTTCTAAGCGAAACAAGAACTCGTCGACCGTCATGTTCTTCGCGTTAAACTTCACCCCCCATTTGTGATAATGTGGAAAACGTGAATACGAGCCTGCTGGTGATGGTGATGGCATCCTGGTTCGATTATGTCCCGAAGGATTTTCGAACGTCATCCTATCTAGTCTCTCATAAAAGTCGACTCCTTGAGTTCTTGCTGCTTCTGCTCTAAAAGTTCCTGGGTGTCTAGGAAGATCGCGTGGAAAGTTAGGTGTGTCAGGTATATGTCTGATGATAGGTGGTTCTCGTTCCGCAGGGTATACTCTCGGAGTGGGTTGCTCACAAAGGTTCATCGCCGGTCTGGAAGGTTGTGTGTTCTGCGTGCTAATAGACAAAGCTGTCCGAATTGCTTCGTTCACTTTGTCTAGCATCTGCATTTGATTTGCCGCTAAAGTTTCCTGCAGATTCTTCCTATCCTCGGCTCTGCTGAACCCAATAGTAGCTAATGCTACCTCCTTTATATACTGCTGCATCTGGTCTTCTCGAGTCGGTGAAAATTCCAATCGACGTTGTCTCAGTGCTTCCGGGGTGGATGGTCGGTTCTCTTCCACTACGTGTAGACTTTCATCTATGGCTTGCTGTCCTTGTGAGGTGCCCGGAATTTCTTCCATTTGACTCACATCAGCAACGTCCCCAGCATCCATTGTTAAATCTCGTGCTGGATTTAATGCCTTCTGATACCTAGTGAGATGATCCCCTGGAGTACTGGGATTCCGTGAATTCTTCTTTTTCGGTTCTTCCGCGGTAGGGTTCTTGTCCTTTCTACCCCCCATGAAATTGAATATTTTTTTCGCTTTGATAGATGGTATTTAATAAGTGATAATATTATAGATTGAAAATTCAAGAAAGATAATTCAAAACAAAATATTTTGTTTTGCAAGAGAACCTACAAAAAAAAATGTTTTACTAATTCTACGCTACTATAATTGCTAAACCTACTTTTTCCTTAAACTATCTTCTAAACCTAACTTATCAACTAACTTAACCTAATTTCTTTTATAGGGTAAACCCTAAAAAAAAACTCCAAAACTCCAAACAAAAAAAAGGCTGGAAACCTCAGGAGTAATTCACTTCACCTCCTGACTTTCCAGATTTTTTTGCTAAATAATGCTAAACTGCAAAAAAAAACTAAATTACTAACTTTGGAAGTGATCCTCTCCAACTTCCGACTAAAACTACTAACTCCAAACTTCAGAAGTGATCCTCTCCAACTTCTGACCAACAAAAACTAGAATTCTCCAAAACTACTTGGCAGAATCTAAAAACTGCAACCAAAAGAAAATGTTGCTTTATCGCCACCAGGCACTCCAATTGCCACCAGGCACTCCAGTTCTCAAATCCAAACAAGTATTTGCAAGAACTGCTAACTCCAATTGCCACCAGGCACTCCAGTTCCCAAATCCAAACAAGTATTTGCAAGAACTGCTACTTCAAAACGCCACCAGGCAAATTCTAAAAATTTTAATCTTTTAAATTTCTAGAAAAACTAAATTATCAAAATTCTTAACTTCAAAAAAAATATCTTTCAAAAATCTTACTTCTTCTTTCTAAACTTCTCTATATTCATTCCAGGTTCGGAGTCGCGACTAGAATACCGTCGTCTACCGTAACCACATCATCATCTCAAAAAAAAAAAATCTTTGATTTTTAAATCAAAGTTTACTTTAGATCGCACGGTTTATTTGTCACTGCATCTAAAAACTACCTATCCATAATTCGACACTTGATCTATACTAGAGCTACAAACCTAGGTAAGAAGACATCGTTGCCTAGTGGACAGTAGGTTAAGATCGCATCCCAAACTATTTCTAGATACTACTCAATACAACAAAAAAAAATTAAAGATTCTACTATAAAAGTTGTTATTTAAAATTGGTATGGTTCTTCTTCTTGAGTTGGTTTGTCTTTTACCTCGAATAAAGCATAATTGTTCTTCGCTACAGACCTGAGTAGGAACAACTTCAACCACTCACCCGGTCGAAGAATCTAACACTTCTTCTTCCAAAGACTTCGAACTAAAAAAAATTGAATAACTATCCTCCGAAGCTACAGCAACTGGCTTCAACTAACCAATCCGGACATCAGACCGAAAGTTACCCATAATAATGGATCGAATTAATTTTTGCGAGAGTGAGAGAATGTGTGATCTGGTTGTCGCAAACGGACATGAATAGGAAAGATCACCACTCATCGGCCGACACATAAGTCACTCACCTCCCGATGGAAAATCTCAACAAAAAATTCTCAACTACAAGAAAACCAAAAACTAACATGTTCTCGATTAGAAAATCTTGAACATGAACTAAATTTTCTGAATCTCTTTCAAATTCCTCCAACTACTGCAACATCTAAACTCCATTCGGGCCCCACACGTTTGAGCGCCATTTGTAACGGATACAAAACCACAAACATCCTCACAAAACACCGCGCCAAGAGGGACCGAAACTCTAACATCATACACGAAAAGTTATAATATGGAATTTCGGCTTGCGACAATTTGCGCTCGTGTGAAATTTCGTTGCCCCACGTTGGGCGCCATTTGTAACGGATACAAAAAATATTATTTCCTTTCATTACATTGCAACACATTGTGAAAGATCGAAATTCTTTTTAATCAAACGAAAGAAAACTTTGATTAAGAATTTTATTCTTTATATGAGAAGAAACGATAATAAATATTATTGTTAATTATTGAATCTCAAATGATTAAAAATGTTGGATGATGCGTTGTTGTGTAATGAAAAAAAATAATAATCCGTTAAGCTTGCCTCCTATTGGGGGCTACATTCGACCTATTGTCTTGACCATGTTTCCAAACTAAACCATGTCCGAATTCCCACTATCACCAAGAATTCTAAAATTATTCAGAAGTCACGACAATAGTCAAATTCGATGCTCGTAGTCCCAAGAGTGGGAAGTCAACGGATAGGATCCAACAAAAAAAAAGGAGTGAAATCATCAGTCGAAAGAGTAAGCAGTTCCATAGGACGAATCTCAGTGTCATACACACACTGTTGTTCAGATTCGAACTACTTCACCCCATTCTTCACACCAATGAGCCACTGACATACGTTGATGGGATGTATGGGATTTCTCCGGACACTAGAAAACCTCGACCCTACGTCTGATCAGGATTTCCTTGTAATCCACCAACCAAACTAAAGTCTTTCATTAAATGATTAACTCGAGTTGTCGCTGAGGATTAGAGACGAAAAGTTAAATTTATTATGTTCGCTGAAGGATGGAATCTCTTCGAAACAATCTTCTGTTTAGGGCTATATAATATGGAGAAGTACTTAATCCCTCCTGGCATCAGAAAAGATATCCTAACCAATTTATAACAGAAAAGCGTTCGACCCGAAATAACATCCCTTCGAAGGATCCTACACCTGATTCCTTCGAGACGTTTAGTACCTTGTCCTCACCAGGATGAAGGCACGTCCACGCCCCTAGAAATCAGGGCGGTCGTCATTCTACCATTGCACCAGGTCTGCTCGTTGCCATTGCTTAGCTCGCCGAGTTGTGGGGTAGGATCTTGCAATTCGAATACGACCAGTGTCACATTATTTCAGACCTGAAGTATAGATGATATTAACTTATTAGATTATAAGAGTTTGCAAAGGACCCGATGGAGACATTGTAGAGAAAGTGAAACTTGAAAAAGAGACTACAAATAACACGTACGACAGTAGCCTCGATGTTACTACTACTATAGATACACCTTACAGTATCTACCTACCTCTCATCGCTTTCATAGTAAGGTATTGCGACATCGTTGGGGAAAATTCAGGTGTTGATGAATTCCCTCGGTGCTTAACTTCCCTACCTAGGATAAACAGAGCTAATCTTGAAGACCATCTCTCTTTATCACCCATTATGGTTCTTGGTTGCACTAAATTTACTTCAAGAACTCCCTCGTTGAAGACGGAAGGTCCTAAACCTTCCGATTACCGTTTGATGATGATTATGTACTCACATTTAGTAAACGGCAGCTCCAGCCGCGACTCCTCTACCTATTGCTTTAGCATTGCATCCTGCTAATCAATACTCGTGCCCGAACCTGGATGGAAAACAAAAAAAAATCTTCCCAAAGAAAACTGCTCCTCAAAAAGAAATTATTTTCAAAAGACTCGAATATTTCTTTCACTTAATTACAAAATTTATCCATTATATCTTAAAATTATCTCTAACAATGAAACTAAATATATTTCAAATTATCTTATCTCTTTTCAGAATCTATTGTAATATGTTCTTAATATATCAAAACTTCAAAAGCTATTTTCACTTTCTATTCAATCTTAGATTTTCAAACATAAAAATTACTCTAACTAGAATTCCACTAGGACTGACTTCAATCTTTAGTAAAAAAAACTACACTAATCTCAAAATTCTTTAATCCAATCGGAAAATAATCTTCGTGAATAGAATTGAGACGAGTAAGTTAAAAGTGAAATCTCTAATAGAGATTGTAACGTTCAATAACAATAAGTCTAGTTCACTATGTAAGTGAATCATAGACGCCCATAACGTAGGTAGTGATCACGGTTCACCCCTTTTCGCGACCTAGGATAACTTCGGTAAGTTGTCCGAGGTATTATTTAACGCAACACGACTTTAATCTTTAATCGGTTAAGTGAACAGCTATTTTATCGCAACGGAAATGACGAATTACCTCTATATAGTATATAGGATAATATAAACGCTCTAGTCGTCTCGATGCGATAAAATTTCGTTCGGGACCACGGTTACAAAACAAAACGACACGGTTGAATGACCAATGATCAATGTTCTTAAGAGGAACATAAAATTCAAGACTATATATCCCAGTAGAATGAATCCTCAGAAAATTCAAACCACTTTCAAACACAAAGGAAAAACTCAAGAGTTTAAAGTGCACTCCCACGAATTCCCAAAAGACAACCAATAGCAGTATTTAAAACAGATCAACAAAATTAGATCAATGAAATCGCGGTAAAAAGATATGTAAAATTCAACGATGACCTGTAAATTCAATGTTTATATAGTGAAATGTAAAATATATATAATTATAAAATATTATAAAATATATTCAAAATTTAATAAAAATCTACTTAAAGATAAGGTGCACCTTGCCTCTAACTTTTGTATTATGGTATTTCGAATACAATTTCGGTTAAAGGTTGCTTTTAAAAACGCATATGGGTTCCTACAGATTAGATTGAAGGAGGGGGTAAACTTTTAATATTCAAGGTAATTATTAGTACTGATATAGTATAACCAGTACCTATATCTTAGCGACCAAGTTATTAACTCGGACCCCAGTGGTATGTATTTCAATTTACCACCAATTCGTTGACTTGATCATTCACATAAAAAAATACGACACAACGTCAAAATGATTAAATTAGAAATCTAGTGTAACTATACACATTCTGTTAAAAGATTCCGTACTTTAATCTCGATGATTTAAATTAAACAAACAAAAAAAAAACGTGAAAAATAGTGTTGACTACTTGTATGTAGCTCCGCCCGAGTGATACGAGTACCATGTACCTCGTTACAAAAAAAATATTGACTTTATTTTATATTCAGACTGTGTGTAATCTGTCACGACCGTATACAGGTACCTTTATACGTAGGTACTAAATCAAATTTCGTAATTAACCACGTTCGATATTAACGATTACTCGTAAGTATGTACGCCGAAAAAAAAACAATCACTTTAATCTCATCAGTTTCTACTCTTTTTCATTTCAGATTATCTTCAAATTCGAATTCTACTTAAGTTCGAAAACGGAATTTAAAGTGGACAATACACTTAAGTCGAGTAAATAATACTCAAAGTTATTTATCTAATTATCGTTTATAATTGAAGTCAATTCCTTTACAGGTTTTGGAAATCCTTTCAATAAAGTATGATTTAGACTCCAGGTCGATTCATGATCCTGATTATAAATAAACTGAGGTAAGTACTAATCAGTTATCAAATAAAGTTATTTGGATGTAATTACAAAACAAAAGAATAAATTATGCTTTCACCTTCTACGTGTGTAGGAAAAATTTTAAAATAAAAAAGTTAATTTTCAGATCGTATAAACGAATTCAAAAAAAAATGACAACGTTAAATTGTTAAAAAGTGACTGGACTAAGCCAAGACGAATTTACCTTCTTTAGATACTTTGTATCTTCCAAAAAAAAAATTGACGATACCGTCGAAAACAATCACAGATTGCGCTTAGTGTTTTTCCAGATAATTTTGTTTTAATTACCGTACCATAAGTAGGTAAGTGAATTTAAATTTACGTGGTGATTGAGTTGTGTGATTTTATTTACGCAATTCTCACTTCAGATTACTATCTTAATTTTTGTTCGATCAATTTTACATACTTCTTTTCTTTCAGGTACTTTCTTAAATTAATCAGCACCAGTTAAGTATATGACTTTTGATTTTGTGATATTTCAGTAATATAGGCAATAGATATACAATATTTTCTTCGATTCATTAATTCACTTCTTATGATAAGATATATTTAAGATACTATTCTTAATATAAAATTTTCCAAAATCACTTACAGTCTTCTCAGATTTTCTTAAAAATAATTACTGCGATTATAGATGAATTCCCGGGGATCTTCAAAACATTCTGGATACTAGAGATGATGTCTTACATCAAGACGTAGGTATTTTCACTTAGTGTGATCACATTAGCATTTAGGATATATATATATCATTTTATAACATTATATTGGGCTAGGAACAAAAAACCAGGTAGCATCTGGTAAAACGGTGTGCCTTGGCAATGTAGTACGCAGGATCCTTAGGTAATTTGGTACGTAGTTGAGTCCGCTCCTTGAGTGGATTCCTGCGTACAATTTTGCCTGGGAATTTGCTTCTGGCACCGAGATTGCTACCTGAAGAAAGAGAATAGACTTTAGTATTTTGTTAAGGGTAAGTATATTATAATTATTTTGTGGTATGTCTTTTTAATTTTTTCTTTTTCTTTTTTTTTTTGCGAAATTTATCTTCTAGGTGTTCTAAGTTTCTTATTGGAATGGTTAATTAACAAAATCTTTTGTCTTTTCTGTTTTTATGTTAATTTAACCTGAGACCGCGTGGTCTTCCAATAAGGACACTTAGAGAGCACCAGTATGTACCAAAAAAAAGACTCTTACCTGGTAAGTTGTTGCTTTTTTGTGTTATTAAGTTACAGTTGCTGCTCCAGGAGATCCTCATCGGATTTTCCTGCTGGTTTTAAGCGAATATCGCTAGCTTTCCGTGAAATGACAAAGTTGGTTCCGTTGGTGAAAATCCTACGCACAGCTTTGGGTGACTCGGATGCGCCTTCTGTGTGCACGTAGTGTTGATTTTCACCACCGTTCTCGTCTTTTATGCAAACAATTCTAGGAATAAATGGATTGTTCTGATGTCCGGCCATTAAACCCCTGATTATATGTCGGACGTCGAAGAGAAAAAAAAATTTGCTGAATAACTAACTTATTTCGTGGTTTCTTTTTTCTTTTTACATGTTTTACTTACTGTTTGTTATTATCTGTGAGTATTCCTTATATTATTCTATATTATTTAATACTTTATTGTACTTTTTATTAATAATTTTATTTCTTTTAGGATTCTTTTCTTGAACGAAGTTAACTTTGTGGCGGACTAAATTGGAAAGACTTTTAACTAAGCTACAATTTTTCTGCTTTGCGTTACGTATTCGTTTCTGTGTATCTGTATGGAATTTGAATAGCCGTTTGGGACAAACTGTCGTCGTGGCATTTTCCTATTGGTCAATTTTAATTTGTGGCAACTAACTTTTTGGTTTGGTTTCACTTATTTCATTTGACCACGTTACACTATGATCGCGTCTGAAAATGGATTTTTTTGTGGCATGACTGAGTCGAGTGGTACGTCTCTTGACTTAGTTATAAGAATTTTTAGGTTTTTGCTTGATGAGAAAATTTATTTCTTGCAAAGATAGAACTAAAAATTGGGTTCTTTACTCACATGAGTAATATAATTTAATGGTAAGTATTTTGTCGTGTGTGTATCCGTTTTGTTTCTTTTCAGGTGAGGTAAGTGTGTTAGGAAAAGTATTTCTGTAATTATTTTATTCTTCCGATGCGGTAAGTATTCGTATGTTTAGTAAAGTTTTTCGTTTGTTGAATTGATTCTGTTTCAGTGTGTTATGTTCAGTTTTGGTAAGTATGGTCTTCTAAGTTTCCGTATAGGACTGTCGTTGACATCTACGATGTCAATTAAAATTCGTACGTGTTTATCAGTCATTTAAAAAAAAATGACTAAAAGTGTAAGTATTAGTAAATGTCGTGTTCTATGAGTAAGGGTAAGTTTCGTGTTAGTATGTTTCTTAAGCGTATGGGAAATTTAATGTCAATCTGTCACATAATTTGACATTTGAAAAGGTGATGAAAGGATCGTATTGAGAATTATACAAAAGTCACGTCAAGTAATGTTGTTTAGTTCATGCTTCGTTTTAGTTACCATATAATTCTCTGATTGAAGTTTATATTCTTCTACGTGTTCTAAAGTTAAATAAAAGTGAATACATTTCGACAAAAGTTTCTTTTTCTCGTTAAGAGGTTATCTGTTTTGTTCAGTGACAATTCGTTGAGACTCATCAGTCATTTGATTTTCAGATTCGTTTATGAATGAAAAGTAGTTGTCGTATTTTTGAGACTTCTTATAATTTATTGAACGTTCTTTTAACTACTTTCTCGACTTTATTTACATTATCTCAATTGCTTTTCATTATAAGACTCTAAATGTGATAACTCGTAATACTTATTTTTCCCGCTCGTCTGGTTCTTCACTCTGTTGCTCATTACATGGACTACTTTTTGTTGTGGAACTAAATTGAGTGGCAGCACTCATTTGGTTGTGAGATTAACTTGAATTCCCTTCCATCAGTTACTCGCGCCTTTTGTTTGACCGTGGATTCAACCAACCATAAGCTTTCATTTTGTTCCTTTGGTATTAGTAGCTTTCGGTTGAATATTTAGCTTTCACTATCATTCTTAGAGGGCGTTGTTTGCTCTGGTAAGCTCGTTTTTACTTTATGAATTAAAATATTTTGCTTTTACCAAAGTGAATCAAAATGAATTTTGTTGTATGTCACAACAGTGGTGTGAAATTTTAATGTCGAGTTGGATACTGCTGTAGATTTATTTGACAATGGGGTTACACTGAAAAAAGGTGTAACGAAATTAGTTCATGGAAATTTTCGAATTTAGTAGGTAGGTGAGATAGGGGTTGATGCTAATATATCATACATAGGTATTTACTATGGTAGGATTCTCTATTCTACAGTATGTTAATGCTTAACGAATAGGTGTTGGAAATGGTCTCCCTACAGCCGTGTGTCAACAGCGTTAAAATTGTATCCATTGGCTAAATTATGAAACTAGTGTGGTGAATATAGACTTCAAAAATTAAGCCTTTTCTGGAGCAGGCTAATATTTTAGCCAGTGGATAATTTTCTGTGCTAATGAAGGAGTAAGAGAGACAGTCGTAATGGAGTAATGTGGTGTTTTTCATTTGCATTTATTTTTGTTTGTTCTTACATTTATAACAAATTTCTCGTTTGTGTTTTTGTGAATTGTGTTTTATTTAATTGGCCAGTTATAGCTATCATTTAAAATCATCATTCAAAATTTTCTTTTCCATTTTTCAGGCAAATTATTCAACAAATTTGCTGTTAAATGTTAATACCAATGAAGCTAACAAATTATAGAATTTTTTTATAAAAAAAAAATAGCGCAGTTTGAGCTTACTTTGCAAAATATAATCAATTCTGTGATTTCAATGATGAAAATCGATTTCAACGAACAGCTGACTTTAGTTCCATAAAGTGGAACACACGTAGTTCCTTTTGCTTTTGTCAGTGAAAACCTTACAAGTACTGCATTTTAAAAATTGCACTACATCAAAGACAGTTTGGCGAAATTGGAAGAGCTACATTCTCCACGAGGACCTGCGAGAGATGTTACATTGTTCCTACAACTTTTGAATCTAAAAATGTAGGATAATATATCAGTGGTCAATTATTTCAACACCATTTTCGATTTGTTCGAAAAATTGAATGAAGTTGTTATCAAAATGCAGGATGAATTGATTTGTATAATCTTGGTTTCAAGCTTGCAAAAAAGCTATGAGAATTTCGTTATAGCAAATTAATTTTTCAACCAGATAATTTTAATAAAAAAATATATATATTTTATTCAATATTCAGCTTATTACTAGGTTTACATTGATCTTTATGGTTGCGGGGTTGAAATCGATCTGCCTATCCTCGATCAGTTGCATCTCCTCGATGGTTTGTGGTCGTTATCGGGAGCGTCGGTCATAAAATATCCTTCTTATCTGTTGGCGGCTTGGGTCGTAAATATTTTAGTTTTACGACGGTCAGATAGTTTATCTTTGTTTTTTCTAGTTCGTTAATGTTTTATGACGGTCGAAAACCTCTCTTATCAGGTTGCGTGCGATTCCTGTTTGTCCCGTCTGGTTACCATGTGTTAACTCTCCCTTTGGTCGGAAGAAGATTGTCCAATCTTTCATTTAACAGTTCTGGTACTCTTGATTTTGAACTGTCTACGAATTCTTCCATCTCAATAGTGGCTTGTTGTTCAGGTTCGATCGCTTGATGAACTCGTATTATTAAAAAAATTCTATAAGCAGAGTAGATAATTATTATGATAAAAAATTTAATATATATTCCCCACAGCACGAGATGTTCCTTAATATCGGATAACAAAGGTTCTATGTAATCTTTATTTGTATACATAAGGTTTTCGTCTTGCGAAGCAATGTATTCGAGAACATGTGTGATACTTTAGTTTCTTTAATGTGTTGAAATATTTGATTTTTTAATTAACATACAATTTTCCATCAATAGATACATTATTTTCGAATTGAACTAAATTAATTCCTGATAGTTCTATTTCATTTACAATATGGTTCCCTGTCAGTACAATATTTCCTTCGTTAATTATTTCTATATACAGGTTTCTTTCTTTTATTTCCGTACATTTAGCCTTATATTTATTTAAAAGGTCCGTTAAGCAACTTGTTTCTTTTATAACTTTGCAATAATCGTGGTTGAGTTCTATTTAACATTTTGATTTATAAATTTTTTTCTTATATTTAACAATTTCTTTTAGTATAACAATTTTTCCACCATTCACATTTTTACTTCTAGTTATATAATGGGTACCTAACCCTTTTACTTTGGGTACAGTACAATAATGTTATTTTATATATAATTTAATTTTATGTATATATAATTTAATTTTATATATATATAATTTAATTTTATATATATATAATTTAATTTTATATATATATAATTTAATTTTATATATATATAATTTAATTTTATATATATTCTAACGGCATCGTCATGGTCTGGACTTCCGGAGATCCATTTCCAAAGAGTGCCTATCTCATTTATACCTCTACGTTCTCTATTCCTGATGACTAATTCGTTGAGCAGTTTGTCAGCTATTTCTAAATCTTGGTCAATGACTTTAAGGAGTTCCTTTTTGGGTCTAAATTTATCTTATATCTCGGAATAGGTAGTTAGATTGATTACGTGATAGATTTCTCCGAAGTCTTCGTAAACTGCGGCTCTTCCCTCTTCTATTAAAATAACTTTATCGTTGGTGTAATCGGTGATCTGTTGGGCTAGCGTTGAAGCGACTAGCATCAGAATTAGAAGCATCATCTGTTATTTTAATTTCTAATATTATCCTTATGCATTTTCCGATTATTTGAATCTATTACTAAATTCCCTAAATCTTCTTTCACTTTCTTTTTCATGGTTTGTTCTTACTTTTCCTCTGCCCGTTGTTTACAAAAATTGTTTCTCCTTGCTTATATACTTTATTTTTCCTATTCTTGTTAAAATATCCTATCATTTTCTGTTGGTGTTTTTGAATTTTTACTTTGGTGTCGTTGTTGTCTATATAATTATGAAATATATCTGTTTGTCTGTCACCGTATGAATTGTTTCGTTATATTTGATTGTAGCTAAAGTCATTATATCTTTAATGTCTGTAATATGTGTAGTTTCTTTAACTATTCTAATAAGCTCTGTTAGAGTTGAGTGAATTCTCTCTATTGTACCGTTGCTCTTTGAGTGGGCTGGTGGTGTAGTTTTATGAGTGATGTTAAGAAGGTTGTACGCACATTTTGCAGAAGGTGAACAAAATGCTGCTTCGTTATCGGTTATCAACATTTTGACGTTACCAAAAAGCGGTAGTAGTTCTATCATTCTGTCTTTTGCTTCCGTCTTTGACTTTACTTGGGTAGTAACGAGATATTTTGAAAATGGGTCTGTCATTGTAAGAAAGGACGACTTTTCGCAGTAGGTTAGATCTGCGTGAATGCGCTCTCCCCCTTCTTCAGGAATTGGAGGCTCTCCAATTGGTTGCTTATTCGGTTGTCTATCGTACTTGTTCCTTTTACAAACTTCACATGAAGCGTTTAATGAAAGAATTTACTTGAATGCATTTGGCCAATAATATCTGTTAACAATTTGCTTAAACACTTCTTTAGCCTTGTAGTGTTCGCACTACAAATCATCCTATCCATATTCATCCAGGGTGGTCTCTCTTCACAAGAATCACATCTGTTTCCCATGATAATGATCGTTTCACATGTATTTCGTAAGATTCTTTTGCCCACTGACAATATCAACGAATCGTGTGTATCTCCACATAAACATATGTCATCAATAGGTACCTAAACTCATTAAACTCATTCTGCCTTATAGCTGACTAATATACATTTTGCATTACATATTTCAAGTGTTCTTGGTAATGGATATCTAATATCCGCTTCCAAGGGCAAACACCGCAAATATGGGTCAGCGTAGTGCTACACAGAATGAAGTGTCAAATATCTGTTGATGAATGAATGACGGAGGTATACTACACTATATTAAGGGCAGTCTTACGAAATATGGAAGTGACGAAATAGTCATTGGAAATGCAATGTGTATTTAATATGAATGACCTGCACAACAGTGCAGGAAATATAAATGTTGTGGAAGGGATGATCGTTCTGGATGATGAATCTTTGCATTTTAAAGAATGGTTGAAGAGTCAGAGTTGAGTCGGTTGACCAACGAAAAGGTTCAAATCATATATCATAAAATAAAAGGTTCAATCATATATAATAAAATAAAAGTTTCGATCATAGATAAAAAATTAATAAATAATAAAATAAATAAACTCTATTGTTATTTTTACTCTCCGTTCCTCACAATTTTGTTCGAAGCGATTCGAAAGCACGGTGAGCGAACGCAATAATTGGTGGCAGCGGTGGGATACCCAAGTAAAATCCCTCTACCAAGAAAAAAGAGCATCGTGACTCTTGATGCGTCTCTGGGGCTATACACCAGATAAAGTGAAAAAGAAAAGTGTTTTAAAGTAAAAAAAAAAAAAGTGTTAAGAGTGGAAGAAAAAGGGGTTTAAGTGCGGAAAAAGACCCAGATTTAAAAAAAAACAAAGACCTGGCGAATACCTTAAAGAGGACTCGGAGGCAGTGTTAAAATAAAAAAAAAAATCCAGGACAGCAGCTGCAAGAACAATACCAGGAGCAACAATAGCGCAAAAATTGGTGGTAGAAAAAAAATATAGTGGTAAAAAAATTTTTTTTTTGTTTATATTAAACTTATAAATTTATAGTGACACAACTTTTTTCGTGCTGATTTCTTGTTCGTTTTCCTTAACCGTTTTTCCTTTTTTTTAAATTTTGATTTCGTTGCAAAAATTCCTCGTTTACAAATTACGAGAAAGGCAACTATATTGCAACACTATTGCTGATCCCTTTGCAAATTTACCTTTTCATACTTTTGACCGGGTTGTAAAAAAAGATATAGCTATGGACATTAAGATAGGTATAACTGATATCTTCAACATCGTTCCTATTTTTGATGGAAACCCTAAGGAACTAGCTAAGTTTCTTTCATGCGGAGATATTCTTTTCTGTTCCATAAAAGAAACTGACCAACCGACGTTTCTGGAAATTGTGAAAACTAGGCTACATGGTTCTGCCTTTGAGTTGACACAACACCATTCAATCCCTACTTGGAAGAGCCTAAGAGAAAAATTAGAGGCTGAATTCAAGGAAGTGAAAACTCGGTCCTCTGCTCACAATGAACTGGTCACCATAAATCAACGTTTCAAAGAAACTGTTAAAGAATTTGGTGAGCGTGTTCTTGTAGCTCTTAATTTTTTAAACTCCGCTACTTTTGCCACGATCAGCGATGAATCGGTACGATCTTTCCTTGTAGCAGAAAATCGAAAATTGGCAATACAAGCTTTTGAAAAACGAGCAGGTAAAACTTATTACGAAAGCTTATGGGGGTTTCGATTTAAAAAAAAACTATAGCCCATGCGGAAGGTCATGCTGCTCGTATAAATCACAGCTCTTCTTTTTCAAGCTTTACAAATCCTGTTAGTAACCAAAGGCTAAGGCTTTGCAATATCTGTGGTAAGCAGGGACATACACAGGATACTTGTTATAAAAACAACCAGTTTCCCAGTTTTTCTAAAGAGAAACCGGTAAAAACAGAAACACATTTTATAACCTGTGATTATTGTCGAGAACCCAACCACTCTATAAATAATTGCAGAGCTTACGCAAATCAAACTTCCTCATATAGCAATAATCAAGAAAGAATAAACCTGTTTAAAAATAATGTCCGACACTACAACGTGGCACCAGGATATGGTAATTGGCAATCGGGCGAGAACTTTTATCCTCAGCAACACAATTCGGGAAACGAATGCGTTCGGGAGGAGACAAGCTGCAACCCCTCTCGAGTAAATACCACTGCCGATATACACCAGAACAAAATATAAATCTTAAGTTCCACATATCGTTCTGTCCTGAATTCAGTGAGCCAACGATACGTATTCAGTTAAGTCCATCAAACAAAAAATATACTATATTACTCATTGATACGGGAGCAGACATAAGCCCTTTAAAAAATACTTGTTCTTTAGAAAGGAATAACGAACTTTACACAATATCAACCTTATCCGGGGAGTCATTACAAACCCTGGGCATGATTTATGGTAATTTGGAATTTAAAAGTGCAGATCACACGTTGACTTTGAAACATCCTTTCCATATACTTTCCGATCAGATAAATTTACCATATGACGGTATGATAGGAAACGACTTACTATCAAAATTTAAATGTGTAATAAATAACAAAGAAAAATCTATAATAATTCAACAATACAAAAACAATTTAGTTGAGAAAAGGGAGGCATTGTCTACGGATAATGGAGGTAAGCATCTAGTAGAAACATGCAATTCTATAAACGGGGCCTATAGCCAGATCTGTGACGAGTCGCTATGTGTATCAGGATCTACCAACCCAGATTTTAATATAAAAAAAGAAAATCTATTCGAAAATTATATTACTTTAAAACCACGTTGTGAACAAATAATTCAAATTCCATTTAAGCATAACAAAGATGCGATTATATATAAAAAAGAAATAATACCAGGTATATATCTTGCCGAAACTGTCGTGAGACCTGAACAAAAAATGGTCAAAGTTTTAATTCTGAATACGTCAGAAAACGAAGAAAGAATTAATATAAACAATAATGATTACGAATGGGATGACATTTCAAATTTCAATGCCGTAAGCCTTAAGTTAGAAAAAGACCCCGTGAAAAATAGATTACAAAAAATTACTTCCTCCATACAACTTGAACACTGTAATAAGGAAGAGAAAACTACAATATAAGGACTATGTAGAGAATACAATGACCTTTTTCACTTTGAAGGAGACCACCTCACTTATACAGATATAATGTATCACGAAATAAAAACCGATACAAATAAACCACCGATACAAATAAATTACAGTCGGAGACGCATATCCTATACCAAATATTTCTGACATTTTGGATCAACTAGGCAGAGCAAAATATTTTAGCACCCTTGATCTCGCTAAGGGATTTCATCAAATTGCCAATTGTTGCGTTCGCACACCGTGCTTTCGAATCGCTTCGAGAAGAGTGAGGAACGGAGAGTAAGTTAAAAGGAAAATAACAATAGAGTTTATTTATTTTATTATTTATTAATTTTATTATCTATGATCGAACCTTTTATTTTATTATATATGATTGAACCTTTTATTTTATGATATACGATTTAAACCTTTTCGTTGGTCAACCGACTTAACTCTAGTACAGGGCTAACACCTTATGAACTGCTTTACGGATTTCCACCTAACATCCCTAGTTCACTTGCCCAATTACCTAAAATTTGTTACAACTACGATAACTATGCTAATGAGTTAAGAGCACGCTTGCAACATGGGTATCAAGCTGCAAGAGAAATTCTTATACACTAAAAGGGAGCATCAAAATAATATTTCGATAAAAAATCTCACTTTAAAAGTTTTAACGTTGGTGACAAAGTTCTTTTAAAAAACAACGCTCGACAAAACAAATTAACCTCCTTGTGGGTCGGGCCTTATGAAGTCTTGAAAATACTATCCATAGAAAACACTATAATTCGAGTAGGAAGAAAAACAAAGGTAATTCACAATAACAATCTAAAATCTTTTAACGAATAGTAAAAAAAAAAAATTTCTATAAAGCCTTCATACACACATCACACACACAGTCATACACACAAAGCAAATCTAGTAAAAAAAAAAAAATTTCACGTTTTGCTGAAATGGATCCAAGGATTTTGCTCATGTGGACAGGAATATTTCTATGTGCAAATGGAAATTTACTAATTTCTCCTTTAAATAATAACCCTGGCATTTACTTTGAGCAATGGGGAAAAGCTGAATTGTATTCCAACGAATGGAAGCTGATAGTGTACTACGACTTAGAAAAACTAACCGAAGCCTAAGAACATGCCGAACTTTTAGTTGCAGAAATAAACAAATTATGTGTCCAAATGCAAGGAAAAGTGAGTTGTGACATTTTATGTAATAGTGCGACTAGCGAACTAAACCATCTGCTCGTCGATGTTTCGCAAAAATATAGTCTCCTAACAGTAAATAATATCAGAGAAAAACGAGCACTATTAAATGCAGTAGGGATTGTAAGTAAAACCTTATTTGGAACCCTAAGTGAAGAGGATGCCGAGTACTACGATAGGCAGATAAAAAAATTGGAATTAAACGAAAAACATCTGTAGTCACTATACTTCTCGAAACTACATCTTATGTTTTCAATAAATCTGAAATGGCTATAGAATCCCAACTTAATGCAATATATTCAAAATTTGAAACAATCCCTAATTGTAACAAATAAAATAAATAATGCCAATCATGAACAGCAAATATTTTCCGAAATCGAATCCCTAACCACTTTGATTACTCTGATAATTATGCGTTACCATGAAATCATTGACCTGGTTAGTAACGTTAACCATGGCAAACCACATCCGGCCATAGTTACTCCAAATCAGCTCAGAACAGCACTACTAAAAATCAAACAAGATCTTCCTAGTGGTACACAAATTTCATCGATTGTGTCGAATAATATTCTAACCCTTTACCAGATTAGTACAATCAGTGCGACTATACATCAACAGAAAGTAATTTATGAATTTAAAATTCCACTCCCATATACCAAAAATTTTCACGTTTATAAAATTATCCCTCTACCTACAAATTTCAAAAATCATTTTATATTCATACAACCTGCAACAGAATACCTAATAATAGATTATAACAAAGAATACTATAGTCCTATCAATGCAAATGACTTAGCAAATTGTAAAAACCAGAAAAATACATTCTTATGCCCAATGCTACACCCTTTGTTCAATTTAAACTCAAAACTTTTCAACAGCGAGGTAGAATTATTACGAAAATCGGAAATTTTACCACCCACATGCGAAGTAAAAGAAGCAAATATTTCAACTATATGGTTACAACTTTCTACCCATAACAAATGGTTATTCTCTACAACACACAGTTATTATTCTCTACAACACACAGATGAAATTTGCAAGGATGACATTACAACTTACACACTTCAAGGAACGGCTAAGCTTGAGATCACGGGAAATTGCTATATCAAATCTAAGGACCTGATAATACGTTCGTACAATGAACTAGATACCATTTCCCACTCTTCTTATATACCACCGATAAACATTTCAACGTTTTTAACTAACATTACTCTTCCAGTAATCGGTGAAAATAAAAATGAGATAGCGCTAATAAAATTCTCCAGCCAGAATGAACTTAAGCTTATATCAAACCGAATAAAAGATCTTAAGTCTGAAGAAAATACTCCACTTTTGCCAATTAGCTCCCATGATATACATCAATATACAATGATCTATACAATATTAGTATTGATTTTAGCATTTTGTTTTTGCCTGGTTCGAGGTATGAAAAGGAAACAAAAATCTGTAAAGACTGTAAAGAATAGTAACGAAATCCAAGAAACAAACAAACCCTCCGTAACCGTACTACAAGTTCCTATAAAAAATGAACCCCTCCCGTCTACAACACCGAAATTAGTGTTAACAACTGGTGTTTAAAAAAAAGGAAGTGTTTGTATAAACTTAAAAAATCAAAAAATATAATTAAGAAAAATATCTTTTAATAATATGTATTAATAAGTATAAACAAAAATCAAAAAGTATATATTAAAAATCATAAGAAATATTATATAAGATAAAAAAAAAATATCAAAAAGTTTATATACACAAACAAAAAATTCTTCTAATAATATGTAAATTAAAACTAAATTTTAAAAATTTGAAACGTTAACTATTATTGTTATTATTTAATATTGAATTGTCAATAATTTTTTTTGTTAAAATGTAAATTAAGGAAAAATATGTATTAAATATAAATTTAAATAATTTTAAATGGTAAATTTATATATAAAAAAAAATAAATAAAAAAATATACAAAATAAATTTGAATAATATTTGAAATACTAGCTATTATTATACATTTAGGCTTTTCAACCATATCATTCATTTTCAGAAAATTCACTTTGAATTTTCTCCTTCAAAGGGGGGAAGGATGTAGTGTTCGCACTACAAATCATCCTATCCATATTCATCCAGGGTGGTCTCTCTTCACAAGAATCACATCTGTTTCCCATGATAATGATCGTTTCACATGTATTTCGTAAGATTCTTTTGCCCACTGACAATATCAACGAATCGTGTGTATCTCCACATAAACATATGTCATCAATAGGTACCTAAACTCATTCTGCCTGATAGCTGACTAATATACATTTTGCATTACATATTTCAAGTGTTCTTGGTAATGGATATCTAATATCCGCTTCCAAGGGCAAACACCGCAAATATGGGTCAGCGTAGTGCTACACAGAATGAAGTGTCAAATATCTGTTGATGAATGAATGACGGAGGTATACTATACTATATTAAGGGCAGTCTTACGAAATATGGAAGTGACGAAATAGTCATTGGAAATGCAATGTGTATTTAATATGAATGACCTGCACAAACAGTGCAGGAAAAATAAATGTTGTGGAAGGGATAATCGTTCTGGATGATGACTCTTTGCATTTGAATGATTAAAGAGTCAGAGTTAAGTCGGTTGACCAACGAAAAGGTTCAAATCATATATCATAAAATAAAATGTTCAATCATATATAATAAAATAAAAGGTTCGATCATAGATAATAAAATTAATAAATAATAAAATAAATAAACTCTATTGTTATTTTCCTTTTAACTTACTCTCTAATTATTGGAAATTACTCCAGAAGTTTGTCTTTTTGTTTGAAATTTGCTGTAAGTTTGTCTCTTTGGTGCTGTAAATTCCTTCTGTCGAACCAGCCTTTGATATTGTTTTAATTTTACTTACAATCTCTAAATCTTTAAAAAGTACCGTATGTCTCCAGTAATTTGTGTGTATTTCCTTTGAAATTATGTTGTTGTTGAGTGATTCATTCAAGATTGATTGAATTTTAAAATTATTAATTCTTTGGTTTACTCTTTTTATATCTGACACGGTTTTACTCTCTGCGCTATGAACAGTTCATATATCTGATTCATCTTCGTTCATCATACTTAGTTCTTGTCTACTAAGGGCATCAGCTACAACATTTTCCCTGCCTGGTTTGTATATAATTTCTGGAGCGCATACTTCTATGAAAGCGCGCCAACGTTTTATTTTTGCATTAGGGTTCTTATCGCCTATGGCAAATGTTAATGGTTGGTGATCTGTATATATGCGGATACCACTCACACCATAAAGATAATTTCGAAGGTTCTTCAATGCCCAAATTATGGCGAGGAGTTCCTTCTCGTTTGTCGCGTAATTTTCCTCGGTTTTACTTAACGTTCGGCTTATAAAAATGATGGGCTTATTATTTTGACTAAGCACTGCACCTATGGCTGAGTTGCTAGCGTCTGTGGTTAGTTCAAATCTTTTGCTAAAGTCAGGTTGGTTGAGCGTAACTTGTTTGCAGAGTTTATCCTTCAATATTTTAAATGCTTTAATGGCCTCCTTATCAAACTCTATTGTGACTTTTTTGCTACTACTTTGGCCAGTTCTACCATTCTCCCCCCTGAGAAAGTTCGTTAAGGTCTTTGTTATAATCGCATAATTTCTTATGAATTTACGGTAATAACCAGCTAATCCTAAAAAAGATCTTAATTGATGTAAAGTCTCTGGTTGCGGAAATTCCTCTATGCATCGAGTTTTTATTGGGTCCATTTTTATGCAATTAAATGATATGATGTACCCAAGAAATTCTACTTCTTTCATGAAGTAATTCGATTTTTCACTCGATATTCTCATGTTCGCTGTGCTTAAGGCCTTCGTTATTGTCTCGATATGTTCGAGATGTTCTTCTTCCGTCTCTGAATATATAATGACGTCGTCAATATAAACATGACAAAATTTCCCTATGTATTCGCGGAGGATGTCATCCATAGCTCTCTGGAATATTGACGGCGCATTTTTGAGTCCAAACGGCATTCGAAGGAACTCGTATTTCCCATTGTTAACACTAAAAGCTGTTTTTTCCCTATCGCTCTCTTTTAACTTTATCTGATGGAACCCGCTCTGTAAATCAAGAGTGGTGAAATATTTAGCTTTGCCTAAATTTGCTAAGATAACCGATGTTTCTGCCATAGGATATTTATCTGTTTTAGTAAATGAATTAAGTTTTTTGTAATCTATTACTAATCTTTGTTTCTTTGTACCGTCCTCGTTTACACCTTTCTTATCTACAACCCATACCGGAGAGTTATATGCACTTCGACTAGGCTGTATTATATTATTATCAAGTAAATTCTCTATTTCCTTGTTTACGAAGCTAGCTACCGATTGTGGATACGGGTAACCTTTCGTCCAAATAGCTGTGTCAATAGTAGTATCTATGCTACATTGCACACGCGTGTACGGAAGGTAATTTGGGTTCTCGGTAAAAACACCCTGGTATTTTTATAAAATTGAAGTAAATTTTTCTTTTTTAGAAATTCCATTATTTATATTGAGTGTATTGATTAAAATATCATTAAATATTAAAGGTATCACGCCTTGATCATATTCTACCGTTGAATCCCTAATATTAATATTCTTCTTTACAGTTCTTAATAATTTAATGCCAATAATGGCATCAAAATCTTTTAGTTCATAAAGTTCGTAAAATTTATCTTCTACCCCCAAGATATTTATAGCTTGAAAAGTACGAATGATAGTAGTTCCATGAACGCTGTTGACTTGCGACGGAGTTTCAAGCTCTATACTTGGGAACAGCCCTGGTTTAATGTAGTTGTGAGTTGCTCCTGTATCAATTAAAATATAAAATGTACACCCCGACTTACCATCCGTCCTTTTTATGTACGGTAAGTCGTGCCTTACTCTAAAAAATTACCGCTTCAAGTTATTGAGGTGTGGAAATTTATGTAACGCTGTTTGGTCACTATTTGCCCGATCTCTTTTGAACGGGTTGTTACCAAAAGAATTATTGGAACATTGTGGTTTATTATTACTATTAGGTTGAGAGGTGACTTGTCTTGTGGGCACTATATTCCCACTTCATGTGTCCATCCTTTCGGGTCGGTTATTATTATGGTTATTATTAAAATTGTTATAATGTCGGTTTTGCTGAAATTGTCTATTCCGTTGTTGAAAAGGTTCCGCGTATTGTCGGGTTTGATGAGTGAAACCGTTTTGGTAAGTTGTTCTATTCTGACGCGGAGGTCTGGTTGTTGGTTGGTCAAAATGGTTTTGTTCGTATTGTCTGGGTTGATGTCTGTAATTAACGTGACCCATGTTTCTATACCTTGTCTGATTTGATTCAATCTCTTGTGCTCTCGCTAAGGCATTGGGTAAATCCCCAGGATTTAGTGAAAATACGATGTTACCTGCGGGTTGGTTTAACCCAGTAACGAATACTCGCAAAGCGTTTTGTCTTGCCCTTTTAGTGAGAATGTCTCAGTAAAAGGGTTTCAGCGGTTCTAGGACCATAACTCATAATTGTCTTGTTTATTATAAGCGTCAGTACTCTCGTAACGTCATCGTAAAATTCTTGCAATGGTTTCCTATCCTGTCTCATGTTACCTAATTCTGTTTCTAACATATGGACTGATCTTTTGTCGCTATATGTTAGATCTAATCGACCTAAAATCGCATCAATGTTTAACGGTGTCCCGTGGCTAGTGAGGACATCGTTGGCTTTCCCTATGATTTTATTCCTTATTATATTTACTACCGAAAAGTATCTCGACCCACCCTTACACGACTCATACACCTTTATAGCGTTTGTAAGTGCTGTGCGCCAAGAAACAAAGTTTTCTCCATCAAATTGTGGTATACACTTGGCTACTTCTAACCCCTCTCCACCTACTATCGCTGGATCAATTGTAATGTCCTTATATGGTTCAATGGTGTCTCTTGTTGTTAATGCCGTAAGTTGTCTGTTTAGTCTATTTACCTCTTCGGTTAATTGTTGGTTGGCATCAGCCACTAACCTACTAACTACTGTCGACAGTTCTTCTGGCTTTATTGTCGTATTTGTGGACTTCTTTGTTATAATTTTCAACACAAGGGATATTTCCTATTTGTACTTGATTTAATTTAATTTTCTCAAACTACTTCGCTTATTTTGACAAGGATATTTTCTTTTTAATTTTAGTTTTAGTTTCTTAAGTCACTTTAATAATTCTTGCAAAGATATGGGCGCAAAATTTTAAACATTTAAAACCCATTCTAAATCAACTTTAAAATGAGCGTCGTGCCTAATAAATAAATCGTCGGCTCTTTCTAAATTTTAAACGACATAAAGTACCTTAAAGAACTTATCTAACTTTAAAAGCAGCAAACCCCTTGTTTATCTTTTTAAAGTATACTTTATCGAGCTGTCATTTGTCATTTCATAACAAAAAAACAATAGGATAAAGTAGAAAAATGTTTACCGAAGACGGAGATTTCGAAATGTTGGAAGATTTTGAGCTTATGCGAACCCCACGGTGTCTTAAAATATGTGCTTCATAATATAGCAAAAGAAGGAAATATTCCTTTCCTTGGTGAAGATATTAACCCAAGTGCTACATTACTGCTCATGCCACAGTCAAATGCTGATGAAACATCTACCCAAAATACAGAAACAGGCAGAGCATTCAGGAGTTCTTTCGTGAATCAATATTTTTAATAAAACGAAACCTGTAGTTCATGATGATGTTTAAAACATCATTTTTTTCTTTAAAAAACACAACATAAAAAAACATAAAAAAGGTTCATAAAAAAAAATAACAAACACATGTAATACTTAATTTAGAAAAAAACCACTTATTTTCTATTTTTCAATAAAATACTTGTGTTACAAGCAATCAATTATTTTCTTTTAGTTTTTCAATTTCAATTTTTATTTTTTTACTTTAAGATCATGAAGCTCTTTCATTTGACTTAATTCTAATAACTCCTTCTCCGTTACTATCTGTAACTGACGAAACTTTTCTTTTTTACATTGCACTTCCAATTTCTTGCAATCTACTTCAAAATCATGAAGCTCATCCCCCTGGAAAGGTTGCTTTATAATTATTTTTTTACGTGCCTCCATTACTTCGGGTTTTGAGGTTTGCTTTTTTGGGAGTTGTCTCAGTTGGCTTAGGAGGTTTCTGGGTGGAGGTGGAGCGACAGGTGTTATTATATTTTCACCATCAACTTCCTCTACTTCTACACAATCAAGGAATGGGGAATCTTGTGCTATTACCTCAGAATGTGCAATCGTTTCAGGCTGTGTGCCGCTGTATGATGGCTGCATATCAGTAGGGGATATTACAGCGATTTCGAGTTCTGGAACAAGGCTATTACTGTCTATATATATTTTGTCAGGTTCCAGTTGCTCAGATATCATTCCTTGTACCAATTCATCAGCCGGATCTGTGCTGGGTATGCGCACCATATTCCCCGTAGCATTCACTGCTTTCCTTGTAGCTGTGTTCGCTTTTTTAGCGGCTATCTTCATTCGCGACCACTGCGCTCGTATCTTATCCACACTTCTAATATATCCAGAAGCAGCCATGCTAGTTTTAATGGACTCCCATGCTGCCTTCTTGCCCGCGATCTTTTTATAGTCGTTACCCTTATCTTCTATCATTTGTAAATGCTGTTGTACAAACTGCCGGAAAGTTTCTTTTTCTGTCCTGTCCCAATTCTGCAATCGGTCACGTTTTAACTTGAATAAAAAACCAGAAATGCAACAAATATTTATACCAAGTCATGTATTTTTCATGTAATATAGGTACATACCTTATCTACTTGTTTTGCTTATTAATTATTGTAAATTTATTAAAATTCTACAACCGCTTTATCAAAAGTATCTGCACAAATAATTATTAGAACAAGAATAAGAAAAGAATAAGAAGAACCGTTACTGCTAGCTTTGAGAGTGAGTGCAACACAATATTAATTCCATACTGCACACTTTGTACCTATACATTTGTCTCTCTTTAATCCTTTTTCTATTAAGATAGAGAACGAAAACAAATAAAGGTGCATTCCTAATATTCCGCGCGCATTTTGGAAACGAAAAGGAACTATATATATTTATAAACTGATTCATGAACCATTTTTAAGCCAAAAATGTTAAATTTCCTTTAATCTTAAAAAACTCTTCAGCTCAAAAAATTTTGAAAGTAATAATCGGCCAACCCATATAGGCTGTTAGTGTAGATAAATCCAGACAGACAGAACTGCCGTTCCTACTTTCGTCGCCTTCTCTATCATCGTTAAGTCATGTTTGATAACAACTTTTACTATAATCGCAAGTAGGTATATGGCTCGTACAAATTCTATCTACCTATCAAACCAAAACCACATAGGTACCCATTAAATACAAACCAAATGTTTGCAGTTTTTTTTTTATATTACTTTATTAAGGTAAATTTAATAGAGAAAAGTAGGTAGGTAGGTAGTAGGTACATACCTAGTGCATTGTAACACAAATATTTGGTAGGATAAACAGTATAAAAAAAGCACTTTCTAATAGTATTTACATATTATCTTATCAGTATTTACACCAGCAACGCCTGCCATAAAATCAGATTCACGTGGAAGTTTCAGCAGCTCAAGAAAAACAAATGCTGGAATTTCGAGCTCCGGAATAAATGGCAGTATAGCACACAAGGTGGTAACTGGTAAGAGATTCGGGCGTCCTAGTAAACCTTCACAGTTTGGAGGATTTGGCTCATCTTCAAGTTTTTCAGGATCTTCTCGTAATCGTCTTCAATCGTCAAGAATACAGGGATCTTCTTCAAACTACGGTATTGGTGGATTCCCTAACTCACGTCAAAGTAGTGGTAGTTTCAAGGGCTCTTCAACCAATGTTCGCTCACACCAGTGCACTTATTTTATTAAAACCAGCAAAGCGTTTACCCCAATAATTAAAATATTTTATTTTACAAATTTATCTAAAAATAAATTCAATTGAATACGCGAAAACACTGACGTTTCTTTGACATTTGATAGACGTCATTCAATTTTAGGCCTGTTCGTCGAAAATTTGCTTGGGTTACGTTACGTTTCAGCATTATTTGTCAGTTGTTTAAATTGTTTAAAATTAAGAATAAATTAGACTAGGCGGTTTAAAGAACTTCTTTATTTATAGTCGGTTCTTTTGCTAAAATTAGTAGTGTTTAAAATTTTGCGCCATGTAGTTTATCTTAATTTTAACTTTAATTCCTTTAACTACTTTGATACTTTTTACAAGGATATTTTCTTTCTAATTTTTTTCTATTGATTTTTATATTTTTTAATTCTTTTAACCACTTTATTGCTTTCCACAAGGGTACTTTCTTTTTATTTCGTTTTCTATTTATTTCTTTATCTTATTTCTATTCTATGTATATTTATTTATTTATTTGTTTTAATCACTGTTTACTCCTTTTTTATATATATGTAATTTTTAATTCTGAATTAGAAATTTGTTAAAAAAATTTAACCATCTTATTCTCTAAGAGAATAAGGCAACTACTTTTAAATAAAAAGACCGTTTTTACTTTTCATTAATTTTGTCTTTATTTAGCTTCAGATCCCTTACCGTTGGTCGGGGGAAATCTTGAGCTGTGCGTCGTCAAAGACTATATTTCTAAAACTAAACTTGACTCTGGTCAAGCGAACATTTTTATATTAAAAATATGCTTATGCAGCAAGTCTGCATATCCATAAAAACCTATTTCATCATTTATCTTTATATGATGAAATCTAAACAAAAAGGGTGGATGTTCTTAAATTTAATTATCTTTTTCTGTATACAAATGCTGACACAAGATCTTTATTACATACATTGGAAGCTTGGGCATCGTTTCTCGTACACAAGTTGCAGAGGAAAAAGTATTGATAAGGTTTCTTGTGATCGCATTTGTATACTTGATCATAAACTACATTTTTAATTAAATGAAAAGTCAAGCGTTTCAAGCGTTTGTTTGTTTTGGGGCGCACAAGGAGGCTCTGACATAACTCCTCCCCCCTTAGATTCTTCTAATGGTCGGAAAGTGACCGTTGGAAGATTTACATTGTTTACAATCTTCCTATTTTTAATTTGTATATAAACATAAATTGTGCCAATGATAAATATGGTTACAATGATTGAATATATAGTGTAGCTTGACTTTTTGTGTTTATATTTAAGTTCTTTAATTTCTTTTAAATTATTTATATTTTCAAAATGTAGTTCTTGAAACGTTAAATCTTCAATTTTTGTATAATTAATATCTGAAATGATATTTGGTATAATAGGTTCATGTTTATAATTTTTTCTTTCATACATTTGATTATTTATTTTAATTTTACAATTTTGAAATTTAATAAGATAATTACCTTCTATCATAATCTTTTGATTGTTACAATTTTTATCCATTTCTTGTAATTTTACATTTGTTAATATAAGATTATTATTTCCAATTTATAATATTTCTTCGTTTACATTTTTCACAAGTTTACAGTGCATTGGTTTCTTAAGTATGTTTTCAATACAATCATCATTTATCTTACTTAATTTTTTTAATTTTTTGTTTATTTTTAGTTGAGAATTGTTTTCTTTATTTGGAATAGGTTGAACATATATTTTTTTTGTATAGTTCGTCTGTATATTTGGGAACTTTAATGATGAATATAATATTTTTATTATATGAAGCTAAAATAAGGTTTAGTTCTTCCAAGTTATTAATATTTATGCCGTATTTATCTATTTCTTCTGATGTTAAAATATCCCTGCTCAGTACTCCTAATCTTGAAGTCATTATAATTTCTTTTATTTTTTCTATATCCTTATCTAGGTTATCTAGGTTCTCTCTCAATTTTATTTCATATTGTATTTTAGCTATATCTTTTTCGTAGTCATAACTACCTATGAAATTATTAAGTCTTTCTATTATATTGTTAGTTTCATTGTTTAGAGTTTCAGTTAATAGTTTTATTTGTTTGTTAAATTTGTCGTTTATTATTATTTGATTATTAAGATTTGTTATTTCATTGTGGCTGTTTGTTTCAATTAATTTTAAGTGTTCTTTGATATCTTGACTATCGTTATCATCCATGGTACCAAATAAACATTTTAGTCCTGTGCCAAAAATGTTTAATAATCCTCTTTTCTGTCTACTCTGTTTAGGATGGGGTATAAGGACATCAAATTCCTTACGTATTTTTAACATTTTCCTATTTATACTGTCATTTTCTTCTGGCATTCTTTTAACAATTCTTTCCATAATTTCTATATTATTTTTATACTCAGTTAAATTTATTATATGGATAATTGTACCATAATTTTTGATTAATGGGTATTCTCCTAGTTGTATTAAAGTAAAACCATTTCCTTTATTTAGATCAAGTTCTTCTAATTCCGCTTGTACTTGGTTGAGGGTTGTTAGTATCACTATCATCAGGATGTGAAGTGGGATCATATGTTGCCATGTTTGATGCTTTATCTTTATCGGATCTAGAATCGATTATGTTTTTTGTAAATTTTTTTCGTACTGGAAATTGATCTTTATGAGCTATTCTATTTTTTATCTTTTGATATTTATTACCTATGTCTAATGTGTATTTTTTATTTAATTTATTTAATAGTTTTACCTTTTTGTGTTTAGGTGTGATTTTGTTTTTAATTTTTTCAGGTTGAGTTATCTTGATAAAATTTTCATCTATTTCTTTATCTTTCCTCCCTTGATTTATTTTATTCAAAACTTTTATTTTATTTTTTTCTATTCTTTCATATATTATTTTGTTGTCGATTTTATTAAAATGCACATCAATTGTTTTTTCTTTAGTAGTTAGATGAATTACGTTATTATATGATTCGAGTGCTTTAGTAGCATGTTTTATAGGTAAATCTTCTTCATTTGACTGTTGAAGTTGCTGTAAGATCCTCATATGTTCATTTAAACTATTATGAAGTCTTTCCACATCGGAATTGCCGGTGTGTCTATTTGCTGTACAATAGTGTATGCTTATGTCATTATTTTCTAAAAAGTTTTTTAGTGTTTCGGACACAAATGCATTATCATTGTCAAGTGTTATTTTCTTGGGCTTTTTCATATAAGAAAATATTTTTGCAAGTGCGTTAATAACGTCTACATACGTTTTTGTTTTTATTGGCTCTGCTGCTGCAAATTTTGAAAATTTGTCAATACATGAAAGGTATTTTTCTTTTTTATTAACAAACCATATATCGATATGATAGTGATCATTTGGGTTTTTTGGAGTTTCAGTTTTCTCATATGGTAACTTTATTGGATTTCTTTCTGTTTTTGCCATGCATGTTGCACAATTATTTATAATTTTGTTGATTAAGGTTTTAAAGTTTGGTATATAATATTCTCGTTTTAATTCTAAATATAATTTTTCAATACCAGTATGGTTATGTATTTTATGAGTTTTTAATATTATTTCTCTTGCTTCGTATTCGTGTAAGTCTTTTATCATAATCATACTTCTTTGTAATATTTTATTACTTAATTTGTTTCCTTTTTTCCATATATATTGGAAATCATTAAATATTTTGTCATCTTGGACGTATATGCAATTTAGCATTGTAGTATCTACTTCTTTTATTATGTTGATAAAATCTTCTTCTTTGTATTCTTTTCGTGTGAATATAATTCGTCTTTTTCCAACATGTGGTTAAATAATTTCTTGATGATCATTTTCATTGATTTCAATTATTATTTGTCGGTTAAAGAAATTAACCGGTTTTTCACTAATAGGAATTAGATATGAATTGTCTGATTCAGCACTATGTTGAGTGGCTAAGTCATCTTGCTCTAGCACATTTATTTTTACACGAGAGAGAGCATCAGCTACTCTATTTTCTTTTCCTTGTATATATTGTATTTCAAAGTCGTATTCTTCGAGTTTTATTTTCCATCTCTGTAATTTACTATTTGGTTCTTTTAAATTTTGTAACCATACCAGAGGGCGATGGTCTGTTTTTATAATAAATTTTCTACCGTAAAGGTAGTGTCTAAATTGTTTGGTTGCCCAAACTATTGCTAATAGTTCTTTTTCAATTGTGCTGAAATTGCACTCATGATTGTTTAAAGTTCTGGAGGCGAATGAAAGGGGACCATGTGTTTGGCTTAAAACTGCGCCGATGGCGAAATTTGATGCATCAGTTGTTAATGTAAATATTTTTTCAAAATCTGGATGTCGATTAATAAGATCTTTAGACATTGCGTCTTTTAATTGAGAAAATGAGTTTTTATACTCGTCATTATTAATATCAATTTTTGAATTTTTCTTAAGACAAAGTGTTAGTGGTTTAATTATTTTTGCATAATCGCAGATAAATTTGCGATAATAACCAGTTAATCCGAGGAATGATTGAATTTCTTTGACTGTTTTTGGTATGGGAAATTTTTTAATAGTTTCTATTTTCTTTGGATCGGGTTTTATTCCATTAGAGGTTATAATGTGACCTAAAAAATCTTTCTTTTCGTAAGAATTCTGATTTATTCAATGATATTTTGAGACTTGCGTTTTTAAGGGTAGTTAAAATTTTATGGAGTGAATCCATGTGTTCTTGAAGGCTTGAAGAGAATATAATAATGTCGTCTAAGTAGACATGACATATTTTACCAATATGTTCTTTAAGGACTTCGTTCATAAGTCGCTGAAAAGTTGCCGGGGCATTTTTTAATCCAAATGGCATGCGAATGAACTCGTAGTGACCTGAGAGTGTAGAGAAAGCAGTTTTTTCTCTATCTTTTTTCTTCGACTTCTATCTGGTAAAAGCCTTTTGTAAGGTCTAATGTAGAAAAGTAATTACAGTTTCCTAATTTATCTAAGATTGATTCTATATTTGGAATCGGAAATTTGTCATCTTTAGTTGCTTGATTTAATTTTCGATAGTCTATTACTATCCTCCATTCTTTATTGCCTGTATGATCTTCTTTTTTTGGTACCACCCAAATAGGGGCGTTATATGGGGAATTGCTTTGTCGTATAATTCCCTGTTCAAGCATTTCGGTTATCTGCTTGTTTACTTCTTTTTTATGTATTTCAGGATATCTATAAATTCGCGTGTATATAGCGGAAGTATTTTCCGTTGGAATGTTATGCTTAACATGGTTGGTGAAACTTAAATCATCACCTTTATAATAAAAAGAATTTTTATGTGTTTTTATTAATTTTATTATTTGTATTTTTTCTTCTGAGTTTAAATGCTCAGTCCTTAGTTCATTTGTAAAGGAATCGTTTATTATTGTGTTCACAGGTGAAATATTATTGAAGTAATTGATTGTACTTTCATACTCCTCTTCTTCATTTTTGCTGAGGAAAAAGGGTATGCTATTACCGTTTAACTCCAAAATTTTAGTTTTATAATGGATTACGCCATTATTAGGAATCAAAATATTATTCCCAATTATTCCGTTGTATTCGGAATTGAATGTGTAAATTTGAAACTCACAATCTTCAACGACTGAAAAAATAAATTTTTCTTTTGGTATTATGATTTCTTTATTTATTGTTATTGGGTTTCCTGCCGTTTGTACTGTTAAAGGGCTTTTCCTAATTTTAATGAATTCTTTTGGAGCGTCCTCTTCTCTGAGAAGGCTATTAGTCGCTCCTGTATCTACAAGCATTCTAAAAGTTGTTTTTCCTTTTGTTAATTTAACAAAGGGCAATCCGTATGGGGCTCCGAGGCAGAATGCCGAAAATTTGCTTCGCCTACTTTTGCTTCTTTATTTATATAATTAGCTTTATGTGCTCTTCTAATATGAGATGATGAAGGCTCAAATCTTTGAGGAAATTGCCTATGATTGTTATTATAATTATAATTATTATTATTTTGTTTTTGGATATTATTGTTTGGTATGTAGGGCTTTGGTTGCCAATTTTTATTATTATTATTGTTTTTAAATGGGTTTTTAAAATTTTTTAAGTTACTTGAATTATTATGATCATACTTATTGTCTCTTTCTTGGCTTTGTTTTGTAACGAATCCTGCGTTACTAAGCTCGTGTAGAGCTAACTCCATGGTAGTGGGTCTAAGTGCATAGAGAATTGTTCTCATATGTGTTGGCAAACGTTCTTTAAAAATGTTAAGTGCCGTTTCGTTATTCCTAGGAATATCTAAGCTACTGTTTTCTTGGAGACATTTTTGATTTAATAGTGAAAGGGTTCGTTGTATATAATTGTAAAATTTAAGTACATCGCCTCTAAATTGAGAAGCTCTCAAATCTTCATACAACTGATACGAATTTTTAAATCCGCCGAAATTTTGTTATAACATGTTTTTTATGTCTATCCATCTTGTAAGATGTGTATGAATTTCTATAGCTTGCCTAGCTCTTCCAATAAATTTACTTTTTAGTATATTTATGCACATTTTTTGAGATTGTTCATTGTATGTTAGTAATGTAGGTATAATATCATCCACATTTGAAATAAAAATTGGTAAATCTTCTGTTTTACCATCAAAATTTTGTAGACGTTCGATATATTTTAGAGGATTTAATTCTAAACTTCTTAAAATATTACCTCCTGCTGCTGGTGGTTGTTGTTGCACTGCTGCTGCTGCTTGTTGTTCCGCGTTCATGATGATGCTTCTTTGATTGTTAAATAAAGTTGTCCTTTGTTGCCGTTGCGAATCTCGTCTGATTCGGTTGTTGTTTGTCCACATTAATTTTCCACAACGCGATGTGGCTCTTGTTATACTTGCCACTGACCGATGGGTTCAATATATTTTAATTAAAAATGAACCATAATTTTTTTTTATGTCTCTATAGTCTATTTGATTATTACTTTTTTTTTTTAATTTAATTTTGGATAATATTTTTTCAAGGCACTTTTATTACTTTTTCTGTTTTCTTTTATTAACTGTTATTTATTTTTTTGTTCATGATGTAATTTTAATTTTCTTTGCTGTTAGCACTTTTGATTTATTTTTTTTTTTTTCTGCACTCGTTTAATTTCTTTTGCACTTGCACTCTTTCATCACTCGAAATTATTTTCCTCTATGAATTTTGTAGTATAAGTCGTATACGCCGACTGAACTACTAAATAATTTCCTAAAAAAAAATTCCGATATTTGTTCGAAAAGTTTTTTTTTTCGTTGTTTTTTAGCACTGATTTCGTTAAATGAAATTCTCGATATTTGCTCGAAAATTAATCACTTTTCACTTTTTCAGTGTATGTCTTTCCCGTTTTAATTTTCAACTATACCGATATTCATTCGGCGTTTTCGAATTAAACAAAAAAGTTTTATTTTGGATCGCGAAAAAAAAATTTTCTACGGTTCGATCACTGGATTACCATATCTTATATAATTTTAATTTATATGTCTGATTGGTATCCTACCGACTGCGCCATTTTTAATTCTGAATTAGAAATTTGTTAAAAAAATTTAACCATCTTATTCTCTAAGAGAATAAGGCAACTACTTTTAAATAAAAAGACCGTTTTTACTTTTCATTAATTTTGTCTTTATTTAAGCTTCAGATCCCTTACCGTTGGTCGGGGGAAATCTTGAGCTGTACGTCGTCAAAGACTATATTTCAAAAACTAAACTTGACTCTGGTCAAGCGAACATTTTTATATTAAAAATATGCTTATGCAGCAAGTCTGCATATCCATAAAAACCTATTTCATCATTTGTCTTTATATGATGAAATCTAAACAAAAAGGGTGGATGTTCTTAAATTTAATTATCTTTTTGTGTATACAAATGCTGACACAAGATCTTTATTACATACATTGGAAGCTTGGGCATCGTTTCTCGTACACAAGTTGCAGAGGAAAAAGTATTGATAAGGTTTCTTGTGATCGCATTTGTATACTTGATCATAAATTACATTTTTAATTAAATGAAAAGTCAAGCGTTTTAAGCGTTTGTTTGTTTTGGGGCGCACAAGGAGGCTCTGACATAACTTGTATATGTATTTTTATACTTTCGTACTCTTTTTTCCATTTTTTAAGTTGGGCTATCGGCTCCTCATGCGCTTACTTCCCTGATCCGTGGGATTCACTGTCCCGTCTTTTTCTGCTGCAGGTGTTTTGGGTCTGCAGTCTTTTGAGTCGTTCCGGTGTTCCCCTTTGGTGGATTTTAAGTCCTTGTTTCCTCGGTCCTCGTCGCTGATGGATACTTTTTGAGTTTCTCCTTCTTGGATGCCTTGTTTTCCGTAGTCACTTTTTAACGTTGATTCAATTCACGTTTAAGTTGTTACTTTAATTTTTAACACTGCACTGATTTAATTCGCGTTAAGTTATTAATTTTACTACTTTTTAAACAATTTAAAACGAGTCCCTGCTCGGGCGCCAATTCATTTTTCAACCAGATAATTTTAATAAAAAAATATATATATTTTATTCAATATTCAGCTTATTACTAGGTTTACATTGATCTTTATGGTTGCGGGGTTGGAATCGATCTGCCTATCCTCGATCAGTTGCATCTCCTCGATTGTTCACTTTGTGGTAGTTATCGGGAGCGTCGGTCATAAAACATCCTTCTTATCTGTTGGCGGCTTGGGTCGTAAATATTTTAGTTTTACAACGGTCAGATAGTTTATCTTTGTTTTTTCTAGTTCGTCAATGTTTTATGACGGTCGACAACCTCTCTTATCAGGTTGCGTGCGATTCCTGTTTGTCCCGTCTGGTTACCATGTCTTAACTTAGCATAACACACAAATCACGGCACTTAAACATAATAATTAATTACTCGAAGAAAAAAATCTAATTTTAGAGAAGCAAATCGAACAGTTGTCAAAAATCAAAAAAAATTAATTAATTATATAAGGATGTTAAGTTTCCATTCTCTTTGGAACGAACAAAAAAATACAACCGCATTGGAAAAGATTCACTTTTAAATAAAAAAAATTGAAAATTAAGAGACTGAATTCAAAATGAATGAGAATCAAATCACTGAATTCAAATTAAGTCAGTAATTTAAAAAACTGAACTCATAATGGTGGCTCTTTATAATATGGTATAAAAAAAGGAACTTTTCAATACAAAATTATACAAGTTTGTAGACTTCAATGGAAAATCATTAGTAGAATGCTGTATCAACAACGAAAAACTTTTTATTATCCCCATATAAGTTAACTGCTCACATTAGACAGAAGATTTTCAATTCAATTCAATTCAATTCAATTTATTTAAGTATAGGTGAGTACAAATAAGACGTAGTCTTTTATAGTAAAAGTAATTGGTACATTTTACGTGGCAGATAAAAATTATATAAACCAAAAGATATACTTACAATATAACAATAAATACAAAAAGTGAATAGAAGATTACAAAAGAAATTAAGAAAGTTTGAAGAGTAGGAGAATAAAAGTGAGAAGAATAAATAATAAATAGTAAAACGAAGAAATAGAGGGAAAAAAGAAAATTGTTGTTGTTGAGTATAGTTTTACAAATACTGTAATGCAGATTTTTTGAATTTGCTTGCGCTAATTATCTGTTTAACTGTAGTGGGAAGCGAGTTCCAAAGTCTGGTAGCATGAATGAAGAAGAGTCGGGAAGGGTTTAAGTAAGTAAAACAGGGTATTATAATATTTTGTGTTCTTACGGATTGGGCAAATTGAATTTTGTCGAAGAGGTATCCAGGAGATCTATTATTAACAAGGCTGTGCATAAATTGACAACATCTGACGTTAAGAAACTGTTGAAAAGTGCACCCGAGTACTAACGTGTGGTAATGCGATATATGATCGTGTCTACGCAGTCCATAAACGTACCTTATTGCATCGTTAAACGCAACAAGTAGTTTGTGTTGAGAGTGGGAGTCAAGTTTGCAGTACACCGTAGTTGAGTTGTCGAAAATGGGAACAAATAGGGTTTTGACAAGCCTTAGCTTTGTGTTCACTGGGGTAAAGTTAGAAGATAACCAAAGCTTTCGCAGGCCAGCATAAATTCGGCTTATCACGTTATTTGTTTGGTCAACTGCGGAGAGCTATCGATTTATCTTGAAACCAAGGTTCGTAACTACGTCATAAAACATTATTTTTCTATTATTTAATAGTACGGTTGGTAAATCATTGGTATCATATTGCTTCTTGGATATAAGAATCATTTGAGATTTTTCAGAATTAAGACTCAGCCCATTGGAAATTGACCAGTTATAAATTTTCAACAGATCCTCATTTATTCTGGCAATGAGATCCTCAATCAGTCCAATTGGGCGTGACAAGTAAACCTGGGCATCGTCCGCGTAAAGGTGGAAAGAAACATTTGAACAAACACTAGGAAGATCGTTTATGAACAGACAAAATAAAATCGGTCCTAAAATTGATCCCTGAGGTACCCCAGCTAACACAACTTTAAAATCAGAGGTTTTTCCATCATAAACAACTCTTTGGAAACGATTTAACAGGTAACTGCGTAGTAGACGGACAGATCTCTCGCTAAAGCCAAAGTATAACCTCAGCTTCTGGCATAATACTTCATGATCCACCCTATCAAAGGCCTTGGAGAAGTCAAGCAAACAGAGTACAGTTAAGTGATCCAAATCATAGTTTATTCTTATATCATCGACAATTTTAATCATAGCGGTAGAGCAACTGTGACGTGCTCGAAAACCAGACTGGACGGGAGATAGCAAATTATGTTGATCTAAATAACCCGACATTTGTTGAGCAAGGAGCTTCTCCAAGACCTTCGACAGACATGGCAGGATACTGATGGGGCGGTAATCTGTTGCTATAGATGGCTGAGGTTTCTTAGGCACAGGGATGATTTTAGCTAGTTTCCAACTATCAGGAAATTTTGAAGACGTTATAAAAAAATTTACAATGTGTGTAATACAGCTTATAATGTGCGGTAGAATCATCTTGATAAATCGAAGAGGTACACCATCTTCACCTATAGCATTCGATTTTAAAGAACGAATAATATTAATAATGTCAACCTCCGTAGCAACGTCAAAGTCAAAATCAGCGTCATATATCAGTCGATCTTCAACAGTAAAACTTGTGTTAGTATTAGTATTATTTAAAAAAACATTATTAAGTTCGGTTACATCAGGGATGCTATGGGCAGCTATCCTTTCACCAACACCGATTGAACGTAAGTTGCTCCATAATTTTTTTGAAGGCAAGTCAATGTTAAGTTTTGAAAGAAAATATCTTTTTTTTGCCCTGCGTGTTACAAAGTTACAGTAATTACGAGCACGACAAAAATCTTCCTAGTTTTGGCTTAATGGTCGTTGTTTCCACTTTGCGTAGAGCTTATTACGATCTTTCATGGAGCTACTGACCTCACTAAAAAACCAGGGACATTTTATTTTGTATTGCAACTCTTTTTAGAGGAACATGTCTATAAAACAGTTCCAATACTAAAGTTTGAATATGATTAACTTTTTCGTCTACGTTAGAAGCTTGATAGCAATTACGCCATGGAAGACAACTAGCATCAAATTGTAAGGCACTGTAATCAATTGAAGCATAATCTCTGAATTCAAATGATGAAGGAGAAGGAGAGCAAGACATATCGACTCCATATGTACAGAAAAGTAAGTCGTGGTCAGAAATTCCCGCCAGAGACAACTGGTCTTGAAGCATTATATATGACCGATTAGAGACCATCACGACATCTAAAAGACTAGGAGGGGCATTTGGAGAAAAATGGGTAGCATACGAATTTACTATTGATAGCCCCGCAGCAGCAGCAAAATCAAGTATTTGATGGGCTTTACTATCACATTTTAAAAGGTCAGCATTGAGATCTCCACAGATTATGATGTGCTCATAAAGTGCAGTGAACTCTTGCAATGCAGAAAATAATGGTTCTGGAGAGTGGCAGCGGTTCGGGTTGTAAGAAATACCAACAAGGCATTTCGTAATCCCATCCGTGACTTCTAACAGAAGATACTCTACTACACTCCCTTCGGATTGCCTCAATACTTTGTGTGTGAATGATGTGCTGCAATACACTGCTACTCCTCCACCAGTCGTATTAGTGACCCTTTCATTGCGAATGAGCTTAAACCCTGGAATATCGTATAAGTGATTGACTGAATTTTCAGAACACAGCCAAGTCTCACAGATGCAAACAATGTCAACCCCCGAGTCCTTAAAGATATTACTTATGTAATCCAATTCGGTTAAATTTAAACTAAGAGCATTAAGGTAGCAAATTTTTAAACCTTCTTGTGCATTGGACAATATTTTAATAACAGACCGCACTGCAATTTCATCAGCAAAACCAGACCTCGACGCAGTTACCATTATTCAACATAGAAACAAACAATTAAATTAAAGCACTGTTCGCAAAAATATGATAGAGGAATCTTAATTTCAACAACAATTTTAACACAAATAGAAAAGATAAAATAGAATAGAAGAAAGTAGGAGTTAGTAGTAGTAAGAAATATATAAATAGATATTGAATAATAAAAATGAATTAGGTATTAGAATTCAAAAAGTCAGTGATAAATATACTAAATAAGAAAAAATAATTGTAATGCATTAAAAATAATAATAAATAATAATAATAAGGATTCATATAGCTGCTCCAGATGACATCAAAGAAAAAACAGCGGTAGACACCGGCATTAAGCTTTTATGGAAGTGTTGTAGTTGTTGTAATTTTAATTTCAGAATCTACATCATTTTTTTTCACATAGACGAAACCATTCCTCGTTCTGACTGATGACAATAAGCCTTCTTTACGCAGTTGATTAGCGTAACGCAGCAGAGAACTATTCACAGATGTTAGGCTTTCATTTATGTAAATTTTATGGGAGCTTTTAGACTCATCATCATCATCATGAGAAGATCTCTCAAGTTCAGCAAGAGTAAGACCTTTGTTCTTGTAGAATGCAGAAAGGAATGCTCGTTGTTCCACATGGGAAGATAAACGTATAAGTAATGGGCATGAGCTTCTGATGTTGTTGTTTTTGCTAACATGCAGATTGGATCTCAAACGAAAAGCATCGATGTAGGCAGTGTGTTCGTGACGTAGCGTAACGGCGATCTTTTTAGCAATATCAATTGGATTCTCGTTTTTTTTGTAAGGAATACATCTCACTATCACATCGCAGAGACGTTGTTGGCGCTGAAAATCAGCAAGTTCCCCTCTTACATTTTTGTTTTCCTCCTTCAGCTCCCCTATTTCAGTCTCACACTGCTTTACTCGGGTCCAAGAGAGGCTATGGATTCACTGATTAGATTTTCAAGTTTACCTTCGAGTTCGGAGATTAGCTGAGAAAATTTTTCTGTCAGTGTTGCTTCAAAGTTTAGTAGTGCAGGTGAGTTTATGCGAGAGTTATTTTGGCTGGTGAGTGCAGGTGAACTAAATGAGAAGGAGGAGGAGGAGGAGGAGGAGTTCGTTGTATTTGTATTTGTGATATGCCCTTTACGTCCCGGCGGTAGTGTGTTTTTACTAATAGTGGTAGCTGACTAATTCATGTTACTGCAGAGAGCAGGTAATTTCGAGGAATTCCATAACTTTCTTCTCACTTCCAGCCTTAAAAATGTTATGATCATCACGTAACTCTACCACTATCGTCTCGTCGGTCGTTTATTTAACAAACAGTTTAAGCGCTCTCTGTTTTTGTTCCAGATACTCTCAAACTGTCTTCAAATATCATAACAGAAAAAAAAGAATAAGAGTTATGGACTCTGAAACTGTCATAAACTAAGATAAGGTATGAACGTGTGCATAAAAATTGGTTAGGTGTCAAAGTATGTGTTAAAAAATGTTTTTTAAAATGCATTTTTTCAACAAATATGAAATTAAGAGAAAATATTGCTCTCTCGTTCTTCTTTCTTTCTCTATTTTTTGTTTTGAACATTGTATATGGAGTAGGTACCGTATGTTTGTTTGTTTGTTGTGTTTAGATACTGTTTACTTTATTTATATAAAAGTGACTTTTATTTTTTTTTTATTTACCAATTCCTGAAGTAATGACAGAATGACATTTAGGTACCTACATAAAAAGTTATTTGTTTGATAGCGATCATACACAATTTTGATTATTTATTTTACAGACACAAATCTTTGGAATTCATTTTAAAAGAGTTAAATTGAAATCACTCAGAGACAAAGCATTAATTGCACTTAAAACACAAAAATAATTGTGAAACGATACTTAATTAGCCGTCGTCGTTTTGTCGGTATCGCTTGGACGATTATTGCCTTACGTGTAGCAAATTTACAATCGGTTCCTGCTACCCACTTCCAAGCGCTTCTAATCCAATTGCTTGATCTCATTTTGCGGGTCGATTTCCCTTTCAAAAGTTCGTTCCTTGGTTTGTCTTGATGAAATTGAATTGATGGCTTTCGGTCCTGTTCCTTGATATTGTTATCTATAATATCGTTTAGCTCCATTAGCATTTGTTCGAAATGGCCTAGGTTAATCACATAGACTAGTTTGAAATTTAAATCAACTTTGCATCCTCTGCCTAATTATGCTGGCTGACCGTTGGACTTTGCTTAGATTGTCACAGTACATAACTTTATCTAAGGCAATCACCATAATGTTATTCCTCAAGTGAGTATATGTCTAATGACCGCTGTGTAAAACAAACCAGTGAGTAATATGGGGGGATAAGCCCCATTTGTTCCCAATAGCTTTTTTTGCAAGAAAAGAGTGCTACTTTCGCTTTTCTTACTCTTTCTTGTTGGCTTTCCAGTGTAACTTTTTGTTCAGTATAAGACCTAGATATTTAGCTTCATCTGAGAAAGTTTTAACAGTACATTAAGAGTATTTTGCATTAGTTCAATTAGAATCTGTGCGTGTTTTCCCGATACTGCATTGGCAAAATCATCAGCATATGCTATCACTTTGAAACCCTCTCTTTCCAGGTTCATAAATAGCTCGTAAACGACTACACTCCACAGAAGAGGATAAAAGAAACCACCTTGTGGTGTACCTCTGCTTACAGATCTTAGTTCTAAAAAGCCACCTAATGATGAGTTAATAATTTTACTATCTAGCAGTAGATACAAGATTGGGATCTATAGCATCGCGTAGATGGATATTAATCGGTCTTTCTAGGGTTTTAAGAAGGAATGATGATAGGCTGATTGGTCTGAAATTTTTCGTGTTGACCTGGGAATATTTACCCGCTTTGGGTATAAACACAACTCTAACTTCTCTCCATAATAAGGGGATGTATGTCAGTTTCATACAACTATTAAAGATAACCTCAAGAAAAGGGTGCAAAGATATAAAGTAAACGTAAAGCTGTTGTTAATACTTGTAAAATTTGCGGCTATTTTATGTATAGATTTTTCTCAATTTGATGAAGACCTCGTGTTTCAATAGTTTATTTCAATCTGTAATTGAAATAAATACATACATCTGTAATTGCGAATAACATTTAAAGAATGTAAAGCTTGTCTTAAACTAGTTAATAAAGTACAAATATTACAGTTTGTTCCTTGAATATCTAACATATGTGTTGTGTACTCCCAACTACCACAAACTAAATCTCATCAGTGACCACGTGAAACTTCGGCGACTGAAGAGGTATTATCTTTGCTAATGTGATATCCACATCAGATATGCGCATCTTTTGAGACAGCCAAGCTGCCCTTAAATCACTCAGTGTTGTTTCCATAAATTCAGTAACTGTTGATTGTCTCGCATGGAGATGGCGGAACTGTTTAATATTAACCTTTTTCGGGTGAGAAATAAAACGTTAATACTAATTACAATAATAAAAAGTACTACGTGGTACTCGGCGGGCAGTGATCAAAAAACTATCAATTAAATTGATCGCATGGCGATATACGCCAGACATGCTTCCAGCATCTTGGATGTTCGAGTATTTCGTGGGGCAAACATAGACTCTGACCACTACTTGGTAGTATCTCGAGTACGAATGCGGATATCCATGGTGCCACAACGCCGATCTGATGCTGTGATAAAGTTTAATATCACGAAGCTAAGCTCGCAAGAGACCTCAAGGACCTCCGCAGAACCACTATAACTTCACAGAACGACAGCAGCGCAGAGATCAAACGAAGAATTACACTTGTCAATCGCTGTTTCTTCGGGCTCAGAAGACATTTAAGTAGTAAAGTCCTCTCTCATAAAACCAAGGAGAAGCTGTACAAGACCTTGATCATCATGAAGCGGAAGCATGGGCGTTAAAAGACTTGGATGACAAGTTACTTGGGTGCTTTGAGAGAAAGATTCTTCGAGTGATATTTGGTCCTGCGTGTATCGAAGGAGTTTTTTTTTTTTTTTTTTTTTTTTTTTTTTTTTTTTTTTTTTTTTTTTTTATTAAGTTTTTATATTTCAATTTTCTTATAACTACTTACTTGCTAGACAAAAACCTTAACAACTAGCTTACATATTAACTTAACTAACTTACTGGCCCTATGCGAGCGCTCTAAATTATACCATAACCAACTTAAAATTATTGCCTTTCGGCGTACCTACCTTAAATATTATAGAAATTCATTTATTAATTAAAAATAAGAAAATTAGGAAAAAAACTTATTATATGTATCATTTTTTAATTTTGTATAAAACTTAAAACTACACTTAAAACTACTTAAAATAACTTAAGACTAGAACAGCCACAGCAACGGTTTTTTTTTTCGTTTTAGTGCCACCATGATTGTTTTGTTATAACCTAGCCTACTTTTAAAGCCAAGGACACGCCTAAACCTGCGCAAGTCAAACCAAGGCAATAAACTCAATAAGTGAACTTTTATTATTATTTATTTTTTAAATTTTATTTGTTATTTTACATATGATTCAACCACCAGAACTGGCGATTTTGGTCCAATCTATCTATCTGGTCCTTTTCGGACACAGCCCTACTGAACCGAAGGCGCTCTGCTCCGCTTTCTGCGACGACGTCACGACCATAAAGGAGTCGCCTATCCACAGTTTTTCGGCCGACGTGGTAGATCAGCGGTACCGCCGAACTATCTTGTATCAGCCCTCGACTGTCTAAAAAGAGGAAAGCGTCGGGTGGGATAAATCCGCTTAGACACACACTTTCGTAGTATTCATCTTTGGGGTAGTAAGCCCCGAAAATCAAGCCATTAGTTGAAGTCATCGCTCTTGCAATATGACCCCGAATCAGCTTGATTAAAAAATTATCTATTCTGTTTATGTTAGCCCTGTTGTATAGAACCTCGTTGGAATAATATTTTATGTACTCCGACTCTGGTGTTCTGTGCAATCCAAGGCAGTGTCTAAGACACTGCCTCTCAAATACCCGAATCTTTTCCATTTGAGATGGTGCAACGTTGAACCACACAGGACATCCATAGGCAATCATCGGCCTGATTAAAGCCATGTAACAAATCACCTTCACCCTGCTATCAAGATGGCTGCTGTAAAACAGGCGTCTTGTCAGGACAAAGGCTCCCCTAGCCCTGGTCAGAGCAGCATCTATATGTCTGTCGAAATACAGATATTGATCCAGCCAGATGCCAAGGTACTTTACTACACTTTTACTTGCCAGTGGCTGTCCAAGGGGTCCAACGATCACAAGTTTTCGCCAGTTCTTTCTCGTATCCGCAGAAGCTCTAGACAAAGGGGTTCTAAACAGAATAGTTTCGCATTTCTGAAAGTTGATTTTCAACTTCCAGTCATCGCAATATTGCTGAATCTTGTCGAAGTCACGCTGCAAAAGAATTTTGATTACTTCAACTTTTGGACCTGTTCTGTACGCTATTAGATCATCGGCATACGCAATTGCATGAGTTAGACTACTTATAAGATCGCTAGTGTAAATGTTGAAAAGAATCGGCGAGTTAACCGCTCCCTGCTGCAGACCATTTTTTATTTCAAATATTTTGGTAGACGTTACGCTGCCACTCTTGACAACAAACTTTCTACCGTTGAGCATATCATAAAGTATATACAATAATGATTTACTAACACCAAGTCTGGTCAGCTTTAGATACAGACCTTCTAACCATACGGTGTCGAAAGCTTTCTCCAAATCAACCAGACAGGCACCCGTGCACTGTTTTTTCGCATTGTTCCATTGAATTTCAGAAACAAGCTTAGACGCGGCATGAATAGTATCGTGTCCTGCCTTAAAGCCAAACTGTTTATCAGGAATAATATTTTTGTCCTCAGCCCATTTGAACAAAGCCCTATTGAGAACTTTTTCGAATACCTTACTGATACTCGGAAGGAGACTTATCGACCGTAGATTTGCCGGATTGGAGTTATCCTTCCCCTTTTTAGAGAGAGGATGTACCACTGCTGTCTTCCAACGCACTGGATAATATGCATTATTCAGTGCGTTGTTAAACAATGTGGTGTAAATGTCGACTGCATCCTGAGGTAGATATCGTAGTACAATATTGGATATACCATCTACTCCTGCCGACTTCTTTTTCTTCAATGAATCGAAAATGATCTGAAGTTCTAGCTTCGAAATTAACAGGGAATCAGACCCGTTTCGCTCGGCGATGATGGCGTTTGCCAAGTGTTCTTCATTGAACCCCAAAAAAGATCGGTTCTCGGATCGCCATTGCGTTATATCATTTCGAAGGTCGGAGTGGTGAAGCAGGGCTCTGCTTTCCAGTTCATGATTTGGGCGAATACTGGTATTCACCTTATACACTTGCTGAAAAGCAGCCCCCACAGCCTCCACTTTCTCCTTAGGATCCTCGATAATGAAGAAATCATCATTAAAAACGGCATCCCCTGGATCTATGCCTGCGTTCAAAAGTAAGTTTTCGTTTTCAATCGTTTTCTGAAGCTTGAGACACGGAAGGTCATTTTGATCTTTCCGTCTGAAAATTTTATTAATTTTAGGAAACATACTTGGGTCACTAGAGTTAATAGCCCGAATTCTATTATTCCAATAGGAATTAATAGTCAACCTATAATTCTGCTTTATTAATTGATTTATGTTTTTAATCGAAGACTTCAGAGTCCCAATCTCCGAATTATGTCTATCAGTGAACCGTCTGTACAAAAGTTTTAGTCTTGTAAGCAGTCCACTTTTTTGTCTGTGTAGTGCGTCAATTGTCGCGTTTCGGTACTTGGCAGTTGCGTCTTGTTCTTTGTAACGTGGAATAGTCGTACTCATTGTTTGTTTTATGGCCTCGTCCATTTGAAGTAGGTATCCGTCGATCTCTTCGTTTGTTAAATTTCTGTCATTAGGTGGAGATATGTTTTTTAAACGTAATTCTCTTGTCAAGGTGTTTGAAAAGCGTGACCATCGCATTTTACTGTAGTTGTAAGTATGCTCAGGCACATACTCCTCTAACTCCACGAGTTCGTTTGGAAGTTGAATCACAGCAAAAAGTCCGTTGTGGTCACTGTCGTAGTCAATCGTTTGTAAACAGTTTTTTGTATCTTGAGTCACTGTATCAGTAATTGTCAGTCTTGAGTCAATAAGCAGTAGGTCCAGAAATGCACCGCTTCTTGGAAATGACGGCCTATCTGTAGCAAAAAGATCGATTCTATACTCAATATTGTACCGACCCATCCAATTAAATAGATGGTTCCCTCTCGGATTTTGTATTTGATTTCGAGATAAAAGTTCTCCTCCAAATTCAATCTAAGGCATTCAAAAAGTTTTTCGAGTTCTGCTGTAAAATTAGCTGGCTGAGGTGCTTCTGGTGCGTACACCGCGATTACATACATTCGTTTCCCCTGGTGGAGAGGAATGCATATGATGCAGGCTTCTAGCAACCCGAACCTGCGCACTTCATTCTTATAAATTACTTTATGACTAATGCTCTTTCGTACAAAGATTGCGACCCCACCCCCTTGTGAGGAGTTTGGCCGGTCCCTTCTTACGATATTGTAGTTATTATGAGTCAGTTTGTGCTTCTGATTTAGCTTAGTTTCGCTAGCCAAAAGCACATCAGGACTTTGATCTTGCAAGAGGTGAAAGAGATTTGCTCTTCGTTCGGTCCTAATCAGTGAATTTACATTCACAGCGAGGACTTTAAAGGGTCTATCTGGCAGCGCGCCTTTAACCGTTAAGCGTTAAGCTCGGCAGAATAGAGTAGAGATGATCCACTCTAGTTGCCTGCTCCCGGATCTCTTTTTGAAGACCTGTTAACTGACCCTGAATGGCCAGCAACACAGTCATTAGATCCGCCTCTTTCGCCGGCGCCTTAGGCACGGGGACCTGTTTGGCTACCATTGGTTGAGGCTGTACCGTTCTTTCCCTTCCAGACGCCATTTGGGCGTAAGAAATCTGGGGGTTGACGGGCGTTGGGAGAGGACGGGCTGGTGGTCGTTTCTCCTCTACTATTTGCTTTGAGACTATTTTGTTTTTTTTCATGTCCTGAAACTTTGGACATCCCCGATAGTTAGCAGGGTGTCCTCCGCTCTGACAAAGTACACATTTAAGCTGGGTTCTGTCGATAACCCGTTCCTGCCCTAGTTTGCATTCCCCTGACTTGTGGTTCTCTCCACACTTTACGCATCGTGACAGCATTTCGCAGTTCGCTGCGGCGTGGCCGAACCTTTGGCAGCGCATGCATTGAAGCATGTCACCGCGCCTTTTTAATTTATCCCAAGTTACAACCTGGTAGTCTAGGACGGAAATACTCAGTTTGCTTTTGGGTGAGAGCTGGACCAGGAAGAACGGTAGTTTCCGCATCTCCCGTCTGGCCTTTACTGTGGTAAATGGCTTGACTCCGATAAAGTCGAGATCGTCGTTCGCCATTTTGCGGAGCTCAGCCAAGAGTGCCTGTGGTTCCGTTGAGGAATCTATGCCCTTCAAGAGGACCGTTTGGAGTTTGTCTTCTTTTGGCGTAAAGCTAAAAAATTCTGTGGTTGAATCTTTAAGAAGACTTCTTATTTTCTTATGCTGTTCAACTGTGAAGCAGTTTATAGCATGCCTATCTGCGCTTAATCTTTTAATTGTAAAATTATTGCCTATGGCTGACTTACACAGATTTATTGTATCCTGTAGCTCCATTTTGTAGGTGTTGATTGGTGGCACTTTTTCTTTTTTATTTTTGTTGGTTTGTGACTGCTGCTGATGATTCGGCCGCTGTTGGTTCTGCTGCTGTTGGTTCGTCCTCCGTTGTTGCTGGGACATCTGTTGTGTTTGTTGTTGTTGCTGCTGCTGCTGTGATTGTTTTTGCTGTGGTTGTTGTTGTTCTGCTTGTTGTTTGCATGTTTGTTGTTGCTGTTGTGTTTGTTGTTGTTGCTTTTGTGGTTGTGATGGCTGTGGCTCTAGTTGTTGCCCTATCATTTGCTGTTGCAGTGTCTGCTGCGATTTTATTTGAATGGCATTTTTTTCGCCCGCTGTTGTGCTGCTTTTTCAGCCTCCTCTAGGACCTTTATCTTTTTGCGCTCAACAGCATCAAGGTTCTCTTTTTCTCTACGCGCCTCTTGTTTTTGTTTAAGAGCTTGAACCATTTCCGTAAGGCGCGTTATTTGCTCTGTAAGGGAATGTATTTCGTCCTCCTCAGCTCTCTCTTCTTTTTCGGAATCTGATGATTGAGCTGCTGACGTCAGTTCAAGCAGCTTACTGTCTCCTGTGAAGTGCCCTTCACCACCATCCGATATATATTCCATCTCATCGGCGGTGTCGGACACTGTATTTTCCAATTGTTGTTGGATTGTTTCTGCTGCAGTTGCCTTAGCTATGCGCGTCATTTCCCTCCCTTCAGCTGGCAGCTCAGCTGTAGTTGCTTGGGAATAGCGCTTTGCATCGTCATTCTTCCTTGTCTTTCTCCTTTTCTTTGGGGCTGTGGTGGCTACATCTTTCGATGAACCCGCTATATCGGCTGTTGCATCATCCAAAGTGCCGGCTGTTGCTTTGCTTTTTGTTGGGGGACCATCTTTCGATGTCCCCGTTTTTTTAACCATCTGCTTTTGTTGTTGGTGACGATTTTTAATTATTTCGTCCCAAAAATTATTTAAAAAAAAGCCTTGGCCCTGGTGGGAATCGAACCCACGCGCTTGGGATCCGCTCTCTGCCACTCTACCAACTGGGCTACCTCGCCGCTTAAAATTGGTAAGTTAATTGCCGATGCTGATTGTGCAATTATAGCACTTAATATTTACAATGAATTTAACTCAACTTGAACTACCGAAATTTATTATGTATGCTGGGAAAGTCGTCAATGCGTCCGTATGCTTTCACAACTGAAGATCGTATCGAAGGAGTATGGAGAAGAAGATTCAACGACGAACTATACTGCCGCTATCTTTGTAAAGGCCCTATCTACACAATTTTATTTTATGACCTTACGACATATTTATTGTGAGGGTATTGTTATTATGATGTATTTTTTTTTTGTATTATACAAAACAAAGCATAACTTGAGCTTAAATACACATATTTTTTTGGATTTTTTACGTTTTTTTACTGCGGTAAGCGAAACACTTTTTTCTTCATTTTCGAAAAGTGAATATGTAGTTAGGGCCTTTACGAAGTTAGCAGCAGTATACGGGCTATAGAGCGATACTAACCTGTTCTGAGATTCAGCTAATTCAAACCTCCAGGGAGTGAGTGAGATGAGTCGCATTTCATTGAAAAGCGATTCAGCTAACAAATGCGAGTGTTCCAGTGTGAAATGGATTAGATTACTCGCCTACCATTACGGCCGTGAGTTGGACTATATGTAGGTAAATTAATCAGCTTGGATATGTATGTGTAATTTTCTCAACAAATAGCTTACAATATTCAGTGCAAGTGCGTGTGTCTGATAATCAACAAAAAAAAAAGCCCATCATCATAATTATATTCTGTTGCATATAAAAAAACAATATACGAATAGGAACATTTTATCTCTGACCCAGACTCTCACAGTTACTTTTGTTTGATCATTGATTGCCCATCATCATAATTATATTCTGTTTTATATAAAAAAAAGCAACATACGAGTAGGAACATCTTATCTCTGACCCAGACTCTCACAGTTACTTTTGTTTGATCATTGATTGCTATATGTGGGGATTCTCCCAAGTATCAAGCAATGATCAAGTTGATTTAACATTAAATGGATAGCTGTGAATTTTTTTTTTGTGGGTATCCAGGAGCTGATCAATAACATAATTGCTACTAAGGCCTAACACTAGTAGCAATGTGTTATTGTAAAGTTCTTATGGTGCTTTTTATTAAATTCTCAGTTTAGATTATTTGTTTAAATTGTTTTTTTTTTGCGTTTTAATTTTGTAATGGAGGATAAATTTGGGGTAAATTTTAGCAACATTCTGGGGGCTAAGATCGAATATTGTTTCTGCGTTTGTCCATACTGTAGTATGCAGGCTGTTTTGGCACTAAGTGAAACCCAAGTAGGTGTAAATACTGATCCTACAAAATTTAAACTCAACGGGTATATCTTAGTGTCATTATTCCTCTCGTACCATAGTATCGCCGTCTATATTAGAAATGACGTTGCTTATTAACTTCAACCACAATACGGTTCTTGTTTGAACTCGTTCTTTAGTTTTATGTGGTTAAAATTTACTGTGAATAAGCATTTAATTCATATATGTTTCATTTATCGGAGCCCTAATTTGGACAGCAATTCAACTCTTCACGAATTCGATGCGCTGTCTGACTCCATTCAAAGAATTGTTGCCCATTATCCTCGAATTATGTATACAATTCTAGTTGGCTTCGCTATTCTGTCCAGACAACACCCGAAGGTAGGTATGTCGAGCTCTTTGCTGAGTTAAACAACTTGACTCAGCTTGTCGACGAGCCAACACGAATTCCTGACGTTGCAGGTCACACACCCAACACTCTAGACTTGTTTCTTACAATCTAGAAAGACCTGCAACGGTCTATTTCGACGAACCAAATTTCTACATGAACAAAAATTACGTAAAAAAATACTGCAATGTCCCAAAGGCAATAAAAATGTTTGGTCGTTCTTAAAAAACATATGAAATTCAACTTCGTCCTCGGTTCCGACGCTCGTCTCAAACGACACCCCTGTGGTCAGCTCACAAGGAAAAGCAAATTTGTTTGCAGCTCAGTTTGCTGCTAATTCCACGCTGCCACATAGTGATATGACACCTCCTGTACTTGAGAGCGTAAACGGTTTTATGGGGCGAATCTTCTTTCGCACTCGTACAGTTGCAAGAGTTCTCAAGGATCTCGACATACACAAATCCGCTGGCCCGAATAGTATTTTCCCCATTATTCTGAAGAGGTGTGCTTCCACGCTGGCAAAACCAATGCGTAAGCTTTTCCATCTGTCCTAACCTACTGGTCTCTTCCCAAGTGAATGGAAAACAGCATTTGTCCAGCCCGTCCCTAAAAGAGGCGAATGTTTTTTACTCTCCAATTACCGACCGATTGCACTTACGTGCCTTCTTTTTAAGGTCATGGAAACGCTGATAAACTATCAGCTTACGAAATATCTCGAAGAACGAAAGCTTCTTAATGACCGGCAGCACGGTTTTCGTAGCAATAGGTCCACTGGTGATCTGATGACTTATCTAACCGAAACGTGGAACCAATCGTTTTGGTGAAAGTAAGATTATTGCGCTTGATATTTCAAAAGCATTTAATAGAGTTTGGCATCAAACTCTTTTTTCGAAAATGCATGCTTTCAGTATTGATGAATCTCTAGTTCGTTGGATTAGAAATCACCTTTCGGACCGTTCAATACAAGTAGTACTGAATGGTTTCAAGTCTGAAATCTTCAATATAAATGCTGGTGTGCCCCAAGGCTCCGTCTTGTCTCCGACTCTCTTCTTGATTTTTATTACTGATCTTTTGTCTGAAACTTCTAATCAACTAAATTGTTTCGCTGACGACAGCACCCTCAGCTTTTCATATTCGTTTCCATATTCACAACCCAGCTCTTCGGTTGTGGAACTAGAGCGGTAGCGTATGATAAGCCCATTAAATTCCGATCTTGACAGCATTGTTCAATGCGGAATTAACAACCGCGTGGAATTTAATGCTTCTAAAACTCAGTGTTGTCTTTTGTCGTTAAAGCTTAACTTACCCCTTATGCCACTATCTATGAGTTGCACTTGTATAGATAAAACTGAAAAGCTTTCCATTCTCGGTATGTGTGTTACCAACCACCTTCTGTGGAATGTGCATCGGTATCTCCTTTCAACCCCTATCCAATTTTCCTAAACGCTCGTACTGTGTTAATCATATAAAGGGTATTCATAATCCCTTGAATGCGCGCAAAATATAAAATATAAAAAAAAAATTGCTGTTTTTGGCAGAAAACAAAATAACTTTTTTTTATATTCTTCTATTGTCTGCGAAAAAATATAATTATTGCAGAACAAATATTTCGTTGTCATTTCTTGTCAATTAATGTGAGAAAACTGTACTTTTATAATCTTTGTGTTCCTGGAACTTAGACCTGTTTAGACTATTGGAGCGAAGGAAACCCAGATCGATTCCCAGACATGTACATTTTTTTAATTATTTGTTGTTTTTTTTTTTTTAATAAATAACAATAAAACAATACCTATCAACGTTTAGAGTCCTTACAGATGAAAACAAACACGAAAAAATATAAAAAAAAATATATATTCAAAATGAACACATTTATTTTCTATTTTCCATTTCAGTTTTTTTTTTTACTTATTTGACAAAAAGCTAAAGTGAACTCCAACAAGATTACGATTACAATCATTAAGCTGGAAGTGTTTACCCTTGGCCTGGTTAAAGTTATAAACAATGTTTTTGTTATAATACTAATTCTATATACTTTGTATTATTTAATAAAAAATGAAAAAATATTTCAACCAATGATAAGCTGCGGACTACTTTAAGTTCCAACCATTTTGACATCGTGTCTACAACGACCAAAAATATATATCCTTGAAAGGGCCCAGCGAAATCAAGATGTTATGTGCTCCTTGGTTCCTCTGGTGGCTGGTTGAACTGGCGTGGAGCAACTGTTGAATTCCCTTTAATTATTTGACATTTGGTACAATGTTGAACTGCTGATTCAATTTGTTTGTCAAGTTAGGGCCACAAGACATAGCTACGGGAATGAGCTTTCATCGGGTTAATTGCGGGATGATAACCATGAAGGAGTTAAGAAATTTGATATAAGTATTTGGGTGGAATCACTACTCTACTACCCAACAATATGCAGCCTTTGTGAGTGACGAATTCTTCTTTTCTACGAATGTATGGAATAATTTCGTCTGAGCTGTCAATATATAATTGTAGGGTTAATGCTCCACAGAATTGTTTTAAAAAGAAATGAAAAGCGTACACCGAATTTATATTTGATAAATAATAGCACTTTATTGTTTATTGCTTTTTAATAACAAATTAAAATATACTTAAGAGTTACAAATGGGGATCGACAAAAAGGAAAAGGCAACCGCGCGTCTTTAATTTCGAACTAGAACTAAAACTTGTTGTCGCTGTCGCTGTTGTCGTCGTCGTTCGCTAGTTATCGTCGTCGTCTCTTTTAAAAAGGGGTTCGTTAAGTGTGTTCTCTGTGTATGTGTGTGTGTGTGTTTGTGTATGTATGTGTGTATGTTGGGATTTTGGATCCTACATTCGGCCATCCTGTTTGGAATTCGCCCTGAATGTCCCAACCCATGGTTTCATACCATCAGCAGCGGCAGTTGTACGCCCCGGCCCAGGATGGTCCCCAATTTTCTCCACCTCGTACCGGTCGTGCTTATTCACCTTCACAATTTTGTACGGACCCAGGTATTTCGGTTTCAACTTTAGTCCAGGGCCAAATTGCGTTCTTCTGACGGCGACTAGATCCTTGATTTTATACATTACCGCTTCCTTCCTTTTTCTTAGTTGATATCGGTAATTTTCTTGTTGGAGCGTCTCGATATTGGATTTCGCCTCGTCTCTTATGTCCTTTCTTATCGCGTCCATTTCCTCGTAGAGCTCTTCGTTGAGCATCTCTTGGATATCTGGATCTTCTTTTATCCGCATCTGAACTCCGTTTAGGATTGCGAATGGCGCGATCTTAGTACTCCTTGGTGGCGTATTATTGATAATTTGCTGGGCCTTGTCCACATGTCGATACCATAGACCAGCATCTTTTAAGGTCATATTTGTGAGTAGCGGCACCAGAATACGATTGACCCGTTCTACTAGGCCATTACCTCTGGGCACTCCAGTAGTGATCATCAGATGCGCTATCCCTTCCTCTACACAGTAATCTTCAAATGCTCGGGAACTAAAGGCCGTTCCACGATCCGAAATTATTCTTCTCGGGTTTCCGAATGTGGCAGCCTGTTTGCGCAGTCTGTCTAGGACTTCTTCTGTGCCAGTACTCTTCGTTGGGTACAGCCACACAAACTTGGAAAAAGCGTCGACTACTACAAAAATGTGGTTGTACTTCTTCTTCGTCTCGTCTAATGGTCCGATATGGTCGACATGGTATGTTTCAAGGGGATAACTTCCTTTGTCAATTGATGTCAACAACCCCTCCTGCTTCCCTCCTTTACGCTCAGCCAATATACACAACACAATTGCGTATCACTCTTGTAATCTTCGTCTTGGCATCTCGAATGTGATAGGTCTTCTCCAGCACCTCTTGAGTCTTCTTGGCTGCAAAATGACCTTCTTTGTGAATCATACGGATTATCTCATCTTCCATAGATGTTGGTATAACGACTAACTCCAAAACTGCATCTTTGTAGATAACACCATTCTTCAAAAAGTAGTCTTCATAGGGTTTCTGCTTTAAGACCTCCGCTATCACCTTCAGGTATTCATCATGCATCTGAGCTTCTTTTTTTCTTTAGGAAAATGTTCCGACAATGACCATACCATACCAACTCGACTGAGAGCGTCGACATGCCGCATTCGCGTACCGCTTCTATGCTCCATTTCATAGTCATAGTCCTGCAGGTACATAGCTCATCGTGAAACGCGTAATGGTACCTCCTTCTTGTTCATTGTCATCGCAAAGGCATTGCAATCGGTGACAATCTTCACATGTCTTCCCAAAATATAGACACGCCACTTTTTCAAAGCTCCTACTATCGCTAAAACTTGTAATTCATACGAGTGCAATTTTTCTTCTTGAAAGGTTGTTTTACGGCTCATATATTGCACCGAATGGAATTCCCGATCGTCATTATCTCTCTGAAGTAATACGGCTCCATAACCATACATACTCGTGTCTGTGTGGATCTCTGTTACGGCATTTGGATCAAACAGTTTAAGGACTGGTGATCTAATCAGAGCATTTCTCAGCCATTCGAACGATTCAATTTGTTCGTCATCCATCTTGAACGTCTCATTTTTCCGAAGCAAATCACTCAGGGGTTTCGCCCTTAACGCAAAGCCTTCGATGAATCTTCTGAAATAAGAAGTCAATCCCAAGAATCGTTGGAGTGATTTCTTATCCTTTGGCATGGGATAATTGCTCACAGCTCTCGTCTTTTCTTCTGATGGTCGTATCGTCCCGTTCTCAATAACATATCCAAGAAAATCAATACGTCTTTGTAGGAACTTGCACTTCGTCCAATTTAACTGAAGTCCATTCTTACTTGCCACTTCAAGTACCATTTGCAGCCGCTGTAGTCCTTCTTCGCAATTACTCGCCGGTATTATGACGTCGTCCATATATACCTGAGCCATGCCTTCGTTGATCAATGGTTTAAGCACCGTCATCATGAACTTCGTAAACACCGCCGGAGAATTACAAATACCGAAAGGAACCCTTCGAAACTCATACTGGCCATTATGCACAATGAACGAAGTATACTTCATTGAGTTTGGTTTCACTGGGACATGGAAAAATCCATTGACAAGGTCGAGCGTCGTAAAAACTTTACCATGTTGAAGCTGTTCTATGACGTCATCAATCAATGGCATAGGAAAATGATCCCTGACCATTTTTGCATTAAGCCTCCGGAAATCACAGCACATACGTTTTTCTCCGTTCTTCTTATTCACGAGAACAACTGGTGATTCAAACTCCGAATTGCTCTCCTGAATAATTCCCTTCTTCAGCCACTCCGACACCTGCCTCTCGACTTCTTCTTTTTCTGGTTCTGACAACCTTCTGGCTCTCTCATACAACGGGGCTTCGTCCTTCAACACTATTTTCATTGAAATAGGTGATGATACGTCCTCTTTAGGTTTGTAGTCCCTAATAAGCGTCTCTATCCTTTCCTGGTATAGTTTGGGTAGATGAAATAGATCGACTGTAGGCGCGACATCTTCTTCCAACGCCCACACACTCATTGCTTGAAACTCTTGACGAAGTTCCGCCACTGCATCTACATGCGATCTAACCACTGTCCTTCGAGCCATTCCTTGCGTCAGACCATCCTTCTTTAATCTTCCAGCAACCCTCGGTACTACCTTCTCGTCTTTAAGCTGTCCCGTTGACCCATCTTCTTCTTTCTTATCCTTCTTTTCTTCTCTTTGTACCGGAGCATTGCCCTTTATTGCAACGTTCTTTGATGAGCATGCTGCTTCTTCGTCATGTGGTTCCTCTCGTCTGCGTTGAAAACGTATTTCATTCCCTCTTATTGTTACGGATGCCTGCCTTACCACATCAACCCCAATAATCATTGAAAACGACATGTCCCGTTCGTTCACGACATGTAGCCTTACATTGAATGATATTCGATCGATGATTATTGTCGTGTCGAAATACCCAACCGTCCTTACTTCTTTGTTTGCCAACCCAGTTAAAGTAGTTGAAATCTCTTCTAAAACTACATTCGGGAAATGCAACAACATTTCATACATAAGTAATGACAAATCACACCCTGTGTCAATTAATGCTGTCACTTCCCTGCCCATCATTGTAATTTTCTTCATTAAATGTCCTGTGCCACTTCCGAAATTAGCTTTAGCTTTCCGCTCCACTTTGGTGTTTTCGGGTCCCTTACACTCAAACGATATATGCCCAAAGGCGTCACACTTGAAACATTTGTATCCCCTCGGACAAGCTCTGGCCAGATGGTTTGCCTCTCCACACTTTAAGCACTTTCTTGCTTCCTCAGGTTTGGCTGAAGTTGATGCTTCCCGCTTCACCGAAGTCGCAACCGGGAATCGTTGGCTTACATCCGTTGTTTACTGCCGTTGTATACGCTCGTATACAGTCAACTTTGCTTTAAGTTCCTCAATTGTGGTTGCCTCGTACAAGACGACTTTATTAATCATATCATCTTTGAGGCCTGCGATAAAATAATCGATAATGGATGCGTCATCGATGTGCACTGGCTTGCCTATTTGCATTAGATTATACAAATATTCTCGGTTGGTCTCGGTTGGCAACTTGCGACGAGTCTTCAAACGTCGATGCACTTCTGCTGCACTCACTTCAACAGCAAACTCCTTTATTAGAGCTGTTTTAAGTGATACCCAATCCCTAATACCGCTCTCACTTTGGATAAACAATCTTGCTGCCCCTGTGATCAGTCTTCTAGCAAAAATGTATTGCTGCAACCCACCAAAACCCAGCACCCCAAATATCCTCATATTGAGTTACCCATTCTTCAATATTTTCCATATTTTTTCCAGCAAAAGGAAGAACTGCCTCCTCCAGATCTCTGAAGCCGAAACCGCTTGGTGGCAATGTCACGACTGCAGGAACAGAAGAGCCAATCCCCTGCCGAAGCGTACCCCCACCGCTACCCACGCCATCAATAAAATATTCATCCTCGGAAGCGTCATCCGCAGGGCCCAACTCAAAATGTGTCATTAGTCTTAGTATTAATTGTTTCTTGTTCCCAGTAATGCTAGCCCTAACTCTCTGATTTGTTCTCTTAATTGATCTACCGTAAGACCTCTTATCTGTTCTTCATTCATTGTCACCTTCTCAATTTTTTACACTCTTTTCCCCAAAAAAAAAAAAAAAAAAAATCTGCCAAAATTCAATATGTTAAATTAAAAATTTAAAGATTTAAAAATTTAAAAAAATTTATTCAAAAAATTAATCTGGTTTAATTCAAAGAAAAATAATTAGCTTTAATGTTGCAAATTTATGAGTCTACAAATAATAATAAAAATATACTTAAATAAATACGGCCGCTTCTGTTGTCTTCGTGCAAGTCTTCTTTTTTGATATGCTGCTTCCTGCACAACGTTGGGTGTTTAATTTTTATGCACACCTTTCAATGTCTGTTTATTTTTTTTTTTTTTTTTTTTCTTTAAAAACTTCTTTACTTCTTATTTTTTCCACTTCTTCTTATTGTTTGTTTATTTTTAACTTCTTTACTTCTTCTTTTTTTACTTCTTTCTTCTTTTACTTCTTTCTTCTTTATATTTGTATGTCTTCTTTCATCTTTAATTTTACATCATCTTTTTTTTCATCATTACACAGATACAATCACATTCACTTCTGGTTTTGCAAATCGCAATCGCAACCCCTCTTTCTTTCTGCGGGCATATGCCTGGTTTTTATGTACAATGGTACGTACGCGCACTGTTTCCCCTTTCGATCGTGAAATTCAAAATAAATGTGCCGTTGGTGTTGGCAATTATTTAACCGTTGCTTTATGGCGTCTGGCTGAATAATTATTCATTTATTTTTTCACTGGTTTTAAATTTATTTCAATAATTTCAATTGAACCCTCAGCCTTCTTTTGCAATTAATCCACGCACTCGCACGTCACATATCTTGTTAATAAAAACTATTGTTAGGGATTTTTATTAAGAACACGTCGTCCCGTCAACTTCTTATTTTCTTCTTATTGTTTTTTTTTTATCGTCGTCGTCTCTTTTAAAAAGCGGTTCGTTAAGTGTGTTCTCTGTGCATGTGTGTATGTGTGTGTGTGTTTGTGTATGGATGTGTGTATGTTGGGATTTCGGATCCTACATAAATAACAATAAAACAATACCTATCAACGTTTAGAATCCTTACAGATAAAAACAAACACGAAAAAATATAAAAAAATATATATTCAAAATGAACACATTTATTTTCTATTTTCCATTTCAGTTTTTTTTTTTTGACTTATTTGACAAAAAGCTAAAGTGAACTCCAACAAGATTACGATTACAATCATTAAGCTGGAAGTGTTTACCCGTGGCCTGGTTAAAGTTATAAACACTGTTTTTGTTATAATACTAATTCTATATACTTTGTATTATTTAATAAAAAATAAAAAATTATTTCAACCAATGATAAGCTGCGGACTACTTTAAGTTCCAACCATTTTGACATCGTGTCTACAACGACCAAAAATATATATCTTTGAAAGGGCCCAGCGAAATCAAGATGTTATGTGCTCCTTGATTCCTCTGGTGGCTGGTTGAACTGGCGTGGAGCAACTGTTGAATTCCCTTTAATTATTTGACATTTGGTACAATGTTGAACTGCTGATTCAATTTGTTTGTCAAGTTAGGGCCACCAGACATAGCTACGGGAATGAGCTTTCATCGGGTTAATTGCGGGATGATAACCATGAAGGAGTTAAAAAATTTGATATAAGTATTTGGGTGGAATCACTACTCTACTACCCAACAATATGCAGCCTTTGTGAGTGACGAGTTCTTCTTTTCTACGAATGTATGGAATAATTTCGTCTGAGCTGTCAATATACGCGGGCCAACCATGTAAAGTCAATCGCTTTTGAAGTGAGCGGTGTGAGCTATGATCGGATTATTTCATTTGTAGATTCGCCTACACAAGACAGAAAAATGGCTCTCATGGATACCTCATTTAATATTCCATTCGACTCATAGTAAAACTCCATGCGCTCCTTATAATTGTTCCATGCCATTGTTGGCAGCGATGCCGCAAAAATGAAACCAGAGCGAATCTTTTCGAGTTTTTTTAGGGCCATTTGACAAAGTGGATGCCACATTTATAATTCTACCTTTTATTAATGTTTTAATTTAGTTTTATTATCTTAGTTCATTAAATTACTAACATTGGTTTCAACAAAAAATTAAAATCACAGAAATATCAGAATTTTTTATTATTCAAAGACATCTTTCGGCTAACCGCCTTTAAAGAATAATAGATAAAAAAACTTAAAACTAAAAAAATATTATTAAAAAAACACTTTTATTAATTCGTTTAACAAAATTTGGTTCAGGATTAAAATCGCCACAAGTATTCAAGTTACCCTGCAAAATGTCCTTAAAGCGCATCACGAATCTTAGTGTTTTTATTATCCGTTTTCATATTGTTTAGAGCCGAAAAAACACGCTCAGCTGAAGCACTATTGAGTGTAAGACTCAATAAATTTATTGGAAATGAAGAAATATTTTTAAACAAATGATCGCCAGCAACATTCTTTGTCTCTTTTAACTGGGCCCACCACTGAACAGCGTCAATATCATGGTCATCGAAATATTAAACAGCGGGCCAAATGGCGCGATCGGGCACTTTCTGGCAACGCTGGCTGGAACTGCCCCAACGGCCAAAAGTCTGTGCTGACAAATGTTTGACATTCGCGATCCTACATCCTCGTCGCCAAAATGTTGTAGTTGATACAAAAAATAAAGAAAACTTCGGAATTAATTTGATTAATTATTCTTTTATTCAATCTCAAGTTAGTTTTTCTTCTTTTTACAATCTGCTCTTTTTCTGTCGCTTGTTCCATGTGGTTCTCTGACAGATATCAGGCTGGTCTCAATCAATGCTGTCAATCAATTAGTCACAGGGTGACTACACTAGGGTTGTGACTGATATATTAGTATTCATTAAAATATCACTAATATTTAAAAATATTCAATATCACTAATACTAATATCATATGTATCATAATATTCCGATATTCATTTGGATACCTATATCTTAATGTTATACCTACCTAGGTGCATATCACTTAGGTACTTTAGTCATTCTCATCATTGGTAGGTACTATGTACAAACAAAAATGAGAATTCAAAATTATTTTAATAGCAAATTATTGGTATAAAATACAAAATATTAGTATCGCTTGACACTCGTACCAACTAATAGATAGGTAATATCTACCGATATAAAATATTAGTAGCACAAAATATTAGTTTCGGCCACCAATGATTCGGCCTCCATATGCTACATTTTCACTCTACTCTACCCACACTCGCACAGTACACACCATCCCAATTCACAACATAATAACAGTCCTCCGCCTAGTCCATCATTTCATCAGCCAAGCCAAACTATGTCATAGCAGATAACCTACATAATTATATTGTTTTGTTGTATGTATGGCGAGGCGATGGCTATAATATAATGAGTATGAATCTCCCTCTCTGCAATCTGCACTTGTTGCTTTGCTTGAAATTGGAATAGGTATCTTTTCGGAATTGGTTATTCGTATCGTATTAGGAATATAAGGATTAGGATTAGGATCGTATGGTAGACGAATATAATATTTTTGTATCATAGTATTTTATGTATTCCCGTATTCGAATTAGTATTATATCTCTCTTTTGGGTGAAGCTAATATAGATCATTAAAGAGATGAAGAAAGTTTGCAGTTCTTAAAATGCAATATGAAACAAAACTGTGGCTCACCACAGGATAAGAATCGGAATTATAATTATATTATTGTAATATAAATTAAATATCATGTAATATAAATAATTTTTTTTAAATTGTTTTGGTTTTGCTTGAGCTACTAACTCATTGTTTTTATATTAATACTGACATTTGTAGGTATGTATGATTTTAACTGATAGTTTCCTTTAGGAAAATTAGATTGTTAAATAAAAAGGTGTTGAGTAGGTACCTACCTACCTACTTTAGAATGGCTATGGCATCACTAATGTTGTTAGCTCCATGATGAAGTTATTTGAAGAGAACTTAAATTACTGTTATTTTTTGTTTGTAGAAGTGCATATTGCATAATGCATTAACTTATGTGAACAGTTTACCGTTATAAATGGAAATGATTCCGAATTCTTGGTATAGGCGTTTCTATGGCTTATTGCTTTTCTACAAGGACTGAACAATTAATTTAATTCACTTTTAATTCAACCTGTGAGCTAGATGCTAGTAACATAATAAAAAAAAGACCATCATAGGTACAATAAAGTTATAAGAAATCGTCCAAACGCGAGTTTAAGTTTAATTACTTACGTAATAATAAATTTAATTTGAAAGGTAGGACAAAATAGGAGTTGTTTATTCTGGCTCAATAAAATGTGAAAATACTTGTTATTATCTTACAATTTAAGATTTAAACAAATTTAAGTTGTGCCAGTATACATACATTTCCAGTGAAAATTTCGAGCTCATAAATAATTTTTTTTTAGTAGGTACCGAGGTACAGTGAAAAAGTGAAAACCAAATCAGCAAAATAAAAGTTCAAAACTAAAAACATAAAAAAAAAAACATTTTTAACATTGAGTTTGGAAATCTTAAAAACATTACATGCCATTGTTTGTCGTTGTCCTTGTTCAATATATGTATTTTGTTATTAAGATTTGTTTATCAAAAAACATTTACATACCTATATAAGGTGCTACTTATAACTTCTATTTATTTGTGGGAATTTAATATTAATTGCGAGGTAAGTATAAAATTCGTTATAGGTACATACCTACATATGTAGGTAATGTAGGTAATGTATGAAATTTGAATTTTTATTTTTTTGCAAATTTAAGTTTAAAAAAATTATCGAAGGTACCCCTTCTCCATATGTGTAAATTTACAATTGTTCAATTGTATATTTGCATAGTTTAAATTAAAGCAACCAACTTGTGCATTGTGCCATATATTGCCACCATATTAAGTAAATAAAATATGTGCAGACTTTGATATTTTAATTTGTATACGTGTTGCAGGCTCAAACAAAATTCAAAATGAAGCTGCGGACTACTTTAAGTTCCAACCATTTTGACATCGTGTCTACAACGACCAAAAATATATATCTTTGAAAGGGCCCAGCGAAATCAAGATGTTATGTGCTCCTTGATTCCTCTGGTGGCTTGTTGAACTGGCGTGGAGCAACTGTTGAATTCCCTTTAATTATTTGACATTTGGTACAATGTTGAACTGCTGATTCAATTTGTTTGTCAAGTTAGGGCCACCAGACATAGCTACGGGAATGAGCTTTCATCGGGTTAATTGCGGGATGATAACCATGAAGGAGTTAAAAAATTTGATATAAGTATTTGGGTGGAATCACTACTCTACTACCCAACAATATGCAGCCTTTGTGAGTGACGAGTTCTTCTTTTCTACGAATGTATGGAATAATTTCGTCTGAGCTGTCAATATACGCGGGCCAACCATGTAAAGTCAATCGCTTTTGAAGTGAGCGGTGTGAGCTATGATCGGATTATTTCATTTGTAGATTCGCCTACACAAGACAGAAAAATGGCTCTCATGGATACCTCATTTAATATTCCATTCGACTCATAGTAAAACTCCATGCGCTCCTTATAATTGTTCCATGCCATTGTTGGCAGCGATGCCGCAAAAATGAAACCAGAGCGAATCTTTTCGAGTTTTTTTAGGGCCATTTGACAAAGTGGATGCCACATTTATAATTCTACCTTTTATTAATGTTTTAATTTAGTTTTATTATCTTAGTTCATTAAATTACTAACATTGGTTTCAACAAAAAATTAAAATCACAGAAATATCAGAATTTTTTATTATTCAAAGACATCTTTCGGCTAACCGCCTTTAAAGAATAATAGATAAAAAAACTTAAAACTAAAAAAATATTATTAAAAAAACACTTTTATTAATTCGTTTAACAAAATTTGGTTCAGGATTAAAATCGCCACAAGTATTCAAGTTACCCTGCAAAATGTCCTTAAAGCGCATCACGAATCTTAGTGTTTTTATTATCCGTTTTCATATTGTTTAGAGCCGAAAAAACACGCTCAGCTGAAGCACTATTGAGTGTAAGACTCTATAAATTTATTGGAAATGAAGAAATATTTTTAAACAAATGATCGCCAGCAACATTCTTTGTCTCTTTTAACTGGGCCCACCACTGAACAGCGTCAATATCATGGTCATCGAAATATTAAACAGCGGGCCAAATGGCGCGATCGGGCACTTTCTGGCAACGCTGGCTGGAACTGCCCCAACGGCCAAAAGTCTGTGCTGACAAATGTTTGACATTCGCGATCCTACATCCTCGTCGCCAAAATGTTGTAGTTGATACAAAAAATAAAGAAAACTTCGGAATTAATTTGATTAATTATTCTTTTATTCAATCTCAAGTTAGTTTTTCTTCTTTTTACAATCTGCTCTTTTTCTGTCGCTTGTTCCATGTGGTTCTCTGACAGATATCAGGCTGGTCTCAATCAATGCTGTCAATCAATTAGTCACAGGGTGACTACACTAGGGTTGTGACTGATATATTAGTATTCATTAAAATATCACTAATATTTAAAAATATTCAATATCACTAATACTAATATCATATGTATCATAATATTCCGATATTCATTTGGATACCTATATCTTAATGTTATACCTACCTAGGTGCATATCACTTAGGTACTTTAGTCATTCTCATCATTGGTAGGTACTATGTACAAACAAAAATGAGAATTCAAAATTATTTTAATAGCAAATTATTGGTATAAAATACAAAATATTAGTATCGCTTGACACTCGTACCAACTAATAGATAGGTAATATCTACCGATATAAAATATTAGTAGCACAAAATATTAGTTTCGGCCACCAATGATTCGGCCTCCATATGCTACATTTTCACTCTACTCTACCCACACTCGCACAGTACACACCATCCCAATTCACAACATAATAACAGTCCTCCGCCTAGTCCATCATTTCATCAGCCAAGCCAAACTATGTCATAGCAGATAACCTACATAATTATATTGTTTTGTTGTATGTATGGCGAGGCGATGGCTATAATATAATGAGTATGAATCTCCCTCTCTGCAATCTGCACTTGTTGCTTTGCTTGAAATTGGAATAGGTATCTTTTCGGAATTGGTTATTCGTATCGTATTAGGAATATAAGGATTAGGATTAGGATCGTATGGTAGACGAATATAATATTTTTGTATCATAGTATTTTATGTATTCCCGTATTCGAATTAGTATTATATCTCTCTTTTGGGTGAAGCTAATATAGATCATTAAAGAGATGAAGAAAGTTTGCAGTTCTTAAAATGCAATATGAAACAAAACTGTGGCTCACCACAGGATAAGAATCGGAATTATAATTATATTATTGTAATATAAATTAAATATCATGTAATATAAATAATTTTTTTTAAATTGTTTTGGTTTTGCTTGAGCTACTAACTCATTGTTTTTATATTAATACTGACATTTGTAGGTATGTATGATTTTAACTGATAGTTTCCTTTAGGAAAATTAGATTGTTAAATAAAAAGGTGTTGAGTAGGTACCTACCTACCTACTTTAGAATGGCTATGGCATCACTAATGTTGTTAGCTCCATGATGAAGTTATTTGAAGAGAACTTAAATTACTGTTATTTTTTGTTTGTAGAAGTGCATATTGCATAATGCATTAACTTATGTGAACAGTTTACCGTTATAAATGGAAATGATTCCGAATTCTTGGTATAGGCGTTTCTATGGCTTATTGCTTTTCTACAAGGACTGAACAATTAATTTAATTCACTTTTAATTCAACCTGTGAGCTAGATGCTAGTAACATAATAAAAAAAAGACCATCATAGGTACAATAAAGTTATAAGAAATCGTCCAAACGCGAGTTTAAGTTTAATTACTTACGTAATAATAAATTTAATTTGAAAGGTAGGACAAAATAGGAGTTGTTTATTCTGGCTCAATAAAATGTGAAATTACTTGTTATTATCTTACAATTTAAGATTTAAACAAATTTAAGTTGTGCCAGTATACATACATTTCCAGTGAAAATTTCGAGCTCATAAATAATTTTTTTTTAGTAGGTACCGAGGTACAGTGAAAAAGTGAAAACCAAATCAGCAAAATAAAAGTTCAAAACTAAAAACATAAAAAAAAAACATTTTTAACATTGAGTTTGGAAATCTTAAAAACATTACATGCCATTGTTTGTCGTTGTCCTTGTTCAATATATGTATTTTGTTATTAAGATTTGTTTATCAAAAAACATTTACATACCTATATAAGGTGCTACTTATAACTTCTATTTATTTGTGGGAATTTAATATTAATTGCGAGGTAAGTATAAAATTCGTTATAGGTACATACCTACATATGTAGGTAATGTAGGTAATGTATGAAATTTGAATTTTTATTTTTTTGCAAATTTAAGTTTAAAAAAATTATCGAAGGTACCCCTTCTCCATATGTGTAAATTTACAATTGTTCAATTGTATATTTGCATAGTTTAAATTAAAGCAACCAACTTGTGCATTGTGCCATATATTGCCACCATATTAAGTAAATAAAATATGTGCAGACTTTGATATTTTAATTTGTATACGTGTTGCAGGCTCAAACAAAATTCAAAATGAAGCGTTCACGAGTAAGTGAAACATGGAATTACTTCAAAGTTGATTCCGAACAAAAAAAAACGGCAAAATGTTCCCTTTGTCATTCAACATTGAGTTTCAAAGGGACTATATCAAATTTGACAAAACATTTAAAAAACAAACATCTAATAAATGTCCAGCCAAGTCAAACACGGCAAGAAATTACTAGTGAATCTATCCATCCATCGAACTTAGTACTTGAACATCAACAAAACCCAACAACCAATGAAATTAATGAAGGTGCATCCTCTTCTTCTAATGCCCAAACACAGGATATCGTCACCGTGAGTCATCTACCGTCAAAAACATTATTTCAATCAACTTTAACACGGTTTTCAAGCAACAAGAAAATTACACCAGCTCATAGAAAGGAAATTGATAATGCTCTGATGGCTCTTTTTTTTAAAACATTCTTGCCCTTTTCGACAGTTGAGGACATCAGTTTCAAAAAATTTGTTCATGAACTTAATCCTTCATACCAACTGCCTAGCAGAAAACACATATCGAATGTGATGCTAAACGCTGAATACCAAATATGCGAAGCCGAGGTTAAAGAGCGTTTCATTAACATCAAAGGAGCAAGTCTAACTTTGGATTGCTGGACATCACGGGCACAAGAAAGCTACCTCGGAGTAACAGCTCATTTCATCGACGACAATTTTAGTTGTAATTCTGTTCTTTTGCAATGTCAGATTTTGGAGGGGTCCCATACAGCTGCTAACATTAAGCAAGAACTTCAAAGGCTTATTGGAACGTGGGGTTTGCAGGGAAAAGTTCGCCTAATTGTTGCAGATAATGCTCCAAATGTCCAAAATGCCATCAAGGAAATGCTGGTTAAAAGTTTCGGTTGTTTTGCGCACACAGTAATTCTTATTGCCAAACACGCCTTGGCAATAAAAGATGTGCAGACGTTTCTCAACAAAATAAGAAGCATTGTGAGCCATTTCCGAAGAAGCACAACGGCAACAGAGAAGTTGTTGAAATATCAGATGCAAATAAACATAGCTCAACCGAAAAAGCTAATTATTGATGTGGTGACAAGATGGAACTCCACTTTTGATATGCTCGAAAGAGTGGTGCTATTGAAGGAAGCTCTGACAAGTACAATGGCTTTACTGGACAGCACCAGTGGCTCTTCACTGGAAACCATAACTGCTGATGAGTGGCTGCTGTGCAGCCAACTATGTAGAGTGCTGAAACCCCTCAAAGATGTGACGGTGCAAATAAGTGGAGAGCAGTATCTTACTGGCAGCCTCGTCATAATATTTAACAAAATATTAACAGAACTATACATAAACAAAATATGCAATGATGTCACCCTACAAAAAATAGCATTAGACGTTGGCATAGCAATAAGAGACGGTTTAGTCAAGCGCTTAATTAACATCGAGCATAGTAGAACTTTTGGAATATGTACATTTCTCGATCCAAGGTTAAAATAACACCTTTTCCAAGATAAAAAAGCTGCAGATGTTATAAAAAAAAGTAATCGAATTAACGATTGAAATTATTGAATCGTCGAGGAGAAATATTGGTACTGCAGAAGTGGAAGCAACAACGAACCCTTCAACATCAACGGTTGTATCCAACGAAACTTACGTTTCCATCTGGGATGGTATCGATTCAATAATTGCGGACGTGCAACCAATTCAGTCGTCTAGAGCAGAAGCTATTGCTGAAACGCAGAGATACATGAATGACAAAATCGTTTCGACAAGACAGTCCCAACGAATGGTGGCGGAATCAGCGTTATTCATATCCCAACTTGTCAAAAGTTTATCAGCAACACTGCTGTATAATAGCCACATCAGTGCCATGTGAGCGTATTTTTTCGAAGTCTGGTGAGTTGATATCGGATAGGAGAGCTCGGCTTAAGCCTGACAAGGTTATGAAACTAATGTTTCTAAACATAAATAAATAAAATAAATTTTTTTTAACTATTGACATTAATTTTATTTAAAAGACAAAGCATTCTGGACACCAACTAAGTAAGTACAAAAATGTATATTTCAAATAATAAAATAATCGCACATTTAGAAACTGAGACCGACTGCATATTAGATTATCAGATATTAGTGATATTTTTGTATCGGTTTAAATATTATAATATTTGTAAACTAATATATTAGTATTAGCTAATATCAAGAAATATTAGTATTGACCCATGCCTAGACTACACGCTACAGTAATGTAAGTTCAACTGAAACAAGCGGAAATTTGCGTATTGACAAGGTGCTCACTGATGAGTGCAAAGTGAGCATCCGCACGAAACGCCATATTTTATGGAGTAAAGGCCATACAAAGCTAATTTGAATCAATAATTCAACAAGTCCACTAAATTTATGCTAAGTCTTCTACTTAGTTGAATTTCTTTTTTATTTATTATATTATTCAATACATAGTATATAGAATACATAGTACATAGTATATAGAATTTGTATTATAACAAAAACATTATTTAAAATATTCTATTTTGAACAGAAGAGCTAGTGAAAAAAAAACCTTGTAGAAATAACGTAATTGATTTTGGAAAAAAAGAACATGGCAAATTACGATATTCTCAAGCGATAAAACAGTCATTAATCGATTAAAATAATAAATTAAAAAAAAAGAAACAGAACACCGGATTAAGCATCAGATGTTATCTTCCAGTAAGGGGTTTTCGCTTAATGTCCCTTTTCAATTACCTTTATCAACAACTCCGAAGCCCCAATAACAATAACTCCTTTTTCATTTTCAAAACTAAAACGTAACCCAAATACGATGTCTTATATTCTGAAATAATAGATAATAAGAAAAGCAAGAGGAGGTATCTTAAAAAAAATTTCACTTTGAAATACCACTTAACTAAGTCACCAGAAAGGAGAAAATTGCTTTTCTTGATTTACATTTGACAATAAGAGCCGCTGGCATCACTCCCTGCATTTTTTCGTACTTGCATATAAATCGATATTATCTATGAAATTCTATAGGTGCAACCATTTCTCTATTTCAAAGATCCTTATGTCTTGTGAGTTTTAATGATTACGATGAGTTCGTACCCCCAATGGAATTTTATCATAAAAATCACTCACAATAATGTATAAGACGATAAAAAGTTAAATATATATAAATATATAGAGGACAAACCGACGACACAACGATAAACTTGTATGAAACAAACAAGGACGACGAACGATCCATAAATTCTTCTTGCAAAGGCTTCCTTTAATTTTGTTTCCAATATTCACGAATACCATTTATTTCATCATCATGGCATACTAGAATTCTATCCCACATCATGCGCGTGTATTGGTTATTCTTATACCAAATCTCTAATCTTGTGTTTCTTCCTTTTAATACATAATACAAAAAACAAAATATCTGCCAAAATGCCATACTCAACCAAATAAACATCTAGGACTCTTATGAAAAAACTATTTTGAAACTTTAGTAACAAAAAAAAAATATTCCCTGGGGCGGAAAAAAAAGAAATCAAAATTTTAATGGTAAAAACTTTTTGAAAGACACAAGAAATGGAAAATTAAGAACCGAAGGCTACAAAACCCACACATCGATATAGAAAGTTAACTGGAAAACACAGATTTTCAATTTTTTTATCTGGCATCAAAACAATGTCGTGTCGAATGCTGAAACGGACGAAATAATTGAGCGTGCAAGAGAAGGGAGACTGTTTTATAATTCTGCATTCTTGGTCCTTTCTTAATAGATCTTGTGTTGGCATGCTATTTGGTAAATATAGTTAATTCTTACCAAACTGTTATTTTATAATAAAAATGTTCATTAATATAGCAAGCACATTATATTCCCCGTGTGGGGACGGTTCAGAATATCCTAAGGGATTTTCGAGCTTTATGGAAGTACTTGCACTCAGAGAAAAAAAAGGTAACGTTATTTTTAATGTGCTCCCGTTTGAATTTATGTTCCGCGCTACTTTGAAAAATTACTTTGAATCAAAATAAAATTATATTCGATTTAAATACGAAAACGATTATAAAACAAAGGTTAGGATAGGTAGATACTGATCTTGAACCGAGCTGAAATAATACGATTAGAGCTGAAGGGATTTCTGCGGCTAATATAATAAGGCAACAGATAAGTCGAATTTTGAGAGTGGTGAGTTGGACCGTTAGAATTAAAAAAATGAACGGACAAAGCCACGTGCTGGAAATGAATAGAAGACGATTGGATATAGCGTTTAAAATAAAAAAAAAAATATTTTTTTGCTACCGCTCGGGTTATGAACGTTACTGGATCAGTCGGTAAGATTTTTGTCTTTATTTATTTATTCAATCTACGATAGTTAATTCTACAGATCTTGCTTAGTTCTAATTTTATATAAATTTACTTTTTTTATAATTATGCAAAGTAAGAGTTACAGTTTACGGAGGGTTGTTTTGCAATAACATAAGCAATAAGCATTATAATGTAAATTGAAAAATTTACAACAATGAGAAATATGCTCACGCTGGCCATAGTTTTTAGAATCAGAAAATTAATGGTCTCAGTCTCAGAGGTCTACTTGGTGCATACATATTAATTAATGATAGTAAAAAACTGCAATCAATATCCAAAATTAAAGAGTTTAGCGGCCTAAAGTCCAAGAAAACGCAATGTTCTCTTAGGCTATAGGCCGCTAAACGCCTTAATTTTGAATAATAAATCAGAAAAGTCCACTTAAACTAAACTGATGCTAAATCTTCTACTTGGTTGAATATTCTTAATATAAAAAATAATCTTTTTAAATTAATTTTCATATTAGTATATAGAATTTTCATCATTATTTATTTTATTTCCTTGCAATCAATATCATTAGTTATAATGTCACGAACAAATAAGACACTGTTCATTCTACACCTTGATTCATAATAGGTCTCATGAGTTGTTGGCATCAAAAAGGCGCACCTAGCGCTAATTGGGTTAATTCTAGTTTTTAGAATAAACAGCCATTCTTACCTACCTACACCTTGATTGAAGAGTTTGCATTCCTAACAACAGTCTTCTACGACTATAATTTAGATAATCTTCTGCTGTGAAATTTCTTAAAGCAAATCTCAAACAAAAAAATTCGAACGTTTTCAATTCTAACTATAAGTTTTTTTATATCAGGATTCCAAATAATAGAATAATGGACGAACAAAAGAAGGAAAAATGGATTTCAAAGTGTAAGGGTACTAACAATCAGCAGAATTTCGTTTCAAGAAACCTAACTAGGAATAAGACTTAGAAGCAATATATGAAACACGTGCCTCACAATTTAGTTTATCGTCAAAAACTACTCCCAAGTCCTTTATTTCACTTACCCTGGGTAATTCATATCCTCCTAGGATATAATCAAAAACATTTTGACTCGATAAACGACTATAAGTTAAAACAAAACGCTTTGACAGATTAAGATAAAGGTCATTTTCCTTACACCAAATCTCGAAGTTAGAAATATCTTCTTGAAATGCAATGCAATCGCTATAACAATTAAATACTTTAAACATTTTGATGTTGCAGGCTAAAATTAAGCATTCTGACATCGTTAAAACTGACGGAAAATTATTTAAAAATAAGTCAAACAACGGTGGACTTAAATATTATTATTATAATTAGATATTCAGACAAAGTGTTCTTAATCTTCGTACCCATGGTTTATTTAAGATGTTTTTTAGATCCTTTTGGTTGAATTTGAAAAATTCTATAAGAAGCTCTTTTAATGCCAGCCTATTATCTGCATTTTCGTTGCCAACGATTTCTGTATGGCCAGGAATGCAGGCCAGGAATGAAGGCAAAATATCACAGCTATGTTGGAGTAGTTGTTGATATTATTTATGGCATTTATTGAAGACAAGCTATAAGTAAAAATTATGGTTTTTTTATTTTTTGCAGCTTGAATAGCTTTAAGTATGGCAAAAGCTTCTGCCGTGAATATTGATGTTGTGAAATGAAGCAGATCCTTACTGATGATGAAGCCATTTTCCTTGACTACAGCAAATGAGTTTCCGTTGATAGTTTTAGATGCATCAGAAAAAACAGCTGCCATCCTTGTTTCTGGTAGTTTTCTTTTATTTCCTGGAGCATGGTTTGTTAGATTACTTTATTGGTAGACGGTTTTGAATTAATTGAGAGTTGTGCGATCGATTGGTTAAATTCCTTGGAGGAAGATTGATTTTTGATTTTGGGTGTTGTTCGAAAAGCTTTAAGGCTGGTTCTTATAGCTGTATGGTATGGTGATGATATGAGCTGCATGGCAGACTTAGAACTAGCTCCATAGATGGGTAGACCGTAGTCGATTTTCGAACGAATCACAGATCGGACCACATTTGGGGTGGTATTTGCATTACAATTACTTTTTTTGGAAGACAAGTACTTAACTATGTTAAAACTAGCAGCTCTGCTTTTTTTTATGTACAAACAGTGATCTTTAAAACTTTATTTTGAATTCCCAATATTTTTGAAAAATTAACATTTTCAATAGTAAAATTATTCAGACAAACCCCTTCAATAATTTTTTGAAGTCTGGGTCTAAAGTATCCACACTCTGAAGTGGATACTTTAGACCCAGATATTTTACCCCAATCTTAAAACTAAGTTATTATTTCTATAAAAATTGTTGCTTGAAAATAAGATCTTTACTTTTAGAGCCAATATAAGGTCGTCTGCATATAGAATTTGGAGTATTTGTGAGTTACTATGAACAATTTCACTTATACTGTTGAAAGAAATAATGAATAAAATTACCGATAATGGTGATCCTTGAGGGATACTGTTTATAATATTGTGAATAAATGAAAATATATTGTTAGTTTTGATGCGAAATTTACGATTTGTTAGAAAAGATTTTGTATAGTTTAGTATTTTTTGTCCTATTTTCCATTGCCTTAGTTGTCTTAAGATTATATGTGTGCCAATTCTATCAAAAGCTGGTTCAAAATCGATTGTAAAATCTGAAATGTGGTTTTTTCGGAGATAGCTGAAGGAATAAAAGTATCGAGGTGGAGAAGTGCATCTATCGTACTTCTGCCTTTTTTAAAAGCAAGTTGGTATCCAGACAGCGAAAAATGATCTTTGTTTGGCTTAGGCACAATAGTAGCAACCTTCTAGATCTGTGGAATTATTCCATTATTGAAAATATTGTTGAAAAGAGAAAGAAGCTTGAGTTTGAAAGAACGTGGTCAGTTTTTAAGCATTGTGTAAGAAACTCTGTCAAAACCAGGAGTTTCGCCTTTTGTTGAGCACAAACTAATTTCGAGTTCTAGGGGACAAATGAGGTTTTCGATCAAGAGGGCGGAAAAACGGTGAAACGGTGTTAAGTTATGTTGAGATAATTGTACTTTTCTGATAAATAGCTTGAATGAAAATTGGAATCTACTTGAAATTTGTCCCAATATTTGCAAAATATTTATTTATTTCTAGTGGGCAGGTCGAATTTGTCGAATCGGTTTTGATTATTTTATTTGTGTGGGGAACATAATTGCTGGTAAGGCATTTAATATCATCCCAATTTTTTTTTGGGAGTAGAGTTATGGTTGATTTGTGAAGAAAATTTGTTGAAGCAGGCAGTTTTCTCTTTTTTGTAACTCTTCGTATTTCAGCATTTGTTTTACGGTAGTGGATTAAGTTTAGTTTAGACGGTGACTTTCGGAACGTTTTAAAAGCTTCTTGCTTTTTTTGCGCAGGTTGTTGAGGATTGGATTCCACCAGGGTACTGTTTTCTTACGTAATTTCCTAGTAGTTTGGAGAAAGGACAAATTTTCAGCAGCACGAATTCTCTTAACGACGCAAGCGGCTTCTTTATTTATGTTAATACAAGTTGGTCTAAGCAACATTTGTTTTGAGATTTCAGCCTGAAACAAGTTCCATTTAGCTAAATCCGTCAAATATCCGACTTTTTGGAAGCTGAAGATTGTTATTCAATTAATTGTGGTAAAAATAGAAAATGGTCGCTACCGTACAAGTCATCGGATACCATCCACACTGACTTTAGTGTGAGCTGCGGCGATAGATTTAATGTAATATGATTTCAAATGGAAATAAAACTTGTATCTATCTATCTATCTATATAAGAGGGAGATCGATATGAGAAAATGTGCCATGTGTAGATAGATGTGTTGGACGACCATCATTAAGAATTGAAAGCCCAGTGTTTGCTATGAAATTTTCAACAGTTTTACCACGGCTATTTATGGTTGGAGCCCCTCTTGGGCTCCAAGAATTAAAATCCTCTGTAAAAATGATAGGAATTGAGATGCTATTAAAAATATTTTCTAGGTCGCTGGTTTTGAATCTCTGGTCTGGTGGAATGTAAACAGATACTATAGTTAATTTGTATTTTAAATCAATCTCAACACCGATTACAGATATGGTGGAATTTATATTGATGAATCTATGAGGAATAGCTTTGTGGATGAGAAGTTGAATTGCAGGGTAAGTTGTGGAAAAAGCTGAATGTTTTTTTGGCGCAAAGAATGTTTGGTTGTGTTTGAAGTGCATTTCTTGAAGATATATAATATATGGATTTGATTCTTTTGTAAGCAATTGGAGAATTTGATGGTTATTAATGTAACCATTTCAGAATTTTGATGTCATTGTATGGGGTGGAGTTGGTCTTATTGTCGGTACATGTATGTGTTAAAACAAAAGCACGGCCACCACCTGGTATATGAGTATTCCCACACTTCAAACGGTGACCAGAGTCCCCTCCGGTATGGGGGGGGGTGGCTCTCGTCATCGGCAGAGTCGCGGGATGTTAGTGGGTCATTGAGATAGTTAAGAGCTGTCATATTCATTGTCAATGCTCATAGAATATTGCGCTTGTGTTAGAGAGGTAGAGGTTGAAAGAGAGTTGTTTGAGATTGAGTTTGAGCTATAAAAAGTAGATGGGATTGATGATTGCGTGTTTTCAGTTAAATACAATTTTTGGTAGCTTAAAGCTTCTGATGGTTCTACTCTTGTGGGAGATTTTGTTTCTGTTTTTCCGTTAACTGTGAGATTTGAACTTTCGTTACTTGTTACATAATTTGAATTAAATCTTTCTGGTTTTTGGTTTAATATTGAGTTATTTGTTTTGTTTGCTGTTTGATTAAGAGAATTTTTATTAAGAGAATTTTCTTTGTTTAAAATGTTTTTTGGCGTAATGGAGAAGAGGACGAGGCTTTGGGAACTAAGTTTGTATCGGTAGAAGTATGTTTGAGTTTTTCAGAATATAGATCAGAAGAAAAGTTAGGTTGTATTGGGTTTCGTTCTCTTTGGATCCATCTAGCTTCTGCTAAAGTACATTTGTTTTAAGTTTTAATTTCGAGTGTTTCTTTACAATGGAAGTACTTTGGGCAAGTATTAGAAGAGGCAGGGTGAGGTCCCGAACAATTGGCACACAAAGTGCGAATACAGTTTTTGTCATCGTGAGACCTTTCGGCTTTCTTTCTTTTCCATATAGTTTTGTAAATTTATACACGTCAGTTACATTCTGGTTTTTCCTTTCCGTTATGATTTCCGCCTCAGTTACGTCAATCAAATACGTGGCATAAACAATGTCATTGGAAAGATTAAGATTGGGTTAAGTTTAATGTTTACCTGGCAAACCTGATCTATAGCTCTTGAATTAATAAATTTATCGGCAACTTTTTGGTCTTTGGCTAAGATTAGGATTGATCCATCCCTCAGTTGTGAAATTTTTTCATATTGGGTGCTGATGGAGTCTATTAATTTTTTTTTAAATAAACACACTAATTGAAGACAGGGGCTTGGACTCATCTTTAGATGAGATTTGCACAAAACTCAGATTTTTAAAGATTGATTTGGTTTGTAGGTTAGGGAATTCACTAAAAACGGCGCAGGGTCAGAAGTCCACGGGCCAAAAGTCCATAATGGATTTCTGACCCACTAGGGTGGGTCAGAAGTCCACAAATACATTGTGGACTTATGACTCACCCAGGTGGGTCAGAAGTGCACAAGAAAGTGGGCCACAAGTTCATAACTTTTAAGGAGGAGTGGGTCACACGTCCACAATAAAACTAAAACAATTATGAAATCATAGATACCTATTTATTTTTAAAGAAAATAACAAAATTAATTAACATAAATTTTATGGCACCTTCAGCGTTCTTCCATCAGGCGAATGGAAGCAATTAGTGATTATTTGTGTAGCACATTCAGAGCACGTAAGTACCTACTTAGTATTTGTTGTTTAGAATTACTTTTCCAAATTGCAATGAGGTATTTTGAATTTGATTTTTTAATTGATTAGTGCAGTAATCAATTAATATAATCAATTAAAAAATCGCGCGATTTTTTAATGGGTCAGAAGTCCACAAATACATTGTGGACTTATGACTCACCCAGGTGGGTCAGAAGTGCACAAGAAAGTGGGCCACAACTTCATAACTTTTAAGGAGGAGTGGGTCACACGTCCACAATAAAACTAAAAGAATTATGAAATCATAGATACCTATTTATTTTTAAAGAAAATAACAAAATTATTTAACATACATTTTATGGCACCTTCAGCGTTCTTCCATCAGGCGAATGGAAGCAATTAGTGATTATTTGTGTAGCACATTCAGAGCACGTAAGTACCTACTTAGTATTTGTTGTTTAGAATTACTTTTCCAAATTGCAATGAGGTATTTTGAATTTGATTTTTTAATTGATTAGTGTAGTAATCAATTAATATAATCAATTAAAAAATCGCGCGATTTTTTAATTGATTATATTAATTGATTACTACATAATATAATAATGTAGTAATCAAATAAAAAAAAGATAATGGTGATCCGTGAGGGATACTGTTTATAATATTGTGAATAAATGAAAATATATTGTTAGTTTTGATGCGAAATTTACGATTTGTTAGAAAAGATTTTGTATAGTTTAGTATTTTTTGTCCTATTTTCCATTGCCTTAGTTGTCTTAAGATTATATGTGTGCCAATTCTATCAAAAGCTGGTTCAAAATCGATTGTAAAATCTGAAATGTGGTTTTTTCGGAGATAGCTAAAGGAATAAAAGTATCGAGGTGGAGAAGTGCATCTATCGTACTTCTGCCTTTTTTAAAAGCAAGTTGATTGGTGTCTATTAATTTTTTTTCTAAGAACCAAAATAAACGCTTGGAAATATTTTTTTCTAAAATTTTTGAGGTACATGAAAGGAGATATACATATAGGTCGGTATCCAGACAGCGAAGAATGATCTTTGTTTGGCTTAGGCACAATAGTAGCAACCTTCTAGATCTGTGGAATTATTCCATTATTGAAGATATTGTTGAAAAGAGAAAGAAGCTTGAGTTTGAAAGAACGTGGTCAGTTTTTAAGCATTGTGTAAGAAACTCTGTCAAAACCAGGAGTTTCGCCTTTTGCTGAGCACAAACTAATTTCGAGTTCTAGGGGACAAATGAGGTTTTCGATCAAGAGGGCGGAAAAACGGTGAAACGGTGTTAAGTTATGTTGAGATAATTGTACTTTTCTGATAAATAGCTTGAATGAAAATTGGAATCTACTTGAAATTTGTCCCAATATTTGCAAAATATTTATTTATTTCTAGTGGGCAGGTCGAATTTGTCGAATCGGTTTTGATTATTTTATTTGTGTGGGGAACATAATTGCTGGTAAGGCATTTAATATCATCCCAATTTTTTTTTGGGAGTAGAGTTATGGTTGATTTGTGAAGAAAATTTGTTGAAGCAGGCAGTTTTCTCTTTTTTGTAACTCTTTGTATTTCAGCATTTGTTTTACGGTAGTGGATTAAGTTTAGTTTAGACGGTGACTTTCGGAACGTTTTAAAAGCTTCTTGCTTTTTTTTGCGCAGGTTGTTGAGGATTGGATTCCACCAGGGTACTGTTTTCTTATGTAATTTCCTAGTAGTTTGGCGAATGGACAAATTTTCAGCAGCACGAATTCTCTTAACGACGCAAGCGGCTTCTTTATTTATGTTAATACAAGTTGGTCTAAGCAACATTTGTTTTGAGATTTCAGCCTGAAACAAGTTCCATTTAGCTAAATCCGTCAAATATTTTGGTTGACTTTTTGGAAGCTGAAGATTGTTATTCAATTAATTGTGGTAAAAATAGAAAATGGTCGCTACCGTACAAGTCATCGGATACCATCCACACTGACTTTAGTGTGAGCTGCGGCGATATAAGAGGGAGATCGATATGAGAAAATGTGCCATGTGTAGATAGATGTGTTGGACGACCATCATTAAGAATTGAAAGCCCAGTGTTTGCTATGAAATTTTCAACAGTTTTACCACGGCTATTTATGGTTGGAGCCCCTCTTGGGCTCCAAGAATTAAAATCCTCTGTAAAAATGATAGGAGCTGAGATGCTATTAAAAATATTTTCTAGGTCGCTGGTTTTGAATCTCTGGTCTGGTGGAATGTAAACAGATACTATAGTTAATTTGTATTTTAAATCAATCTCAACACCGATTACAGATATGGTGGAATTTATATTGATGAATCTATGAGGAATAGCTTTGTGGATGAGAAGTTGAATTGCAGGGTAAGTTGTGGAAAAAGCTGAATATTTTTTTGGCGCAAAGAATGTTTGGTTGTGTTTGAAGTGCATTTCTTGAAGATATATAATATATGGATTTGATTCTTTTGTAAGCAATTGGAGAGAATGATGGTTATTAATGTAACCATTTCAGAATTTTGATGTCATTGTATGGGGTGGAGTTGGTCTTATTGTCGGTACATGTATGTGTTAAAACAAAAGCACGGCCACCACCTGGTATATGAGTATTCCCAAACCTCAAACGGTGACCAGAGTCCCCTCCGGTATGGGGGGGGGGGCTCTCGTCATCGGCAGAGTCGCGGGATGTTAGTGGGTCATTGAGATAGTTAAGAGCTGTCATATTCATTGTCAATGCTCATAGAATATTGCGCTTGTGTTAGAGAGGTAAAGGTTGAAAGAGAGTTGTTTGAGATTGAGTTTGAGCTATAAAAAGTAGATGGGATTGATGATTGCGTGTTTTCAGTTAAATACAATTTTTGGTAGCTTAAAGCTTCTGATGGTTCTACTCTTGTGGGAGATTTTGTTTCTGTTTTTCCGTTAACTGTGAGATTTGAGCTTTCGTTACTTGTTACATAATTTGAATTAAATCTTTCTGGTTTTTGGTTTAATATTGAGTTATTTGTTTTGTTTGCTGTTTGATTAAGAGAATTTTTATTAAGAGAATTTTCTTTGTTTAAAATGTTTTTTGGCGTAATGGAGAAGAGGACGAGGCTTTGGGAACTAAGTTTTGTATCGGTAGAAGTATGTTTGAGTTTTTCAGAATATAGATCAGAAGAAAAGTTAGGTTGTATTGGGTTTCGTTCTCTTTGGATCCATCTAGCTTCTGCTAAAGTACATTTGTTTTAAGTTTTAATTTCGAGTGTTTCTTTACATTGGAAGTACTTTGGGCAAGTATTAGAAGAGGCAGGGTGAGGTCCCGAACAATTGGCACACAAAGTGCGAATACAGTTTTTGTCATCGTGAGACCTTTCGGCTTTCTTTCCTTTCCATATAGTTTGGTTAATTTATACACGTCAGTTACATTCTGGTTTTTCCTTTCCGTTATGATTTCCGCCTCAGTTACGTCAATCAAATACGTGGCATAAACAATGTCATTGGAAAGATTAAGATTGGGTTAAGTTTAATGTTTACCTGGCAAACCTGATCTATAGCTCTTGAATTAATAAATTTATCGGCAACTTTTTGGTCTTTGGCTAAGATTAGGATTGATCCATCCCTCAGTTGTGAAATTTTTTCATATTGGGTGCTGATGGAGTCTATTAATTTTTTTTTAAATAAACACACTAATTGAAGACAGGGGCTTGGACTCATCTTTAGATGAGATTTGCACAAAACTCAGATTTTTAAAGATTGATTTGGTTTGTAGGTTAGGGAATTCACTAAAAACGGCGCAGGGTCAGAAGTCCACGGGCCAAAAGTCCATAATGGATTTCTGACCCACTAGGGTGGGTCAGAAGTCCACAAATACATTGTGGACTTATGACTCACCCAGGTGGGTGAGAAGTGCACAAGAAAGTGGGCCACAAGTTCATAACTTTTAAGGAGGAGTGGGTCACACGTCCACAATAAAACTAAAACAATTATGAAATCATAGATACCTATTTATTTTTAAAGAAAATAACAAAATTAATTAACATAAATTTTATGGCACCTTCAGCGTTCTTCCATCAGGCGAATGGAAGCAATTAGTGATTATTTGTGTAGCACATTCAGAGCACGTAAGCACCTACTTAGTATTTGTTGTTTAGAATTACTTTTCCAAATTGCAATGAGGTATTTTGAATTTGATTTTTTAATTGATTAGTGTAGTAATCAATTAATATAATCATTTAAAAAATCGCGCGATTTTTTAATGGGTCAGAAGTCCACAAATACATTGTGGACTTATGACTCACCCAGGTGGGTCAGAAGTGCACAAGAAAGTGGGCCACAACTTCATAACTTTTAAGGAGGAGTGGGTCACACGTCCACAATAAAACTAAAAGAATTATGAAATCATAGATACCTATTTATTTTTAAAGAAAATAACAAAATTATTTAACATACATTTTATGGCACCTTCAGCGTTCTTCCATCAGGCGAATGGAAGCAATTAGTGATTATTTGTGTAGCACATTCAGAGCACGTAAGTACCTACTTAGTATTTGTTGTTTAGAATTACTTTTCCAAATTGCAATGAGGTATTTTGAATTTGATTTTTTAATTGATTAGTGTAGTAATCAATTAATATAATCAATTAAAAAATGGCGCGATTTTTTAATTGATTATATTAATTGATTACTACACTAATCAATTAAAAAATCAAATTCAAAATACCTCATTGCAATTTGGAAAAGTAATTCTAAACAACAAATACTAAGTAGGTACTTACGTGCTCTGAATGTGCTACACAAATAATCACTAATTGCTTCCATTCGCCTGATGGAAGAACGCTGAAGGTGCCATAAAATGTATGTTAAATAATTTTGTTATTTTCTTTAAAAATAAATAGGTATCTATGATTTCATAATTCTTTTAGTTTTATTGTGGACGTGTGACCCACTCCTCCTTAAAAGTTATGAAGTTGTGGCCCACTTTCTTGTGCACTTCTGACCCACCTGGGTGAGTCATAAGTCCACAATGTATTTGTGGACTTCTGACCCATTAAAAAATCGCGCGATTTTTTAATTGATTATATTAATTGATTACTACACTAATCAATTAAAAAATCAAATTCAAAATACCTCATTGCAATTTGGAAAAGTAATTCTAAACAACAAATACTAAGTAGGTACTTACGTGCTCTGAATGTGCTACACAAATAATCACTAATTGCTTCCATTCGCCTGATGGAAGAACGCTGAAGGTGCCATAAAATTTATGTTAATTAATTTTGTTATTTTTTTTAAAAATAAATAGGTATCTATGATTTCATAATTGTTTTAGTTTTATTGTGGACGTGTGACCCACTCCTCCTTAAAAGTTATGAACTTGTGGCCCACTTTCTTGTGCACTTCTCACCCACCTGGGTGAGTCATAAGTCCACAATGTATTTGTGGACTTCTGACCCACCCTAGTGGGTCAGAAATCCATTATGGACTTTTGGCCCGTGGACTTCTGACCCTGCGCCGTTTTTAGTGAATTCCCTAACCTACAAACCAAATCAATCTTTAAAAATCTGAGTTTTGTGCAAATCTCATCTAAAGATGAGTCCAAGCCCCTGTCTTCAATTAGTGTGTTTATTTAAAAAAAAATTAATAGACTCCATCAGCACCCAATATGAAAAAATTTCACAACTGAGGGATGGATCAATCCTAATCTTAGCCAAAGACCAAAAAGTTGCCGATAAATTTATTAATTCAAGAGCTATAGATCAGGTTTGCCAGGTAAACATTAAACTTAACCCAATCTTAATCATTCCAATGACATTGTTTATGCCACGTATTTGATTGACGTAACTGAGGCGGAAATCATAACGGAAAGGAAAAACCAGAATGTAACTGACGTGTATAAATATACCAAACTATATGAAAAGGAAAGAAAGCCGAAAGGTCTCACGATGACAAAAACTGTATTCGCACTTTGTGTGCCAATTGTTCGGGACCTCACCCTGCCTCTTCTAATACTTGCCCAAAGTACTTCCAATGTAAAGAAACACTCGAAATTAAAACTTAAAACAAATGTACTTTAGCAGAAGCTAGATGGATCCAAAGAGAACGAAACCCAATACAACCTAACTTTTCTTCTGATCTATATTCTGAAAAACTCAAACATACTTCTACCGATACAAACTTAGTTCCCAAAGCCTCGTCCTCTTCTCCATTACGCCAAAAAACATTTTAAACAAAGAAAATTCTCTTAATAAAAATTCTCTTAATCAAACAGCAAACAAAACAAATAACTCAATATTAAACCAAAAACCAGAAAGATTTAATTCAAATTATGTAACAAGTAACGAAAGTTCAAATCTCACAGTTAACGGAAAAACAGAAACAAAATCTCCCACAAGAGTAGAACCATCAGAAGCTTTAAGCTACCAAAAATTGTATTTAACTGAAAACACGCAATCATCAATCCCATCTACTTTTTATAGCTCAAACTCAATCTCAAACAACTCTCTTTCAACCTCTACCTCTCTAACACAAGCGCAATATTCTATGAGCATTGACAATGAATATGACAGCTCTTAACTATCTCAATGACCCACTAACATCCCGCGACTCTGCCGATGACGAGAGCCCCCCCCCCATACCGGAGGGGACTCTGGTCACCGTTTGAAGTGTGGGAATACTCATATACCAGGTGGTGGCCGTGCTTTTGTTTTAACACATACATGTACCGACAATAAGACCAACTCCACCCCATACAATGACATCAAAATTCTGAAATGGTTACATTAATAACCATCATTCTCTCCAATTGCTTACAAAAGAATCAAATCCATATATTATATATCTTCAAGAAATGCACTCCAAACACAACCAAACATTCTTTGAGCCAAAAAAATATTCAGCTTTTTCCACAACTTACCCTGCAATTCAACTTCTCATCCACAAAGCTATTCCTCATAGATTCATCAATATAAATTCCACCATATCTGTAATCGGTGTTGAGATTGATTTAAAATACAAATTAACTATTGTAGGGGGTTCAATTTAATAATAATTAAAAAGAAATTAAAGCACATGCAAAATATAAAACATGCAAAAAGGTTTATCATGGAGCAAACGCAAAGAAAAAGTAAAAAAACAAATTCAAGCAAATAACAACGAATTAGGTACTTTTCATTCGACTGATTTATTTAGACTGCCTTTAATTTAACATTGAACATAAAAATAATAAAAAGAGCTTTTGCATAACAAAGTTATAAGAAACTGTATAAACCAAGATCAAATTAAATTATATAAAAACAGTTTAGACATCGTTCGATCATTCTGTTATTTTTGAGAGAGTACAAATCATTTAATACCAATTATGTATGCTGTTTTAGCAATTTAGAAATAAAAGCTTTTAATTCAGAGACGATGCAAGTACATGGAATTGTAAATTATGGGTTGCCAGGTCTATTATTAATATAATATATTTTGATGTCATGATATTTATGTCGTAAGAGATGAAGTCTCTTACAACTCGATCATCCTGACTATAAATCGTCCTCGATTTACGATTACATGTAATTACATTTACCAGTATTGATATAGGAATTTTACATTAAAAATATACTTAAAAATGATATTTAAAAGTTACATTTTTTTTTATCTTTTCATTTAAGATTAAATGTATCGAGTACATTATACAGATGTTTTGATTTCATTTATTACATGCATATTCTTTTTTTGTTTGTTATGAAATTGAAAACAACATAAAATTTTCCAGTTAACAAAAATTACATTTAAATAATTTTAAAACTCAATATTGAACTTTTTTTTTAAATAGTTAAAAATAAACTTAAAATAAATTAAATATTGATACATGCAAGACGATAGACTTATGTTTGAACATAAGGCTTCATGTTTTCAGGGCAACACACTCCTTCATACGGGACGCGAGATATTTGAACATTTTCTAAGTCTTTTATAACATAACGGTCATTAGATAAGATTTTTATAACCTCATAGGGGCCTTTATATTTGGCCATAAATTTCTTGTTTAATCCAGGAGTATTGACAACGTTTTTAATTAAGACATAGTCGCCTATTTTGTACTGCAAAGGACTCTTGTGGCGTTTATCAAAATACATTTTGTTTCGGTTTTGACTTTCAACGGTGTTTTCATTTGCGATTTTTCTAAGCTCATTTAAATTTCGGGGTTCACGCTCTAATATATTTTCATCTAAATAGTCTTTAAGATTATCTGTAATTTCACCTTTTTGACAAACTCCGAAAAGCAGCATACTAGGAGAAACACCTGTGCTCTTGTTTTGGGTGTTGTTGAGAGCAAACTCAATTTTTTGCAGACTTTTCATCCAACTACCTGATTCAGCCTGACTTTCTTTCGACAGCATAGGGGTAAGGCACCTGTTGACCCGCTCAACCTGGCCGTTCGATTGAGGCGAACTAGTGGCCACCTTAATGTGCTGAATGCTATATTTTTCACAAAAAGCCGAAAAGTCACCTGAGGTGAAACAACTACCCCTATCTGACACGATGCGAGTTGGTTTGCTGTAAACAGCAAAATAAGATTCGAGGCATTGAATCGCTTCTTTTGTCGTTGTACTTTTGACTGCATAAAGTTTTGTATATTTGGAAAATTCATCAACTATAACAAGTATATGTCTTTTGCTATTCGTAGTAGAGGGTGGCAAGGGACCATAATGGTCAATGTGGAGAGTTTCGAAAGGTTTATCTCCTTTAGGGATATTATGTAATACCGCTTCTTTTTTCCCGCTCGGTGGAGAGAAATGCAGACATTTTAAGCAACTGCTTATGTACTGTTTAATTTTGGTTTTCATATTAGGAAACCAATATGTTTTCCTTAAAAAATTTAAACATTTTTCTGTACCAAGATGACATAAGTTTTCATGATGCGTCTGAATCACATTTCTCTCCATCATAGCCGGAACATAGAAGAAAACTTTTTTTGTATCTTGCGATAAACAAGCCCATTTATTAATTCGTAGCTAGGGCTTTCCCTTTTTTCAAGCATCTCGACTAATTTTCTTATGACTGGATCCTTTTGCTGCGACGCGGCCAGCGCGTGCTCAAAACTTTCAGGTTCGACGATGAGAATATTGTGACACCGACTTAAAGCGTCAACATGACCCATTCTCTTACTGTCTCGGTGTTCAATGACATAATCAAAATCCTGGAGCTCCAAAGCCCAACGAGAGATTCTTGGATTTAAGGTTTTTTTATTTAAGGTTTGGGTCAGTGACCTACAGTCGGTGACAATTTTGAACCGGATGCCTGTAAGATAAACTCGAAACCTTCGTAACGCATAAATAATTGCAAGAGTTTCCATTTCATAAGAATGGTATCTTGATTCTTGATCTGTGGAACGCTTAGAGAAAAAGAAAATAGGATGCAGTTTCTTGTCGTCTTGACGCTGTAGCAATACAGCACCAAAGCCCAAGCTGCTGGCATCACAGTGAAGCTCTGTATCGGCGGTGGAATTGTAAATGCTCAAGAGTGGAGCGTCAAGAAGTTTTTGCTTCAATGTTTTAAAAGCTTCTAATTGCTTCTCGCCAAACAAGAATTTTGCATCTTTTTTTAACAAATCGTAAAGTGGTTTCGCTAACAATGAAAAATCTTTAATAAATTTCCGAAAATAAGAGCATAAGCCCAAGAACGAGTGTAATTATTTTTCATTTGTGGGTATGGGAAAATCGGATACAGCTTTCAAGCCGTCATAATTTGGACCTATTCCATTTGCAGAAACCTCATACCCCAAATACTTAATTTTCTCATACATAAATAGACACTTATCAAGTCGAAGCTGCAAACTATTTTCAGAAACAAGATCTAAAACCTGCTTTAAAATCAAAAAATGCTCTTCTTTTGTCTCCGTAGCGATTAACAAATCATCGATGTAAATTAAAAGTTTACCAGCGTTAATTAGATCCTTGAAAATATTGTTTATGTAGCGCTGAAACACGGCAGGGGCGTTCTTAAGCCCGAATGGCATTCGAAGATATTCGAACTGCCCCATAGGCGTTACAAAAGATGTTAATTTTATCGAATCTTCGGCCATTTTCACATGGTGAAAACCGCTTTTAAGATCGAGCAAGGAAAAGTATTTTTTATTTCTCAATCTGTCAAGGTGATCTTCAATCAAGGGTAATGGAAAATTATCCTTGGCTGTAATTTTGTTTAAATGGCGGTAATCTACACATAATCGAACTTCGCCGGTCTTCTTTCTAGTCAACACTATCGGAGAAGCAAAAGGTGAATTACTTTCGCGAATGATGTTATTTTCAAGCAATTCATCTAAAACTATTTGCAATTCTATTTTGTGAGCGTATGGAAGACGTCTAGGTGCGCAACTAAAAAAACCGTTTGGGTTAGTCAAAACTATTTTCATTTCATAACCGTTATCCGAATACTTCACGTTAGTCAAAATACTCCCGAAAACTAAACGATCCAATCTTATTTTATCATTGTAATTTAAATTGTCGTTAATTTTTAAAGAAATATCGTCGCGGTCATTGCATATATCAATCTTTAAAATATCTTTTTCAAAATTTAAATCTTCAAAGTTTGTAGCAATTAAATTGTCAATAGTTATTGTATCATTAGAATCATTAACATAATCAAAGTTTTCAATATTTTTAAAATTTTCAACACATTCGAAATTTTTAACATTTTCATAATCTTTCACATCAACTCTTTCATTTTTAATAAACTTAATATTTGAATCTCCAATCATCAACTTAACATTTGTCTTTCGTAAAAAATCTCTACCTAATATGATTGGATTGGTCATTGTTTTGTCTCTGACCACATATAAACACAAATTAACATAACCTTCACAAAATTTTACATTACATATCAAATTACCTAAAATAACTAACTTGGAGTTATTGATGCCAACGAAATTGCAATGGGATGGTTCCAGCGACGTCATCAGAAATGGTGGCACATATTGTTGTTGGATGAAACTAATTGGACTCCCAGTATCTATGACAGTCATCATGTGCATGCAGACTCCAAAACTTTCAGCTTCACTATTCACGGGCGCAAACTCGTACTTCACAACTCCATGGAAATCGGACATCAGTGCTGCCATTTGAGTTTCTTTTGGCAAATCTTCATTTTGAACGACGAGAACTGACGATGCTTGTGGACAATTGGTAACGACATGTCCCTTCTTACCACAACGAAAACATGAGCCCTTTTCCCGCCGTGGTTTTGGACAGTTATTTGACATATGGCCAGATTCGTTGCAGTTGTAGCATCTGACCTTGGTTTCGACACGTGGCAGTGGTTTCGAGTGTTGAGCAGGTCTGTTGTAGCCAGACGTCGATGGTTGTAGCTCAGACTTCATTTTTTCATACTTGCGTAATATGGCCTTGAGATCCGGGATGGTATTTGCCGAAAGCATAAGCTGCTTATTAAACAAGGAATCGGGGATTCCTTTAATGATGTACGCAATAACGTCCTGCTCCTCAATCTCTGCCGAAGACGCTATCTCCTGCATAGCCAAAACGTATTGTTGGTAGTTTTCATTTTTAAGTTTCTTACGGTTTCGCAACGTGTTATGGACGTCTGTTGCTGTTATATGATGATGAAATTCGCACATCAGAGCCTCTCTAAGCTCTTTCCATGATCTAAACGTTCGAGACCTCAAAAATAACCTAGCAGTACCTTTAAGGTGTCGTTTAAAATGTATAAAAGACTCTGACTCGTTAAGATTATAAGTGACCATTGCATCCTCAACGTTTTCAATCCACTTCTTGATAGGATAATTATCATCGCCACTGAAAATTGGCAAGGAATCCTCGATGTCACGAGACGAGTGAGCACCACCATAGTGAACCTCATGAACAGAGCTATTTGTGTTAAGTTCAGCAAGTCGCTTCTCTAGCGCAGCGATCTCCTCCCTCTTCCTAACCAATTCACGGAGTCTCTCTAGACGCTGTGAAACACCATCATCGTCGTCGTCCAATTCGTCATCACCACTTGCCTCAACTTCATCCTCACCGGCAGGAAACAAATTTTCAATTACGTCAGGCTCAAGCGATTCGATGGCTTCATGTAATCGAGCCTTAAGAGCGTTCTTTGTACCATGTATAGCCAAATTTATCTCAGCTAATTTTTCTTTAAGTTTTTGCACTGTAGCTGTTTGCAAAAAACTTAAAGCACGTGCATTTGCATCCATACTCACAAAATTTCAATAAAATAAAAGCGTTAATCAATTGTTTAACATGCAATATACGATGTGAGAACTTTATCACACTTCTGATAGATTGTAGGGGGTTCAATTTAATAATAATTAAAAAGAAATTAAAGCACATGCAAAATATAAAACATGCAAAAAGGTTTATCATGGAGCGAACGCAAAGAAAAAGTAAAAAAACAAATTCAAGCAAATAACAACGAATTAGGTACTTTTCATTCGACTGATTTATTTAGACTGCCTTTAATTTAACATTGAACATAAAAATAATAAAAAGAGCTTTTGCATAACAAAGTTATAAGAAACTGTATAAACCAAGATCAAATTAAATTATATAAAAACAGTTTAGACATCGTTCGATCATTCTGTTATTTTTGAGAGAGTACAAATCATTTAATACCAATTATGTATGCTGTTTTAGCAATTTAGAAATAAAAGCTTTTAATTCAGAGACGATGCAAGTACATGGAATTGTAAATTATGGGTTGCCAGGTCTATTATTAATATAATATATTTTGATATCATGATATTTATGTCGTAAGAGATGAAGTCTCTTACACTATAGTATCTGTTTACATTTCACCAGACCAGAGATTCAAAACCAGCGATATTTTTTATAGCATCTCAACTCCTATCATTTTTACAGAGGATTTTAATTCTTGGAGCCCAAGAGGGGCTCCAACCATAAATAGCCGTGGTAAAACTGTTGAAAATTTCATAGCAAACATTGGGCTTTCAATTCTTAATGATGGTCGTCCAACACATCTATCTACACATGGCACATTTTCTCATATCGATCTCCCTCTTATATCGCCGCAGCTCACACTAAAGTCAGTGTGGATGGTATCCGATGACTTGTACGGTAGCGACCATTTTATATTTTTACCACAATTAATTGAATAACAATCTTCAGCTTCCAAAAAGTCAACCAAAATATTTGACGGATTTAGCTAAATGGAACTTGTTTCAGGCTGAAATCTCAAAACAAATGTTGCTTAGACCAACTTGTATTAACATAAATAAAGAAGCCGCTTGCGTCGTTAAGAGAATTCGTGCTGCTGAAAATTTGTCCATTCGCCAAACTACTAGGAAATTACATAAGAAAACAGTACCCTGGTGGAATTCAATCCTCAACAACCTGCGCAAAAAAAAGCAAGAAGCTTTTAAAACGTTCCGAAAGTCACCGTCTAAACTAAACTTAATCCACTACCGTAAAACAAATGCTGAAATACGAAGAGTTACAAAAAAGAGAAAACTGCCTGCTTCAACAAATTTTCTTCACAAATCAACCATAACTCTACTCCAAAAAAAAATTGGGATGATATTAAATGCCTTACCAGCAATTATGTTCCCCACACAAATAAAATAATCAAAACCGATTCGACAAATTCGACCTGCCCACTAGAAATAAATAAATATTTTGCAAATATTGGGACAAATTTCAAGTAGATTCCAATTTTCATTCAAGCTATTTATCAGAAAAGTACAATTATCTCAACATAACTTAACACCGTTTCACCGTTTTTCCGCCCTCTTGATCGAAAACCTCATTTGTCCCCTAGAACTCGAAATTAGTTTGTGCTCAGCAAAAGGCGAAACTCCTGGTTTTGACAGAGTTTCTTACACAATGCTTAAAAACTGACCACGTTCTTTCAAACTCAAGCTTCTTTCTCTTTTCAACAATATTTTCAATAATGGAATAATTCCACAGATCTAGAAGGTTGCTACTATTGTGCCTAAGCCAAACAAAGATCATTCTTCGCTGTCTGGATACCGACCTATATGTATATCTCCTTTCATGTACCTCAAAAATTTTAGAAAAAAATATTTCCAAGCGTTTATTTTGGTTCTTAGAAAAAAAATTAATAGACACCAATCAACTTGCTTTTAAAAAAGGCAGAAGTACGATAGATGCACTTCTCCACCTCGATACTTTTATTTCTTCAGCTATCTCCGAAAAAACCACATTTCAGATTTTACAATCGATTTTGAACCAGCTTTTGATAGAATTGGCACACATATAATCTTAAGACAACTAAGGCAATGGAAAATAGGACAAAAAATACTAAACTATACAAAATCTTTTCTAACAAATCGTAAATTTCGCATCAAAACTAACAATATATTTTCATTTATTCACAATATTATAAACAGTATCCCTCACGGATCACCATTATCTTTTTTTTAATTGATTACTACATTATTATATTATGTAGTAATCAATTAATATAATCAATTAAAAAATCGCGCGATTTTTTAATTGATTATATTAATTGATTACTACACTAATCAATTAAAAAATCAAATTCAAAACCTCATTGCAATTTGGAAAAGTAATTCTAAACAACAAATACTAAGTAGGTACTTACGTGCTCTGAATGTGCTACACAAATAATCACTAATTGCTTCCATTCGCCTGATGGAAGAACGCTGAAGGTGCCATCAATAAAATAGTTCCTCTCAGATTCAGACAAGAGTTGAATTTCCTCACACATTTTCGTTGCCATGAAAATGGAGTAGCAAAAGTCTGTTTCCAGAACCGTGCCTTTGTGAAATGTGTTATTACAATTGTAACGAGACATTCCATACCGGTGACGAACATTTTCCTTCAAAAAAATTTCTTTGACTTCGGCAAAAGTCAGTGGGTCAAAAGCCCATAATCGATGGGCCAAAAGTTCACAGGAATTTCTTGTGTACTTTAGACCCACCATGGTGGGTCATAAGTCCATAATGTATTTGTGGACTTCTGACCCACACTAGTGGGTCAGAAGTCCATTTTGGACTTTTGGCCCGTGGACTTCTGGCCCTGCGCCACTAAAAACACTGTTTAGTTTTTTTTATGAGGAGGAGGTGGAGGGTCAGGAGGGTCAGAAAGCGCACATTCATCAAGAATACCATATCGGTTGCCCGAAAGTCGGATTGGCTTAGGAGCCATCCTAAAAAAAACTCAATTCACCAAGAAAAAACCAATGTATAAAAAACTGTTATTAACTGTTAAGCCAAAAAATCTTTATTAAAATAAACATCTTTTGGAAAGATACACTAAGGGGATAGCAATAAATCGCTCTTTAACTCGACAAATAGGTCTGGACGGTTGGAAGGTCAGCCGATGACTGGGACCTAAATAACTTCCTTGAGGAACACCCGAATGAACCGTTATTGAATTTGATTCTAGTTCACCAATTTTAACAAACTGTTTTCTACTAATAAGATAGGACTCAAGCCAATTCAGTAAGCTGCCATCAAAAACATATAATTTTAACTTTTTAATTAAAATTAGGTGATTAACTCTACTGAAGGCTAAAATGAAATCAGTCTAAACTACAGCCATTTAATATCGTTTTTCTACAGCTTTGAAACACCGATTAGAAAAGACAAGCCAAATTTTAGGACTAAGGAAGTCGTGCTTGAAATCAGAAATATGGCCTTTTAAAATGTCATAATTTATTTTGTCTTTCTGTAAATTTTATTTATTAGCATTATCAATACAATAACTTTATTCAGAATGCGAATAAAAGTTGGCTTGTTCAGTTCACTTAAAGTATTATAACAAACTTATTCAAATATTAAAATTTAAAATCAAGTATTATTTCGAATGGACTTTCCCACGATTTTATAAAAGGCTTTAAATTTTGCTCTTTTTGTTTTCTTAGAGGTAAAAGGGTTTTTGTTTGTTTGCGAAAATGGTTTTAAAACTCATTATTTATTAGTTTTTCTGTGTTTTCGGAATCCGTGTTCGGCAAAGGCGAGTGTTCGGCGAAACCGGATATCGAACTTTAGAGAAGTCTCAGACTTGATTCGTTCAAAAACAAAATGGCAAAACGCTAGAAGCACGGGCCGTTTCCTGGATATAAAAATGAAAGGACGCAAGACGTTCCTTATGGATTAGAACATTAGAAAAAATAAGAGAACTGTCAAACGAACAACACGTTGAAAATAAGCTCGTGCAATAAGAAAATAATTTAAAGTAAAAAAATACATGGAAAAATTAATTGTTTTCTTGAATATTATTAAAAATTAAAAAAATTGAAGAACTTAAATATATGTACTAGTATTTTTTGATTTACAAACATTTTTTCATTTATACCTACCAAAATGGAACTCAAATGCTCAATTTGTGATGCAATAAATAGAAATAACCAGGTGCTATTTGTACAAATTGTAAGAAAGATTAACATTTTTCCTGCGGTAAAATAAATAAATCAGTGATCAAAGAAATTACTTCTGGTGCTGTCATGTGGAGATGCATCCCATGTCAAGAAATTCATAACCTCAACGCTTCCATCTGTCATGATAATTTGTTGGATGGTGCTTCTGAAAGCCTGTCTGATGCTCTCAAAAACATACAGGAAGAAGTCGACAAATTAAAAATTACCCAGCTTTCATTCAACAGTTCCATAACAACTATATCATACACATTTACGCAATTAAATAATTTAATGACTGAGGTGGCTGAAAATAAGAGGAGGATCGGTGCTCTCGAAACTGACAATGTCACTCTGAAGAACAAACTGGAACTTCAGGAACGACGCATCAGCAGACTTGAACGGCAAGAGGCACAGAATGCCATTATAATAAAAAACATACCGATGATGGAATCCGAAAATTTGAAACTCTAATATCCAAACTCGATAATGTCCCAATGGAAGATAATGACATAATTGAAATTTTCCGCAAAGCAACAAAGGACACCAAGGCTTCTGTTTCTGGATTGGAGAACACACAACAATCGAACACAATTCACCCCGTTCACGAAACGAATCCACAGATCATTATTAAACTAAGGAACCGGCAAATACGTTACCGCTTAATGATGGCAGCAAGAACATCTCAATTAAAAATTTCTGATTTAGGTTTAAGTATTGAAAATAATCTCGATAAACCAATTATATTTAATGAACTCCTATGTTTTGCAGATACCATTTTGTACAGCCAAGCCAAAACTCACAAAGAAACACACAATTTTAAATAATTATGGGACAAACATGGCAAAATTTTTATGAGGAAAAATGACACCACCAAAATTTTTCATATAACTACTTCATCTGATCTTAAAAAGGTTTTATAAGTAAAGTAGTAAACTTAGTTCTAAATAACACTTTATCATGGAATATCACATATATTATCAAAACATTAATCGTATTCGCACTAAGACACATGAGGTAAGCTTAGCAATTAAAAATACTAATTATGACATTATATGTCTCACAGAAACTAACTTATCAGAAGATATATATAGTAATAAAATTTTTGATTTGAATTTATATAATGTTTAACGAATAGATCACGATCTCAGACAGTACAATAACCTAGAATCGGGTGGCGGATGTTTGGTTGCAATAAAAAAAGACATTCACTCCATGCGCTTGTCACATTTTGAAACTAAAAATGAAGATCTCTGGGTTTGTTTATCAGGTAACAACAATTTAAAAGTATATATATGTTGTTGTTATATAAGACCGCGAACTCAACCAGAAATTTATTTGAACTTATTTGACAGCCTCTCTGAGAAAGTAAATGATTTTGGCCAGAGATCTCCGCTCATTTACTTGGGTGACTTTAATTTACCTGAGATATATTGGGAGTTTGATCACTCCACAAAAACTATGTTGCCCTCTCGTCACTTTGGACCGAAGGCAGAAGCTTTAATGGAAACAATGTCATTTTGTAACCTATCTCAACTCAACTCTGTACATAATATTGATGGAAAGTTTCTTGATCTTGTGTTGTTTTCAATTTCATACAGTAATAATTGCACTGTTCAACTTTGCTCTAATCCGATATCTACCGTTGATCGTTACCATCCACCTCTATTAATCAAATTTAAAACACAAATTACAAGATTTCTTCCAGAACGCGATACAATTAAAAGAAACTTCTTCAAATCCAACTTTAATGAAATGAATTCTTACTTCAGGCTAACTGACTGGACAGTTTTGAATAATTTAAATACATATGGTTCGTTTAATACATTTTATCAAATTTTGAATGAAGCAATACAGTCATTCACTCCTATTAAAAAACAAAAATCATGCAAATATCCGAGCTGGTACTCACGCACACTTATCAAATTATTTCAACAAAAAAACAGTTTTCATAAAAGGTACAAACAGTTAAACAATGAAGACGATAAAAACACATTTAAGTACTTGCGTAAAAAGTGTAAAAGAGAATTGCAAGTTTGTTATGATAAATATTTAGAAAATACGGAAGCTAATCTAAAATCTAACACAAAATTTTTTTGGTCATACACCAAGCGATTAAGAGCAACAAATTCAATACCTTCCGTAATGAAAATAGATAACAATATTGTCTCTTCACAACGAGGAATATGCGAATCATTTTCACAATTCTTTCAAAATAATTATGACAATCCGGAAACTAATGTAAACATAGTTGAGAATCATCTTGATTTCCGAAATTTCAAACTACTAATGCTTAAATAAAATGAATTCTTTTGACTTAAAATCGCTGATAATATCAAATTAACATGGGTTTATTAAAAATAGGTCAACAATTTCTAATTTGGCTTGTTTTACGCATGATGTATCTAATGACCTTCACAATACAAAACAAGTTGACGTTATATATACAGATTTCTCAAAGGAGTTTGACAAAGTTTGTCATGCTACTATTTTAAACAAAATGAGAAGAATTGGTTTCCACGATGACCTAATTGATTGGTTTTCATCTTATCTCTATAACAGACCACACAGGGTAGTTTTGAATAACGTATCATCCCTTCCTTTCTTTCCTAAGTCAGGAGTACCACAAGGTTCTGTGTTGGGCCCTCTTATTTTCATTATTTATATAAACGACATAATGGAAAACCTCTCATCTCCCGGGCTGCTATTCGCAGATGATCTGAAGCTGTATAGAACTATTTCTTGTGTAAGAGACTGTATATTGCTACAGAAAGATGTGAATATTTTGTCTGAATAGTGTGACTTAAATTCCCTTCCTTTGAATACAAGGAAATGTAAGATTATGTCTTTTACTCGTCAAAGAGATCCTATAGCATTTAACTATCTATTGGGGGGAATGAATTGACAAGAGTTTATGAACAAAAAGATCTCGGAAATTGGTTTGACTCCAAACTTTTATTTGATAAACACTACAACTTTTTAATAAATAAGGCTGCAAGAAATATAGGTTTTATTTGGGTCTACCACGATATCTAGAAATTAATTATCTAGAAAGTAAAAATCTCGAATATGAAAATCTCGAAAACAAAAATCTAGAATGGAAAAAATCTCGAAAACAAAAATCTAGACAATAAAATCTCGAATTGCCAAAATCTAGAAAAAAAAAATCGCGAATGCAAAAATCCAGAATGTATGTTTGAATTTTTGAGGCAATGTTTAAAATTCGCGCGAATTTTAAACATTGTCTCAAAAATTCAAACATACATTCTGGATAACTTACTTCTCCTTAACAAACTTAAAGTTGACAAGTAAAGTTATCAATCATACAATTGCACATTGCTACTCATGCACCTGTGAGAACAGTTACCCATCTAAACACATTGTCAATGAAACTGTAAATACATCCACAGTAAATTCAGTATTATTAAAATTAGTCTAACGTGAGCTTGAAATTACCTCTATAAAGATGAAAGTAAATGAAATTGTCACAAAAAAAGGAAATATTAAAATTGAAATCGAGGGATTTATTTACCATTGTAACAAATGCGTTAATAATAAATATTATTGGTTGTGTGAGCTTAACAAATCGCATTATTGTTTTAACTGTTAAAAATACAAAAAAAATAAAATTCGAATTTTTATTTTTTTTCGAGATTTTTTTCTAGATAGAGTCTTTCGAGATTTTTGTTAATTCTGGATTTTTGTGGATTCGAGATTCTTGCGTTCTAGATAATTTTTTTTTATTTTCGAGATTTTCGGCATTCGAGATTTTTGGCATTCTAGATTTCTTCATGATCCCAAGAAATTCACTAGATATCTAGAGTACAAAATGTTTAGACCTATATTGAAAGGCTTAACCTCTTCAAGATGATTTCTTTGTTTCAACGCAGGTGCCTTTTGGATGAACTATTTTTATATAAGATTATTTGTGGAAAAATAGAATGTTAATTACTAAACATTCACTGCCCGGCTCGTTCAAATCGTAATAATTTTATAACATTCAGAATTCCACTTTACCGTTCTAATTTATTACTAAAGTCACCAATAATAAGAATTCAAAAATATCATAACTTGCTTTTTACCGATTTTGATGTCTTATGTTCAGAATACGCTTATTCCAGGAAAGTTATATTGAGAATTGTAACTGAAAGTGGTTCGTCATTTATCTCCATACTTAATTAATGTTCTATTATTAATTGAATAATTTAGTGCGTTTCTTATGGTTTTGGTTTTGGTTTTTGGTAAAAAAAAAAAAAAAAACAAAAAAAAAAAAAATATTTTGTTCTTTTTTTTTTTCTTTTGCAATTTAAAAATTGAATTTGTTTTCTTAAATTATATTGAATTAATAAAAATGTAGCTTGTAATAGGTTGATAATAATTTTTGTTATTAGCTGTAAGCTTGTGAAAATAAAAAAATAAAAATAAAAATAAAATAAAATAAAGAACAAGGCAACAACAGAATCGGTATTATCTTTGCGGAGGAGCTACTTTTTAGCATCTTGGCTATTTCAAATTTCTTGAGATCGATTGATTTTTCTGAAACTGTTGATGCAAGGAAGGGTGTGGAATATTGTCAGTATTTACTTTTTCCAAAATGGTTGTAAGCGAAAAAAGATAATCTTTAGCTTGATTCCCGCATTCTTCTTAAGAACACCTCAAAGGACGAACTTTTGTTTGTGGGCGGAGATTTGAATGGACATGTCAGAAAGTCTAACAATGACAATGAAAACTGCCTTTGTGGCCTGAGATACGGCATCAACAATCGTTTTGGTGAAGACACCCTTATCATAGCAGGTGCTGGTCACACGTTCCTATATCGTGTTAAACACTTTGGTCATAAAACACACCCGGCACCTGGGGGTTCATTCCGTAACTTCGAAAACAATAATCGTGCAGACGGTAATCGAGATCGTCTTCAATTCGCTTCACGTATAATCTCACCACTATCAGCTCATCGGTCGTTTCTTTTACAAACAGTTTAAGCGCTTTCTGTATTTATTCCAGAAACTCTCGAACTGTGTTTGATAACAGAAAGAAAACAGAAAAAGAGATAATGGTAGGTAGGTAGGTAAAATGGCGGTTTCGCAATTGGAGCGAAAAAGCGCCGTTTTGATACCATGACTCGTTTGTCCTAATTTTTTGTGATATAGTGGTAGTGAGTGTTAAGCTAAGGGGATCAGATCTTGGTCTGTGCCCGCAGTCCCAATTGAAGAAACTAGCTCACACTGTGTGCTTGGTAGTTCCATTGGGACTGAGAGCCGACCAATCAACTTAACGATAGATCTATATGAGGCTAGGCCTGTTCAAAGGCAAGGCATACCTACTAGGTATAAATCAGTGATTTGATGTTTTCGCCAAAAAATAGAGTAAGTGCTAGTCCGAAAAGCCAGTCTTAAAGGGAAGTTCCAGAAACTTCAAAGGTGAAAGTTGAAATGGAGAGTAAGTGAGAGCTTTGAAAAGCTAAGGGAACCAGTTGTTGGGCTGTGACCGCTGTCCCAAGAAAGAAATTAGCTCACACTGTGTGCTATGTGGTTCCATTGGGACTGAGAGCTGGCCAAAAAACTTTACACTAGATCTATATGAGGAAAGGCCCTTTCAAAGGCAAGGCATACCTGCTTGTAATAAACCAGTGCTCTGATGCTATCGTCAAAAATAGAATAAGTGCTAGTCCGAAAAGCCAGTCCTAAAGGGAAGTTCCAAAAACTTCAAAAGTAAAAGTTGGAATAGAGATATTGCTTGGTTTGTTAGAGCCAACTGGTGCTGTTGAGAAAGGAGGTAAAATCATTTATCCTTTTGTTTGACAGCACTTTTAGGTTGTCAAGAAACAGGCTTCCGAATGCCTGGAGGCGAGACCCAGCCAGGGCCAGACAGTAGCAGAGGAAATGCTCAATAGTTTCCTTCTCTAGTGGATTTCTACAACTTCGGCAGTAGCTATTGAAAGTTATGCGTATTTTAGCTGCATGTTTGCCTATTGACCAATGGATAAAGACGGTTGCAACGATCTTGGCCGTGTCTATTCTGTTTCATTTTATTAAATCATTCAAATCATTCAAACCTTGCCACCTCTATGTTGATTCTGAAAGAAAATGGTCATATATTCTGCATTTCGCAACCCAGTGGAAGATCCACTGATTCCGCCTGAGAGACGATGAGGGCTGATCCTTGCCTAGCAAGATCATCTGCTCGCTCATTGCATTGGAATTCGCTATGGCCTGGGACCCATACAAGAGAAATTTTTATACTATTACTGAAACCTGAGAGCTCTGCTCTGCATTGATGAACTATTTTTGAAGATACCAGGCAGCTATTAATTGCTTTAATTGCAGCTTGGCTATCTATACAAATACATTGTGAATATTTTGGTTAGGTATTTTTTTTTTTGAGTATCCCACAGGCTTCCTTAATAGCAAGCACTTCAGCTTGAAATATGCTCGCAGCGTCGGGCAGACGGAACGATTGACTAATTTAAAGTTTGTCTGAGTAAACACCCGTCCCAACTCCATTAACCATCTTTGAGCCGTCATCGTCAGTGAAAATCGTAGTGTCATTTTCTGTAGTCACCGTATCATTTTTCCATTCGTCTCTGGTAGGAAGAAGCACATTGAAACTTTTATCAAAGTCAAGACAAGGGGATTGGTAGTCAATATGGACGGAAAATCTATTGGCAACAGTTTTAAAATGTTTCCATGACCATAGGGTCTTTCCGCCCAACAGCTTGCTTCTTTAAGCTTGGTTGCACTAAAGGATAACATGTATTTTATGTGAAGGTCTAGAGGCAAAAGATTAAGAATAAAACTTAAGGCATCGGTTGGGCAAGATCTTAGTGCACCTGTGGAACCTATGCTGGCTATTCTTAGAACCTATTTCAGTTTGTCTATATTATATTTTTTGCTTAGGGCTGGCCACCATACCATACAATCGATCCATATTTAAGACTAGGACGAACTACAGCTATGTGAGTCCATAATATAATTTTAAACTTGAAAGCCCATTTTCCCCGAAAGTTTTACTACATGCATTGAAGGCTATACTTGCTTTCTTCACACGTTCTTCTATATCGATTTTCTAGCTAGGCTTAGGGTCCAGAATAGCTCCTAGGTATTTTGCTTTTGTTGATGGACAAAGAGTGTGACCGTTCGGTTTTATTTGGATTGACACCTAGTCCACAGCTAGTAGCCTAGATCTCAACTCTTTTCAAGGCATTTTCCATGATATCACTTATCACTGTATGAAACGGCCCTGATGTCACCACAGTTGATTACTGATTTTATTAGTAGATGACTGACCGTGTAAAAGTCGCTTAGGTGCATAAAATATCATTTATGTGGTGACTTTAACTGCGATCTATTAATTGATAAAAGTTTAAGTGATAACATGCGTTCTTTTGATTTATACTCTGTCAATTTGTCTGTACCTACACATTCTACATAATCATCAAGTACATTATTAGATGATTTTTATGTTAGTGACGCTGATAGGATTATTTTCTATGACCAACTTGCGGCTCCTGCTTTTTCCAGACATGATCCTATCTTTTAGACTTATGATTTTAGTATGAAAAATTGTTTGAAAAATTACCACTAAGCGAAGGGAAAATTCTGTACTGCAGTTGTTCTCCCAGCATATTCAGTTGACCACAGACTTGTAACAATGTATATTTGGAAAGTTTGACGACGATTTCTGAGGTCAACCCGATGAAGTCAACAAGCGCATCTGAGCGAAATGCGATCCCATTCGAGAACTCAACAGCGTCAGAAAGAGATGAATTATCGGTTTTACAGTGTTCTCAGTAAAATAAATTGTGTTATGTTTTTTTTAGCTCTATATAGTTAATTGTGCATACACCGATATACGTACTCATTATTGTACAAAAGAAAAAAACAATTGAGAAAGGGTAGAAACAATGGCGACAAAAGCGTTTAAGTACTAATCTTTTGGAAAACTTTGTCACAAGAACGTGACAACCATCTAAATTAATACGATTCAACGAATTGAAGAGAAAATACAAGAAAATAATAATAATAAAAAAAAAAGTAGGACAGATCCGGACAGATCCCAAGTGGTGATTCAGTAACAATCGATACGGCAACGAAGGACGGTTGCTCTACTTTTGCAAAATATTTATATACAGTATACGAGTATCATTTATAGAAACTAGCTATTTGAACATAATTCTATATTTCTATTATATTTTTTTAACTAGGACCTGGTTTTGTGTAAGAATCGAAAAAAACTTCTGAAAGTCTCTGTGCATAACTCAAATCAATTTCTATGAATTATTCAATTCGAATTAAAAGAGTAGCTACCAAACATATACTTATTTGCTTTTCCGTCATCGTTATGCCATCGAAGTTCCTTTTCGAAACAACTCTTGCTCCTTAGTCCTTATACAGTCTAATGACTGTGTTATGATATATCCTTGAAAGAAGGTTATATTTTTTTGTGTTTTTATTCAATATTTGTTGCTTTTGAAAATCTATTATTGTCTCCAGGAAAGTTTTTTACTTCCTTTGTTTATTTTTTTTTTTGCAAAGCATTTCAGCCCGTAAAGAACTTAAAATGTTTCTCATATTTTGTTAGGTCTTTTCTCCATTGGAGAAGCTAAAGAAGTAAAACCTTTCACTTTGTCTTGTTGTAAATGGTAGAGTTTATGTGGAAATACTGTTTTTGTGGATTGTAATTTATGTATTTGCAATTGAATGAGTTTTTTTTTATTTCTTTTAAAACACAAAAGATGTCTTGGATTATGGTAGACTTGAATGAGAGAGAAAACAGTGTTACAAGAACAAGGGGGAAGATTTGGATGGAAATTTTCTCCGCAATGTGCATAATAAAAATAAATAAAATGGAAAAAAATGTACTTAAGAATATAGGATGCACGATTGGGACGTAAGTACTTGCTTATGAGTGTTAGATGTGACTATGTTCTTTTTTTTCAGGGAAAATCTGAAGGTGTGTTCAGACCGAATAAACATTTCGGGAACATTAAAAAATATAAATCTATGTGAGTGAATACTTCAAATATTAATATTCTACAGTCTTACACTAAGAGAAAACATCAATTTGGATGAACCAGCTCAACATTAAATCCATGAGCGTCTGACCCAAATTGGGCAGCACACTGGTCAGCGTCTGATCCCAGAGGAACGGCTGAATATAAAACTGTGAATAGAATTAATTAGCCTATTTATAGCAGAAATCTAAGTTTAAACATGTATTTATGTGACGGGAATAATCGAATGATAAAAAAGTAGTCGAACCCCTTGTTAAAAAAGGTCTTACTTTAGAGGCAATAGAAAAATAGCGCCACCTCCAGTTATGATCTCTGGATCAATAGTTTTTGGAGATCAATAGAAAATAATTGAGAAAGTCACTCAATGTAAATATACATCGTACACCAAAGACAATTGAACAGTCACTGCCGAAGACGCCGATGAGTATAGATCTGTCACTGAAGAACTAAACTTAGCTTTCTGCTATAATTAGGTTAATTAATTCTATTCACAGTTTTATATTCAGCCGTCCCTCTGGGATCAGACGCTGACCACTGTCCTGCCCAATTTGTGTCAGACGCTCTTGGATTTGATGAAGAACTAAACAAACACGAAATTCGGTGGCACTCGTACGATAAAAAAGCTAGAAGAGCCGTTAAAGTAGCAGCCAGAGGCTTCCATTCATCATGTTCTGCTAAAAAAATTGTCGAAGACTTTGTTGAAAAAGGTTTTCAAGCCTTTGAGGCAGTCAATCTTTTTTTGAATGAAATAAAAAATAATTTCTCTGGGGAAGTAACGACAAGAAAAACATCACTTGCTGTATTCAATTCCAATTATACTTAGCTTAGTATCCAATATATCTAATACTGAATTCATGTCCAATGCGTTTGCAGCAAAGTACCTCATCCGGAACTTTTTAAAATGGGACACCTGGCGATGAAATGGTAAACATCCTCCCTCTCTTTCAGGTTGCATAGGTCATATAGAATTAGCAAATCTACCCATTGCGGAACGTAATTTAACTTTAATATTGCACCTCTTATTTGAAAAATTATATTTGTCATGTAAAGGGTAAATACATTCTAGAAATATAAGAACCTTAAGTAAATCAAAATTAAGCTGTGTTTCTAAAGAGTGAATTTCGTGCTTCCGTCTTAAATCGTTCATATGAATATTGGTTTCCTTCCTGTATTAATGAATGAAACACTTTCCTTAACTTCACAGGTCTTATATCAGCTGTAAAGAACACATTAACTCCCAGACTAGCTCCCAGGTCTTCCCAAATTTTCAACATGTTCTTTTGTAGCTATAACATATTGCAGTACTTCTTTGGGGGGAATCTTGTATCTCCTATCTCCAATACTTTTATAATGTACTTAAAATGCAGCTTGAGAGTGTCTTCAAAATAAAAGTGGTACTTTTGTTTCCAGGTGAAGCATATCATTTGGTATGGTTTTGGGCAGGCGAAAAATAAACCTTCTTTGGACATTACTTTAGCAATTGCATAATACATATAAATACATGATAAAAACAAACCTGTTACAAGAGTAGATCTCGGTAATGTGAACTTTGAGCAAGCATTACATTTTTACGTTTGTATTAAAAGAGAGATAAAATATAAATAAGAGCAACGAATTCTAAAAAAAAATAATATAAAATTTAAAAATTTTTAACATTTTTTAGTTGTTTTAGATATACAACCCCCCCCCCCCCTATAGTGAAAAATGCTTGTATTGGAGTGTTCTACAAAAATCCATTATTATTTCATGGCGCCACAGTTATATTGGTAGGTAGGAATGGCGGCTATTCTGCTAGAATAAAAAAACAATTAGCGCTTGGTGCGCCGTTATTACCAACTTCCATAGGAAAACAAGAGATCCTCGGGCACCTCAGCCAAGGGAATTGGCCCGTACCCCCCACCAGGCTTTATACCAGGCTCTTAGTCCCGATATGTCTGTCTTCGCCAAAAACCTAAGCCAGAAGAGTGTTGGGTGGCTTAGGGTAGAACCAGTTTTCCCATGAGATCTCCTATTAGCCAATGACCCGTGCTATCTGCAATGATTCTGGCTATGTCTGGCCGACTTCTACATAGGAGTTCATTTGTGCGGGACTTATCATAGGTGGGCCACATCTTTCTTGATGTGGCACAGTTAGTCAGACCATTCCATCTACGATTGGATACAGATAGATAATGAGACTAGAAACTGCCCTTCACAGCCCCCAGCGGAATACTTACTGCTACTGCAAGTGAGTTGTGAAGGGCCGATCCTTGCCTGGCAAGCTCGTCAGCCCTTTCATTTCCCTGAAAAACACTGTGGCCTGCGGTATTAGTCAAAATGAAGCAATTCGGTAATAATGCAGTGACCGAAGGGTATGTCGGTCCAATAACCAATTTCCTTAAGTCTGTAAGCAGTGCAAGATACTAAATATTGTATATGATGGTCGAAGGGAACAAGATGTAAAATAACGCTCAGGGCATCGGAAGGGCAGGATCGCAGCGCTCCTGTGGTCCCTACGCTAGCTGTTTCTTGTATCTTTTTGAGCTTATCGGTATTGTAGGCTTTTCTTAGGGCAGGCCACCAGACAATCGATCCATAGGTTAGTATGGGTCGTACTACTGCGGTGTACGTCCATTGAACCATCTTCGACTGGAGGCCCCAATTTTCACCGAATGTTTTACTGCAGGCATAAAAAGCTATGCTGGCTTTTTTAACCCTTTCTTCAATGTTCAATTTCCAGTTTAGTTTAGGGTCAAGAATTACACCTAGATATTTAGCACGGGTTGAGAGTATGAGAGTGTGACCGTTGAGGCGAGGAAGAGTGAAGGTAGGTATCTCATATTTGTTTGTAAAGAGCAACAGTTCTGTCTTGCTTTGATTAATCCCCAAACTGCAGCTTATGGCCCAGTTGTTAACTTTACGCAGAGACCTATAATTGATTTTACTAATCACAGATAGGAACATACCAGATGCCATCAAAGCTTAGAAGTCAGCATACGCCACAACCTTCACCCCCCTACTCAAGTTCAACTAGAATTTTATTAATAACAAGAAGTCATAGTAGAGGAGAAAGAACTCCTCCCTGTGGTGTTCCTCTGTTTAAGTATTCGACCGATTGTATATTACCTTATTATTATTATAAAACCAATCATCATAAAACATTTTCGAACATGGTCCTTTATTTGAAAGAAATTTTGCTGAATCTTTACTGCTGGCTAGACTTAGTCAAATCAATGGAATTGCCAACGAAAATTTACGTTTCCTAGACCTAGTGTTTTCTGACTGTCCACTATCCTTTATATTTTCGAATGTAAGTGATTATGTCTTACACAAAGTACCACACCATTATGCTATTCAATGTGTAATTGAACTCAGTAATGAGATAAACATAGTACCTAAGAGAATACTTAAAACTGAATATAATTTCAAAAATGTAAATGTTGCAAAAATAGAGCAATTTTTTAATACTGTTGACTGGTCTTGTGTTCTAATCGAGGACGATGTTAATAAATGTGTCGAAAATTTTAATAACGTTCTGAAAACCTGTGTTGACTATTGTGTTTCTGTCAAAAGAACGTGTTATGATAATACATCGTTACATTGGCTAAATAAAGACTTAAAACGTTTGAGGAACTTAAAAAATAAATATCATAAGAAGTGGAAAACAACAAAAAGCATTTGCTACTACAAGTCTTTTGTTCACTATATGAGAATATTTAATAATTATTTTAGAACTTCATCGAAAGCTTGCATAAATAAAATCAAGTGCAATATATCAAAGAATCCTAGATCGTTTTCATCAACTCCAAAAGAAAAATTTCAGCTTTTCATTCAACTGCGCAATATAAAGATAAAACCTTTAAGCTGTGATAAAGAAATATGTGATATGTTTACCGACTTTTTTCAACAGACCTACAGGAGCATTAAAGTAAAATACTGTGATAACAGACAACATCAATGGAACTGTGATATACCTTTTATAAGACTAAATGTTAATGAAATAGTGCAATATATTGACGATCTTAAAGAGAATTATGTTGCTGGCCCTGATAACATTCCGTCTGTGTTTGTCAAATTATGTAAGTCCCACATTTCTCCTGCTATTACACACATTTTTAATTGTTCCTTTTCAACTGGTGTGTTTCCTGATGTTGCGTGGCAAAAGGTGGTGATGGAGTAGAGAGAGAGAGAGAGAGAGAGAAGTAGAGTTAGAAGCAGCAAAAGATGAGGCAGTATATGGATGGGGTAGAAAAGGGGAAGGAATATCTAGGTCCAGGGAACGCGGCCTGCTAGTAATGCTCAGCTTGAACTCGTCGGACGGGATAGGTCCTTGTCCCTGAACCTATAGACCTCACCAGAAACAAAACACAGATCACGCCTAAAGGAAATTAAATTTATAATACTAACAACGGACCGACTTCGACACACCTTGAGGGGCTGCTGATAGAACGCAGCTGGCCATTTCCCACCCTTCCTGGAAATTCTTGGCCCAGTTTGAAATTTCCCCTATAGTTTCACATGTCAAACCATTTTCAGTACCACCGTAGTCACTTACCCATCACACCCCTGGAAAAACTTCTCAATAGTTCATAATTGGTTTTAATAAAACCAGGAAAAGGTAATTTTGTTTGTTTGTAATCATGACTATTGAGACAATTCTTTTTATTCAATAAATAAACATATCTGATATATTCTTATCTTGCTATTCAACAATTAACTAATTTAACTAAATTTACTACATCGACAATATATATAAAAAAAATTACTAAACTGGTAATAATTATCGTTTCTGAACAAGAAAAAAACAAGCTTTTTGTATGTACTTTCTTTCGTACCTACTCTTAATAACAAAAGTAGCTTCCCCAGATCCTACCTAACCAGAGCTCTTTTTAGGCACCAACGGGTATAACCAATTAAAAGTATTCAGCTTTCATGCTATAGATAAAATCAGAAACCAAAACTATCACTTACAATACAATAGGCAAAAAAAAAAAAATAAAAAAGAATTACTAACAACCACTTTAAAAAAAACTAATAAGCTTATCCCAAAGGTAAATTAAAAAAACAAATCATATAATAAAGCATCTACAATTGTAGCTTTATGGCTATACAGTCGTAGAAACAATCACTTAGGTATAGATATATCTGTCTTGCAGGATTAACGTTTATAACAAAATTAATACTAAACGTATCGTGTTTGACTTAAATTACTATTTTTAATCTCATTTATATCTTAATATAAAAAAATTAAAAAAAAATTGGCTAATACTATTAGATATATATATATATTTTATTTTTGAAGGCCCCGAGCTTATAGGCTCATAGAGTTCATAACTCACATGCGGTCCCACGATGCGTTTAATTTTTCACCGGTTGGTAATTTTTGATTTTTAATCGTTTTAGTTGATTAAAATACATATGTAAGATGGTACAGGATCTCGCAAGGGCTTGGAGTACTAACGCAGGTAGGTATTGCTCTGTCTCTTTGCAGTAGAACCGCATAAACTTCGATTAATACAAGCAGGGAGTATCAAAAAAAATTCTACCATTAATTAATTGGCTCGAAAACGAGTTAAAAGTTCAAATTTT
>CATNUY010000290.1:0-298000 GCA_951217065.1 Baccha elongata
TGAGCATCTCAACCGGAATTCTGTCAAGATGGGACATATTGCAATAAAATGAAATGTATCTTCACGTGTTTTCAGATTACAAAGACTACATAATAAGGGCAGATCTGGTCGGTGGGGAATAAAATTAAGATTAAGCAACTCTCCTCTCGCTTTGAAGATAATGTTTATTTTATTTAACGAGTTCCTATTTAGTAAGTACGAGTTTTGCTGCAGGTTGAAGTTCAGACGGCTATTGTTAAGAAATGAATTAAATGAATTTTTATATTCAACTAATTAAAGTAACTTTTGCATTTGAATTAAAATTAACTTAAATTAATTTACCTTTTTTATAAATATGTAAGTCTTAAAATAATTTTTGTTACCTTATTGACAAACACAGTACATGCTACCCTATGTAGCTTTTCCTTATCGTTTATTTTATGCTAGTTGTGAAGCAAAGTTGTTGTCTGCGACGGTACTTTGATGAGGTGATTTTTTGCCTGTGCATATTTTTACAGCACACAGCAGTTGCATTGCTTTGGCTAGCGGATCTTTTGATTTTGTGTTATCACTAGCCTTTGTAATGCAATTGCCTGTGCTGTTTTCGGCAATTGTATATTGCGGTAGTTTGTTTACCCAGTTTGGTAGGTACATAATAATATCGAATGCTAAATTCGATATCTTTTTAGATAGCAACCACCACAGCGTCAACATCTTTGCTTCATCAACCGGCCACTTGCCTTTTGCTTGGTCAGATTAATTTTTTGCTTGATAAAATAATAAAACTACATTGTTCATTGAAGTTCGGGTTTTAATTATTTTTTATTAATCTGAAACAAAATTGGTCCTTTTGCTCGTCGGATCTTTGATATTTTTGGAAGCATTTGTTCGCTTTTTTGTACGCTTTTGGTAAGGTGGTTGCTATCGACTTTTGGAATACAGTCCACGCATAAAAATCCTCATTGCATTAGAGGATAGGTAAATTATAAAATTATTGGTATATAATTGCTGCTGTTGAAATTGTTGGTGCTTGGTTTCCTGGTTGCTGTTGTTTTGCTGTTCGCTGTAGCTATAAGGATCGTTTCTTATTTTTTGGATTTTGAAATATTAAATTGTGCTTCAATAATAAATTGATAATTTGTGCGTTAAATTAAAAACTTTGCCATGGAAATATTATTGCAATCGCGTGAACATATTAAGGCATCAATTGACCGTGTGTTTTGTTTCGCTCAATCAATTCCTGAGGTTACGTTAGTCGAGGCTATAGAAGTTCGGTTAGATCGTTTGGAGGATTCTTGGAAAGATTTCACTGGGAATCAATATGACCTCCACCAATATCACGCTGAAGAGGGATACGAAAATTCAGAAGCTGAATTTGAGGATTTTGAAGCCAAATTTATATCGGCAAAATCTTTGCTATTAAAAGCCCTCCGAGAAAAAGTTCCTTCACGTGATAATTTCGGTGCAAAAACTTCCTCTCGCGTTTCTAATATTTTAATTAGCCATGCACATGCATCTTATATTGCAAATAATTCCGCTTTAGACAATTTAAATGAAACAAATCCTATCAAAACTCCACCGCACATTGATGTTTTAAATAAAACTATTTCGGCTTCGAACAATTCTAAATATTTAGCAGATATTGAACTTCCAGCTTTTAAAATTACACCGTTTGCTGGTGATAATCGGGAGTGGCCGTGTTTCCGCGATATCTTCCTAGGTAGCATAGACTGTAGAAAAAATTTAACCGGTGCGCAAAAATTTCGCTATTTAAAATCTTTTTTGCGTGATGACCCGGCAAGTTTATTGAACGGCATCTACATTACCGATGCAAATTATGAACCGGCATGGGAAAAGTTAGAGCGTAAGTACAATAGACCGCTGTATATAATTAACCAATTTATTGAGACATTTTTGAACATGCCGTCGGTGGCTAGTGCAGATTGTAACCAATTACGAAAATTAGTAGACAATGCAGATGAGGTGATTTGCGGTTTAGCAGCTTTGGATTCACAAAGTAGAGATCCGTGGCTTATATATCTCTTAATAAACAAAACCGATACTGATACGCGTAAAGCTTGGGCTTTGAAAAACAATAACTTGGAAGATTCTACCATTCACCAATTGATAGACTTTTTAGAACAAAGATGTAGTGCTCTAGAGACAAGTGACTCCAAATTTAGAATCAGTAAACTCAGTGCGCGTTCGGTAAATCCATCGGGAAGGGTTAGAAGTTTAGCTGCTACCAAATTTTCTTGTCCCAAATGCAAAGATAACCATAATCTGTATCAGTGCTCTCAGTTTATAGCTTTGTCTATCAAAGATCGTCGTCGTTTTGCTAAAGAACAAAGACTTTGTTACAACTGCCTAGGAACACAACATTCGTCGCCGCGTTGTCATGTTAGGAGTCGGTGCTCCCATTGTCGTGCGCGTCATCATTCGTTAAAGCATCTGGATAATGCTGGCTTCGTCAATAATTCTAACAACGATGCTGGTTCTTTGAATGCAGTTGCTCCAGTTGCTCTTTCTTCGCCTAATATTGTCAGCCATCATATTAAACCTAGCAATCCAATATCTGGTATTTTACCAACTGTCGTTGTAAAAGTGTTAGATTCTGCAGGAAATCCTCAATTTTGTCGTGCACTTTTTGACACGGGTTCTCAGGTCTCTTTCGCAATTGCCTGTGCTGTTTTCGGCAATTGTATATTGCGGTAGTTTGTTTACCCAGTTTGGTAGGTACATAATAATATCGAATGCTAAATTCGATATCTTTTTAGATAGCAACCACCACAGCGTCAACATCTTTGCTTCATCAACCGGCCACTTGCCTTTTGCTTGGTCAGATTAATTTTTTGCTTGATAAAATAATAAAACTACATTGTTCATTGAAGTTCGGGTTTTAATTATTTTTTATTAATCTGAAACAAAATTGGTCCTTTTGCTCGTCGGATCTTTGATATTTTTGGAAGCATTTGTTCGCTTTTTTGTACGCTTTTGGTAAGGTGGTTGCTATCGACTTTTGGAGTACAGTCCACGCATAAAAATCCTCATTGCATTAGAGGATAGGTAAATTATAAAATTATTGGTATATAATTGCTGCTGTTGAAATTGTTGGTGCTTGGTTTCCTGGTTGCTGTTGTTTTGCTGTTCGCTGTAGCTATAAGGATCGTTTCTTATTTTTTGGATTTTGAAATATTAAATTGTGCTTCAATAATAAATTGATAATTTGTGCGTTAAATTAAAAACTTTGCCATGGAAATATTATTGCAATCGCGTGAACATATTAAGGCATCAATTGACCGTGTGTTTTGTTTCGCTCAATCAATTCCTGAGGTTACGTTAGTCGAGGCTATAGAAGTTCGGTTAGATCGTTTGGAGGATTCTTGGAAAGATTTCACTGGGAATCAATATGACCTCCACCAATATCACGCTGAAGAGGGATACGAAAATTCAGAAGCTGAATTTGAGGATTTTGAAGCCAAATTTATATCGGCAAAATCTTTGCTATTAAAAGCCCTCCGAGAAAAAGTTCCTTCACGTGATAATTTCGGTGCAAAAACTTCCTCTCGCGTTTCTAATATTTTAATTAGCCATGCACATGCATCTTATATTGCAAATAATTCCGCTTTAGACAATTTAAATGAAACAAATCCTATCAAAACTCCACCGCACATTGATGTTTTAAATAAAACTATTTCGGCTTCGAACAATTCTAAATATTTAGCAGATATTGAACTTCCAGCTTTTAAAATTACACCGTTTGCTGGTGATAATCGGGAGTGGCCGTGTTTCCGCGATATCTTCCTAGGTAGCATAGACTGTAGAAAAAATTTAACCGGTGCGCAAAAATTTCGCTATTTAAAATCTTTTTTGCGTGATGACCCGGCAAGTTTATTGAACGGCATCTACATTACCGATGCAAATTATGAACCGGCATGGGAAAAGTTAGAGCGTAAGTACAATAGACCGCTGTATATAATTAACCAATTTATTGAGACATTTTTGAACATGCCGTCGGTGGCTAGTGCAGATTGTAACCAATTACGAAAATTAGTAGACAATGCAGATGAGGTGATTTGCGGTTTAGCAGCTTTGGATTCACAAAGTAGAGATCCGTGGCTTATATATCTCTTAATAAACAAAACCGATACTGATACGCGTAAAGCTTGGGCTTTGAAAAACAATAACTTGGAAGATTCTACCATTCACCAATTGATAGACTTTTTAGAACAAAGATGTAGTGCTCTAGAGACAAGTGACTCCAAATTTAGAATCAGTAAACTCAGTGCGCGTTCGGTAAATCCATCGGGAAGGGTTAGAAGTTTAGCTGCTACCAAATTTTCTTGTCCCAAATGCAAAGATAACCATAATCTGTATCAGTGCTCTCAGTTTATAGCTTTGTCTATCAAAGATCGTCGTCGTTTTGCTAAAGAACAAAGACTTTGTTACAACTGCCTAGGAACACAACATTCGTCGCCGCGTTGTCATGTTAGGAGTCGGTGCTCCCATTGTCGTGCGCGTCATCATTCGTTAAAGCATCTGGATAATGCTGGCTTCGTCAATAATTCTAACAACGATGCTGGTTCTTTGAATGCAGTTGCTCCAGTTGCTCTTTCTTCGCCTAATATTGTCAGCCATCATATTAAACCTAGCAATCCAATATCTGGTATTTTACCAACTGTCGTTGTAAAAGTGTTAGATTCTGCAGGAAATCCTCAATTTTGTCGTGCACTTTTTGACACGGGTTCTCAGGTCTCTTTCGTAACTGACCGTGTAGTTAAAATGCTAGGCCTATCTCGTCGTCACGCTCGCTTACCTATCTCTGGGATTTCTGCTGTTAGTGCTGGTGTTACACATGGAGTTGTAACGCTTCAACTAAATTCTCTTTTTGATACTTCCCCCATGAATGTGGAAGCCTTTTTCTTGAAATCCATTACTTCAGTTACACTCCCTCTCTCCTTTGATTTTGAGAACCCTCTACCTTTGAATGGTCTGCAGTTAGCAGATCTTGGGTTCAACACCCCTGGCCCTATTTATATTTTGCTTGGCTCGGACAGGGTATGGAGTAGTTTGCGGGATGGTCATCGTTCTGATAGTAATGGTAAAATCATTGCCCACAACACTGTTTTTGGCTGGGTAATTGCTGGCAACATGACAACCAATCATGTTGTTTCGATGCACGTAGGAATGGATGTAGACGTGCGTTTAAAATCATTTTGGGAGATCGAAGAAGTTGGCCCTCATCTCTCTTTGGTTGACAGTGAAGATGTCGCTGATCAACATTTTGAAAAAACATTTTCTCGAGCTCCAGATAACAAATATATCGTTGAACTACCATTCCGTAAGGTCGATGTGAGGTTTGGTAATACTCTTTCTGGTGCTATATCGAGGTTGTTTAGTTTGGAACGTCGTTTTTCACGTAATGAAAATCTTCGTAAGGAATACAGCCATTTTATGAAGGCTTACGAAGAAATGGGCCACATGGAACGTATTGCAGATAAAGAAGTTGAGCCTACATCAGGTAAAACATTTTATTTGCCGCATCATGCTGTCGTTACCACCAAAATGAGGGTTGTTTTCAATGGTTCTTATAAAGATTCGACAGGGCTTTGTTTAAATGACGTTCTACACATCGGACCTGCCCTACAACGAAACTTGCTGAATGTGTATATGCAGTTTCGGTTGTATCGTTTTGTTTTTTGTGCCAACATTGTGAAAATGTTTCGGCAGATTTGGGTCAGTCCTAAAGATCGTAACTTCCAAAGAATTATTTGGAGAGAATCTTCAGCTGATCCCATTGCTCATTTTCGCTTGAACACTGTGACTTATGGTACCGCACCTGCACCGTTTTTGGCCATAAGAGTCTTGAGACAGTTGGCCATTGACTACAAGGAATAGTTTCCCAAAGCTTCTTACGCCATTCTGCAAAATTCCTATGTCGATGATTTTGCTGCTGGTTCAGATTCATTATCTGGAGTTTTGGAATTAAAGGAACAGTTGGTATGACTTCTTTCTTGTGGCGGTTTAGAATTGAGCAAATGGGTGTCTAATTGTTGGGCGATTCTTAGTACGACAGAAGAAGATCAGACTGTTTCATTGGATCCAGATACTGAATGGAAAAAAGTACTGGGCATAGTGTCGAATCCTTACCAAGACATTTTCACCTTTAAAATTGCTGTCGACGATTCGTCCTCACCTACTAAAAGGAATTTGCTTTCCGGAATTTCGAAAATCTTTGATCCCATGGGTTTTTTGGCCGCCTCCACCATTCTCTTAAAGATTTTGTTTCAAGAACTTTGGATGGAGAAGAATAGGGTTGACTAGGATGATCCTTTACCCTCAAACATTGCAGAAAAATGGATTTCGTATCGTCAAGACTTGCATCATTTTGGAGAAATAAAAATTCTTCGAAGGTATACTTTGAATGCTGAATGTTTCGATTTGATAGGTTTTTGTGATGCTTCGGAGAAGGCGTATTTCGCTGTTGTATATGCTCGCAGTATTTCGGAAAATGGCAGTGTTGAAGTTCGGTTTGTGACTGCAAGAACTCGCGTTGCACCTGTCAAGCAGATTTCGATTCCTCGACTTGAGCTATGTGGAGATCTTCTTCTTAGTCGACTAATGAAGCTTGTTTGTTCTTCGTTGGATGTAACACCTGGGAAGCTCTTTGTTTTCACTGATTCGACTATCGTTTTGGCTTGGCTTTCTTCTTTTCCTCGCAGATGGAACACAGTCGTGGCCAATCGTACTGCTGAAATTCTGGATAACCTGCCACGTTCTGTTTGGAATTACGTTAGATCTAAGGACAATCCCGCCGATAGTGCTTCCAGAGGTGTAGAACCAAATAAGTTACTCAATTTAGACTTATGGTGGAAGGGACCATCTTGGATTTCATCGGATTTTAGCCAATGGCCAGCCGTATCAATCAAGGATTTGGAGAATGTGCCTGAGGAAAGGAAACGTCCAGCTGCAGTTTTGATGTCATTGCCTGAAGAAAATTTGTTGGATTTCCTTCTCAATAGGATATCGTCTTGGTCAAAAATCGTTCGTGTTGTGGCATTTATTTTTCGATTACTGCGAAATTGCAGGCTTACCCCTGAAAAACGTCACCTTGGAATTTTAATAACTTATGAACTTCGTCATTCAAAGGAAACTTGTCTTCGCTTTTATCAACAAGAGTTCAGCAAAGATATTCAAATGTTACAACAACAAAAACTGGTTTCGAAAAATTCTCAGTTGTCTTCGTTATCTCCATTTATTGATAAGGTAGGGTTGTTGCGAGTTGGCGGAAGAATTTCAAATGCTCCAAATATTCCTTATAGTATTAAACATCCGATAATTCTACCGAAAAATCATACTCCTTCGAAGCTTATACTTTCAGATGCTCATAAGAAGTTTCTTCATGCTGGTGTGTCAGAATTGTTTTCTGTCGTTCGTCAAGAGTTCTGGATATTTGGAGCCAGAAACATGATACGCAAAGTGGTACATGATTGTTTGAAGTGCTTTCGATTGCGTTCATCTACGTCTTCACAGTTAATGGGGAATTTGCCATCATCTCGTCTTTCGCCATCGTTTGCTTTCAATCAAACAGGATGTGACTACGCCGGTCTATTTATGCTTAGAACATCGAAACTTCGAAACGCCAAAGATACTTTGCACTTTTTGTGTGTATGGCAACCAAAGCACTGCACTTGGAAGTTGTAAGTGACCTTTCCACTGATGCTTTTATCGCCACCCTACGCCGATTCATCGCCCGACGAGGAAAATGCAGTGTCATTCATTCTGACAATGGCACCAACTTCCAAGGAGCTGCTCGCAAGCTGTCAGAAGTGTACGAGTTGGTCCGATCTTCGAAACATAACAAGCTGGTGTCTACAGTTCTGGACGCAGAGAACATCAGATGGGAATTCATTCCACCCCATGCTCCTCACTTTGGAGGACTTTGGGAAGCGGGAGTCAAATGTGTTAAGCAGCATCTTCGTCGTGTTGTTGGCAACAACCTTCTGACATTTGATGAAATGAGCACCTTGTTAGCTCAAATAGAAGCGTTGTTGAATTCTCGACCTTTATGTGCAATTTCAGATACTGATTTAAATCCGCTAACCCCTTCTCATTTCCTCATAGGTCGTTCGTATACTGCTGTGCCGGAACCTAGTTATTTGGAGGTTCCAGTAAATCGACTGAGACGTTAGGAATTTTGCAAAGTATGATGCAAGGATTCTGGCAGAGATGGCAGACCGATTATATTACCTCGCTACAACAACGGCCAAAATGGAGACAAATTGGTCGTGATTTCAAAGTTGGTGACCTCGTTGTGGTGAAAGAACCTAATTTGCCACCTTCCCAATGGGCTTTGGGTCGCATCGAAGAATTACACTCTGGTAAAGATGGACATGTTCGTGTAGTAACACTTCGCACCAAGAGCGGATTATTCCAGAGACCGATTACCAAGTTGACTTTATTACCAATTTCCTGAATTGCCCTTCAGGGGTGGCGGCGTGTTAAGAAATGAATTAAATGAATTTTTATATTCAACTTATTAAAGTAACTATTGCATTTGAATTAAAATTAACTTAAATTAATTTACCTTTTTTATAAATATGTAAAACTTAAAATAATTTTTGTTACCTAATTGACAAAAACAGTACATGCTACCCTATGTAGCTTTTCCTTATCGTTTATTTTATGCTAGTTGTGAAGCAAAGTTGTTGTCTGCGACGGTACTTTGATGAGGTGATTTTTTGCTTGTGCATATTTTTACAGCACACAGCAGTTGCATTGCTTTGGCTAGCGGATCTTTTGATTTTGTGTTATCACTAGCCTTTGTAATGCAATTGCCTGTGCTGTTTTCGGCAATTGTATATTGCGGTAGTTTGTTTACCCAGTTTGGTAGGTACATAATAATATCGAATGCTATATTCGATATCTTTTTAGATAGCAACCACCACAGCGTCAACATCTTTGCTTCATCAACCGGCCACTTGCCTTTTGCTTGGTCAGATTAATTTTTTGCTTGATAAAATAATAAACTACATTGTTCATTGAAGTTCGGGTTTTAATTATTTTTATTAATCTGAAACAGCTATAGTAACATCGAAATAGCGAAGATCTGGCTTCAGATGCATATCGCTGAAACAGGATGTTTCCAAACGTCTCCAGGATCTCGTTGAACTTTCTTTTTAGCATTGATGGTTGCTCCCTTCCAGATATATTTATGGCAATGCCGCAAGTCGTGGCAAGGCTATCCCATTCTCCGAACACTGATCCTTTCCTTTAAGTAACTGATTTTAAAACTTTTCTTGGTATCCTACTATCTTCCATTTCAAATACCTTTATAATATAGTTGAAGTGTATGGCAAGGGTGTTCATAATCAAAGGGGGTGTACCTGTTTCAAGATATATCATATAGTTTGGAGTATTCTTTGGTAATCGAAATATCCTTTTAATGAAGTATCTTAAAAAATTTTCTACAGATTCAAAGGCGGAATATCCCCAAACTTGCGCTCCGTACAGCAGGATTGACAGAGCTGTAGAGCGAAACAACTTTTGTTTAGCACTGTGCTCAACGTATTTGTTCCTAATGCACCTGTCCCATAACGACGAAATTGCACGTTTAGCCTCCGCCAATTTTCCTTCCAGATGCTTTTTATATTTAGATTTGAGGAAACCAAAACTCCAAGATACTTGTATTCACGCACAATTTCAACTGCCTGACCATTAAATGCCCGATTTTCATTTCTCGAGTGCCTTCCGCCCCCTCCTCTAAAAATCATCATTTTCGATTTTTGCAGATTAAATTCAAGGTTCCATCGATTGCAATGTACCCCAAGCCTATTTATCATGAGCTGCATTCCATCTACTGTTTCGGAGAAGAGCACGATGTCATCCGCATACAAAAGGGCTGGAACAGTCAATCCTTCCACCACAATTCCACATCTCACTTCATCAGTAATATCATTTATGAAAATTGTAAACAGCAGGGCGCTCAGGATGCAGCCTTGCTTGAGGCCTTTAACTGTTGAAAACTCCTCAGATATAGACTCTCCATCCCAAACATGAGCTAAGTTGTTCTCGTACATCGCTCTTAACACGCTCATAATTTTGCTCTACACTCCTATCGCACATAGCTTGTAAAAGAGAGCTTCACGATCGATAGAGTCAAAAGCTGCACGAAAGTCTATAAAGAACGCGTATAGTTTCTTCTGTCTCTTTTTATACAAATCGGCAATGTTCCATAGTCAAAAGATATGGTCAATCGTTGAATAACTTTTCCTAAAACCAGCCTGAAATTCTGATAGAATTTTTCTGTTCTCTGCCCACTTTCAAAGTCTGTTATGAATGAGTCCAGCAAATAGTTTAGCGCAGGTGTTAAGAAAAGAAATCCCTCTGTAGTTTGCTGGGTCCTCGTAACTACCTTTTTTGTGAAGTGGGAAGATAATCGATTTTTGGAATGCTTCTGGAACTTTTGTAATTTCAAAAATTCGGTTAAATTCGGTTGTTAGTAAGAAAGTAAATTTTTCCGTTGCGTGTTTGAAGAATTCGATGGGAATATGGTCATCCCCCGGGGCTCTATTTACTTTTGCGTTTGCGACAACTTCATTTACTTCCTGTATCGAAAAAGGGGCATCTAAGTAATCATCAAGAATTAGTGGAAATGCATACTGTACCAAAGGTCCGTTTGTCGAGTTGTTGAGAAGGCTGATGAAATGGTCTGTAAGATAAGATGCCTGTAGACCCAAAGCGATGATATTTTTTTTCTGTTAAGGTGCTTAACAGCTTTCCAGAACTCTGCAGAAGAGCGGGTGTTATTAATAACTGCTATAGTTAGGTTCTCAAAGGACACTTTTTAAGAGTAGCACAAACGTTTGAAGTTCTTGTTCGCTTCAGCATATACATTTTTAAAAATTTGTAGGTTATGGGATCTCAAGAGGTTGCGGTATTTAAATGACAACTCCCTTGCTTTTACGCAGTCTAAATCAAACCATTTTTGCTTACACAAAGCTTTATTTTTCAGTGGTCTTTTTTCGGGTTTGCCTTTTTAATTATTTCCGTAAGGGTGTTCATATCAGCACGAATATCCGAACCAAGCATATCAAGTTCTTTATCTAAGTTGATCTGATAAGCATTCCGGTTCCTGTCATTCCATATCAGTTTTTGAACAAGGCTAAGCTGTTTTGTGCCGACAGGTGATTGTGATGTTGTGAACCAAAGAGAAATTTCGAGAGGCATGTGATCTGAGAATGTATTAATTCCTACTTCAAAATTATTCATAATATCATTCCATTTTCCTGATATGAAGCAGTAGTCGATGACAGAACAACTTGTACCTCTAATGAATGTATACTCCCCTTCAGAGTCTCCCGTACAGCTTTCATTCAAAACATGACAGTTGATTTCATCTGCAAGCTCCAAAATTTTTGATCCCTTACTATCGCACAAAGAATCTTTCGAATTACGATTAAAGTTGTAGAAAGGGAAATTTGTACTGATGTAATTGTTTTGGGATAGACCAATTCTGGCATTAAAATCTCCAATTAGCATTATGTTCGCAGAATCAATGCCTTGCAGACTGTCACACAATTTTTAGAAATCTAATTGCCAATGATTACAATTCAAATAAACTGGAACTAAGTACATTTTGTTGCCACCAATCTCAGCATCCAACACGTACGAATCTTCCACTCTTTCAAAATTCAAATCCACTCCAACAAGATTTCTGAGATAACAGAAAAGCTCTCCTCCACTGCCACGACCAAACATTGAAGTTTTTACAGCATAATCCCATCTTAATTCATACTCAAAAAATAATTTCTTAAACCTATCTTCTTTTCCTTCTAACAAATGTGTTTCAAAAAGAACAAAAATATCAAAACTTTTTATATAGTTAAAAAAATTCACAAACATAGTTTTGTTTTTTAAGCCTGATACATTATAACTTATAACTTTAATTTTATTAATAAAAATATTATCATTCTGGTAGACTGATGAACCTCATGCCTCGTGTAAACGAGCATCATATGCGGACTCAATACTTTCGCTGGTGTTGCATTCCTTTAGGAGCCCTGCACAGATGGATTTTGCAGTTTCACAGACATCGGAGTTGCCGTCGCCAGGTAGGTGCACCACCAAGTTTGATTCTGTGGCTTTTTGTAGCGTTTTGTCGATCTGCTCTTCCAAGATCTTGTTATGATTCTCTAACTGCACCACTCTTTGACTTATTTCTTCATGGCGAGATTGCAGGTTAGCGAATTCAACATTCAGGTGTTGCAAGTCAGTTTTTGTTGCAAGGTGCTTGAAGAGTTCATCATTATTTTCTTTGAGTAGCTGTCTCATTATTTTTTCGATATTTTGGACAGATTCTAGTCCCATAGCGCTAGTTTTTGCAACAGAGTGTCGTTTTTCGCTTTTAGAATGATCAGGAGAGGTTTTTTTTAGTCCTCTTTTGCTCATTTGTTGAGGTTAGTTTCTTAGCTTTTTTAGAGCTCGGGGTTTCTTAATATTAATAAGACTTACTCAGCAAATTTTATTTGTATCTTAAACCTTGTTCTTTCAACTATCTTTAAGATATGTTTTAGCAATATTTGCACTTTTTTTTTCTAATTTAAATTACTTTTTAATAGAAGATCTTTGATTTAAACAACCACACTTGACAGATGACAAATGTCAAAAAAAAAAAATAATATGTCTTTTCCCGTTTATATTCTTAGACTGACTGACTCCTGTGTTTTAAAGTAATAGCATTAAATATAACCTTAGTATTTTTACAGTATTCTACATGAATTGAATATTTAAATATAAGAAACAGGACTGTTATGGCGGTAACAGTACCTCCTGCTCCTTTTCAAAAATATCATGCCAAAATTATACCAAAATAAAATAGAAAGAAAGTTACTCTACTAGTTATACTGCGGACGGACTTTGTATTAAAGAATATATTGATAGTCGGAAAGAGAAAATAGGGACACACTCAAACCCTTTTGCCACCACCCTGATAACCTCTACGGTTGATAGCCACTCAAGAATAGGAGAGGAGAAAGAACTCCTCCCTGTGGTGTTCCTGTGTTTACGTATTTGATCGACTGTGTATTACCTAACTTAGCTTGAATTACTCTGTCATTAAGCATGGATACTACCCATTTTCTTAGAGAAGTATCAACTCCAAAGGGATTGTAGAATAGATTCAGTTAGGACGTTATTAAAGGCTCCTTCTACGTCTAAGAAAGTTGCCAAAGTATATTTTTTATAATGTAATGTATTTTCAACTGTGCGCACAACCTCGTGAAGAGCTGTCTCAGTAGACTTGCCTCTGAGGTATGCATGTTGTGATTTTGATAGAGGGGAAATAGTTAGAATTTCCCTAATGCGATTATCTAGGATGCGTTCTAAGGTCTTTAACACAAAAGAGGTCAGACTAATCGGGCGAAATTTTTTTGCCGATTCATGGCCCCGCCTTCCCACCTTTGGGATAAAAACAACTCTAACCTGTTTCCAAGATTCTGGAACATGATTAAGCAAGAGACAACCTTTAAAGATATACTCCAGCCATGCAACTACTACGTCTTGTAGCTGTTGTAGCATTATAGGGAGTATGCCGTCCAGGGCAGGAGATTTATACGGAGAAAAACTTTTTATAGCCCAAACTATATTTTCTTTAGTTATGACGGACGTTATTTCCTCATAATGTACTGAATGTACTTCAGGGGATCGATGTGATATTGGATAACTGTCTGTGCAACCTGGAAAGTGTGTTGCCATCATTAGCTCCAGAGACTCAACAGGCGACTCAGTACACGTAATATCCTCCTTTTTAAGAAAGGAGGGGTTTGAGTGTTCTTTGGACAAAATCTTCCCCAATCTTGCTGAGTCTCTGATATTTTCTATTGAATGACAATACTCTCTCCATGCTTGTTGCTTGGCTGATGCTAGAGTACGCTTGTATAATTTAAGACAGTCTTTATACGGTTTGAAATACTTATGCTTATAACATATATTAAAGACATCTCTCGTCAATCTTCTAAGATTTGAAAGATCTTCATTCCACCATGGAGGTAGGGTTTTTTTGCTAAATTTTATTGGGCACGAGATCTTGAAGGCGACACGCATAGCCGCTTCGAAAGTTTTAACCTTTCTCTCAAGCTCGGCCACATAATAATTATAATAATAATTTGACTGAATTTTTGCCAGTCAATTTTTTTGGGTTTCTATAGGGTGGTGGCTTTATAATATTAAAGTTAAGACTGAAGAGGATCCATTTGTGGTCTGAAAAGGACCTTAACGGGGATACCCTCCAGTTTTCCACCATAGAGTTAACGTTAATAGAGGCGAATGTAGTGTCAAGTACATCCTCCCATCCCTCAAAATTTTCAGAACTAGGAAATGTAAAGGTGGGGGTATTACCTCTGTTACAGATTGTTAAATTGTTTTCAATAATATAATCAAAAAGAGACTTACCTCGTTCATTGGTTACCGAGCTGCCCCAGACTTCATGTCGGGCATTGGCGTCGCAACCAAGCATTAAGTTACCTCTTTTGGATCCGAGTGCGGTTTGGAGTCGTCCTATTTCGTCTGGCGGTGACGGTTTGTCGTGAGCCATATATGCGGATGCAAGATATAGACTCATTGCGTTGGTACGAGGTGGATATTGGTGAAGATGATTGCAGATAGAATCCCGATATGTGGCCTATGTTGTGATCGGTCGGAGGGGCCTCAGGGCTCGTAGTGGTGGCAAGTGATTGCGAGCCTGTGCATGATCCGCAACTCCAGCTAACATCAGCTACAACATCGTTAACACCGACACACTCGTAATGAAACCACTTATCACATGAATCACATTGCACCATATGCTCCGTTTCACCTTCACTGTACAAAGTGCAAATACCATTTTGGTTTTGTTTTTTAGGAGGCATTTATTTTTTCACGCGATTCCTTTTTATAATATTAATTTTAAAGATTTGTTAGAGTCGGAATAAATGAAAGACACTTTTTAATAGCGGTATAATGTTTTATCTTCAAAAATGAACAAATATGAACACCAGATAAATATGTTGAATACGTGCGCTTTAAAATTAATATGTCTTTTCCCGTTTATATTCTTAGACTGACTGACTCCTGTGTTTTAAAGTAATAGCGTTAAATATAACCTTAGTTTTTTACAGTATTCTAAATGTATTGAATATTTATATATAAGAAATAGGACTGTTATGGCGGTAACAGTACCTCCTGCTCTTTTTCAAAAATATCATGCCAAAATTATACCAAAATAAAATAGAAAGAAAGTTACTCTACTAGTTATACTGCGGACGGACTTTGTATTTAAGAATATATTGATAGTCGGAAAGAGAAAATAGGGACACACTCAAACCCTTTTGCCACCACCCTGATAACCTCTACGGTTGATAGCCACTCAAAAAGTGTTCTTCCAAACTTTCACCATGTTTGGAAAGCATCTTCTTTTTTGTCGTCCCCTATGGTTTCGGCCAATCAGTGGCCGCTAATCTCGATGACGAGATAATACAGTATTCACATAGCATAATTTGCTAATATGTGCTGTCGTCATCGAAATTCAGTGGTCCTGCTTACTCCCATATAAAACCCAAGCTTACTGCATTTCATCATTGAATTCGCCGTCCACTGTTCTTTTTTCAGTGGAAAGCTATTCAATGACTGCATTCGGCCCATAACCACAATTTGTTGAAAAGAAAAATAATTGAAAATTGAAAAATCTAATTTCAATTCACAATCATTTTTCCCCTCCAAAAAATATCAAACAAATTAAAATAAATAATTCAAGGCAGACAAATGATTAAACCCAATACTAAATATATGAAGGAAAATATGGCAGTTATAACTCCTTTTGGTGATTTTAAATACTTCGGTTTACTTCTGTTCAGATTTAGAAAAATTGGGGCTAGCTTGATAACGTTCCATCTTATACAATATATATTATTAACTATATGTCGGGCTCTCGTTCATTTTCTAACGAGTAACATCAGCTTACGGAGACCAAATGTCGCCCGAGCTTATTTTTATCAGAGTGCCGCTTCTCTGGCAATGGTTATAGGTTTAGCGAGTAACTTCGCTCGCGTTGCTTCTGTGTGAAAGTAGGCCGTCCATCTACTATTTTGGAACAGGATTAAATCGACGATGACGTCCGAAGATCTGTTTCTTCAAGATACTAAGAGAGAGTGCCGATGTCTGATGGACCATGGCTGCCCTACTTTCTCTCATTAAGACCAGTTTTTGTCACGGTAAATTTTACCGTGACAAATCCCACCCTATCCCCCTTGGAAATGTACTTACTTTTCAAGAAAATTAAGTAATTTTCTACGGCTCAACCTGGTACACAACAACACACACAAAGTTATAATGGATTACATCAGGCCAAATATGGCAGTCTAAAAAAAATTCAAAATTATAAAAAAAAAACAACCAATCAAAATAGAAAAAAACTTTACTTTAAAAAGGGACTTTAGACTTAATCATTTTCGGAAAATGAAGTGAACGGTTTTAGATCTTTAGTGTGCCAAGTGCCACGATCTTTACTATTTTCATCTCCAAGGAAATACGTACAAGGAGACAACAGTTTTCGAGTTTTAAATGGGCCTACGTACTTTTGAGCTAGTTTAGCTGCATAGTAATTTGCGGCGTTGGATAAAACAAAATTCCTTCGCCATACAACATCGTTTGGGAAGTACTGTACGTCTCTTCTCCGGAGGTTGTATGTTTCCGCTGACTTTTTGGTTGCCGCCTGGATTTTGCTAGCTATTTCTACTCTAAGTATCTTAAAACGTTCACCAATATCTCCTGCTGAATCTAAGCTATCTTTATCTACTACATTGTTACTCGGTCGTATTTCTGCTCGTCCATCAGTTGACATCTCTCTCCCAAAATTAGCATAATATGGTGTAACCCACAGAACCTCGTGTTGGGCTGTTCTAATACCACAAGCTTCTTTGGCTAATTGAGCATCCCAACTCCGATGGTTTTCAGAAACATAAGCCCTCAACGTAGTTTTGATTATCTGATTAATTCTTTCTGCAGGATTGGCCTGCGGATGGTAATGTGGAGTGAATCTTATACTAGAAGAATTACCTTTACATAATGCTCTAAGCTCTCTACTGTGGAATTGGGGACCATTGTAGCAAATGACAATTTAAGGGACTCCAAACAAAAGGAAAACATTGTCCTCTAATTCCTTGCATACAGCTTTTGCTGTAGCGGATCATAACGCAAATAAAAGTGGAAACTTAGTCAACTTTCGGGTAGAGGACACACTAAATCTACACTAATCATCTCCCAAGGTGAAGAAACTCCTATTCTTTCAGTCATAAGACCGGCTGGTTTATCATTAACTGGTTTCACTGATTGACAATTGTTGCACTTTCTAACATATGAATGAATGAATGAATAAATTTAGGGGTTGGGGTGCACTGCGACCCTTAGATCTATTGTGTCCCTTTACTATGGCTGGATGATTGATTCATTCTACAGCTCTTCCTCCATCTTAATATCTTTAAGGAATGATAGTATCTGGAGTACTTGTAGAGAAGGTAATTTGCTCTCCTCTATCTGGTAACTTCCCAGATGTTTTATTATTGTGTGCATTATCGCCCCACACTTTCCTAGAAGGTGATTTGGCGTTTCTTCTTGGTCGTCGCAGAATCTGCAGGTTGCACTATACTGGATATACCTAGGATGTTTAGGTGTCTTTTAAGTTTGCAGTGACCACTGAGGAAACCCGTTAAGATTCTAAGTTTGTTTCTACTTAGGTTTATACAAGCTTTATATCGTTTTTGCTTCCCAAGAAGCATTTTGGCTTGTCTCAGTTTAGGGAGTTCTTTCCAGTTTTTGGATCTTTTTGCCTCCTCTTCCGCTTTGATTTGATTTTTTATCACATTTTCACCTATCGTGTAATAGGGTTCCGGCCCAATCATGGGTGCCACTGCCCCTGCCTTAGCCAAAACATCAGCTTTATCATTTCCCTCAACTCCAACATGTCCTGGGACCCAGTATAATGTTACAGTGTTGTTTTTGCATAATTTGTCACAATCTGTCAAAGGAAACACACGCTTTTAATTTTGCTCTTGTTTGATTATTTATAAAAAATATATATGTAATAATAATACTAATAAAATTACTTTAATCAAATAAAAATAAGTTAAAATCTTTATAAATACTATTTCTGCTGCATTTAAAAGTGCAAATTATAATCTGATATAATATTCAATCGTCAACATAAAGTGAATACTATCATGGTGGCTAAATGCTTATTGTGCAAAAACAACGTAACCAGAAATAACCCAGGTGTTCGTTGCTGTGGTTGTCAAAACTATTTCCATATTAAATGTGGTGATATCGATAAGGAAATGTTCCAGAAGCTCACATCTGGGGAAATTTCAGCATGGAATTGTACACCTTGCAGGCAAACCATATCTGCCCATAACCTCACTAATGTCAGCATGGGTGACACAGATTCAGAATCTGAAACAGACTTCGGCCAAGCTATTCATAAAATGCAGGAATGGTTGGAAAAAATTAAAGCCAATCAGTTGGCATTCACTAATTCAGTCTCTAACGTGTGTAAACAACATTTTGAGATTCAATCTATGGCAAAAATAATCTCTGATAACAGAATGAAAATAACTGCGCTAGAGTCTAAGAATATACAACTGAAGCATCAAATTGTCTCTCAGCATCATCGAATACATCAATTGAAGAAAAGAGAGGCTAATAAGCAGATAATGATCTATAATATTCCATTTGTCGAACAGAGTGAAGATTTGGTAGCTGTTATCACCCAACTCCAGACTGCTTTATCTAACGTGCCTCTCAAAGATGACGACATTGTAAATATTAAAAGGCTTTCAAGCAAGTCAACTAAACCTGGACCAGTTGTTGTTGAAATGAAAAACGAGCATGTATGTCAACGATTTCTGACTGCAGCTAAATTACATCGTATAAAAGTATCGCAAAATCAAAATTCTATTTCTTTTTCTAAATCTGATGCTACTGATAATAATACAAATATTGTTTATATAAATGAATACATCTCTCTTTCAGATTATATATTATATAAGAAAGCAAAGGCACATAAAATTGAGCATAACTTTAAATTTCTATGGAGGAAAAATGGCAATATTTACTTGAGGAGGACTGAAACTAGTAAAATTTGCAAACTTTCGTCATTAACTGATTTTAGATTAATTGAATAATTAAAATACTCGGCAAGTAAACAACCGGGGTGGTTGTTTGATTGCAGTGAAAAATCATATCCCAGCTTTAGAAACTCGTTTCGAAGACCTTTGGATTTGTTTAACTAATCCTATAAACTTGAGGAAAATTTTTCTCTGTTGTAATTATATAAGACCACAAACAATGGCTGATACTTATGATGAGATTTGTGATAATCTCTGCACAATTTTTCAATCTTTTCCTATTAATTCTAAAGTGATATATTTAGGTGACTTCAATGTTCCAAATATTGCATGGACTCCATATACAAGGTCTAACAGTTTAATACCAAGTAGTTTCACGACTCGCCAAGCTGAATCTCTTTTAGTTTCAACGTCTTTTTGTAACTTTTCGCAGTTCAATGCAACTAGAAATTGTGATGATAGACTGCTTGACTTGGTTTTTTCAACTATGCGCTCCTCTAACATCGGAGTCTCTTTGAGCAATGATATTATTTCCAAAATTGATATGTATCATCCACGACTTTCTATAAACTGCAGTTTTCAAAAAGATAGATACTTAAGTGATTCTTTTATTTTGCAAAAAAATTTTTTCAAGCTAATTTTGAGAATTTAAATGAGTAGCTTTGTAATGTGAACTGGGATTTTCTCAACACATTAGACACAAACTCTGCCTTTGATTATTTTAGTGAAATTGTTCAGAATGGAATAAGTTTAAATGTTCCACTTCGGAAACCACGCAATTCATCATATCCAAAATGGTATTCTGTTAACCTAGTTAATACTGTAAAAGAAAAAAAGAAGATACTTAATAAAGTCCGTTTATTTAATAGGCCAGATGACATAATTACTTTTAAATATTTGCGCAAACTTGTCAAAAAGAAGATCTATTCATGTTACCATCAATATATTAATAATGTTGAGACAAAACTTAAAACTGACGTTGAGTTCTTTTGGTCATATTCTCAGCAATTAAGAAAATCAAATAATATTCCCAATGTAGTTTCACTTGACGATCAAGTTTATTCCACAAATCAAATTATAACTGAAGCCTTCGCATCATACTTTCAGCGAAGCTTTACTTCTTCAAATCTTCCACCAGTTACAAATTTAGTTAATGACTCTTCTGAATTAACAAATATACAGCTACCACAATTGACAGAAGATGATGTTTTAAATGTTCTAAAGAACCTTGATACGTCTAAAAATGCGGGCCCTGATGGTATTCCCAATATTGTTTACAAGAACTGTCAACTTACGATTGCTAAAACTTTGTGTTCCTTATTTAACATGTCTTTTGAGAATAATCTTTTTCCTGCATGTCTTAAACCGTCGTTTGTTACACCGGTTTTTAAGGATGGTAATCCATCTGACATCAAAAATTACCGCCCAGTATCCATATTAAATGCCTTGTCCCTAATTTTTGAAAAATGCGTTTACAATTCACTTATTTCCCATATACTTCCATATTTGAACGATAATCAGCATGGATTTGTGAGTGGCCGATCGACGGTGTCAAACCTTGTTGACGTAGTTTACACCGATTTTTACAAAGCTTTCGACAAAATAAATCATGCAACTATGATGATAAAATTACGCAATTTTGGATTTCATGAAAACCTTGTTAAGTGGTTCAAGTCTTATCTTGCAGATAGGCAGAATAATGTTGTTTTGTCAAATTTACTATCAAGTCCATTTTACCCAACTTCAGGGGTCCCACAAGGGTCAGTTTTGGGCCCTATACTATTCAATATATACATTAATGATATAACAAAAAATATGTTATCTGTGTCTCTAGCTTACGCAGATGATTTAAAAATTTTTCATGTTATCAATAATGTAAGGGATTGTGTCGTTCTTCAAAAAGATCTCAATACTTTGTTTGAATGGCGTCTTAAAAATAACTTACATCTCAATATAAAAAAATGTTGTATAATGTCCTACTCTAGGAAACTTAATACAATTGATTTCAACTATTCAATTAATGAAAATCAAATAAAAAGAACATCAGAACACAAAGACCTCGGAATTATATTTGACTCAAAATTTCTTTTTAAATCTCATTATGACTTTATTATTAATAAATCATCTAAACTCATGGGTTTCATTTTCAGGATCGGGAAATATTTCAAAAAATCTGAAACTTTTATCCAACTTTATAACATGCTATGTAGAAGTATCCTCGAGTATGGAGCGGTCGTACGGTCTCCTATTTATAGAACACACTCAATAGCTATAGAAAACGTCCAACGTAAATTTTCCAGATATCTGCAATATAAATTATTTTCAAATCATACTATTTAAGATGAAAGGTTAAATATATTTCAAATTCACTCATTATCTCAACGAAGATTAATAATGATGGAAACCTATCTAAGGCATATAATTATAGGTAAAGTTCGATCGCCTTTATTATTGAACGCAATATTTATACGTTTGCCATCTCGACCAAACAGACAATCATTGCAAACATTCTTACCACCTCGTGCACGTACTTACATACTTTTAAAATCACCTATCATAAAAATGCAGATATATCATCATCACTACTTTCTTTGGTTTGATATCTTTGATTTTGGAAATGTAAAAACGCAGTTATTGAGTAATGTGCCAAGTCACTCTTCATCTATGTCATTTTTCCACTTTTAATTTGCTTTTGCTTTCTTTTTTGATTTCACTCTTTTCTTCATTCTTTTTTGCTTTTGATATTAATTTTATTTTGCTTAGATTAAGTTTAAAAAAATAAAAAAAAAAAATAATAATAATGATTTTTTTCTGTAAATGAATTATAATATTAAATTACTTATTTTTTTTTTGTTGTAAATACTTTAATATTTCTTTTTCCAAAAAATTAGTTATTGTATTATTTTTTGCTTAGACAGATGAAATTGTGTATGAAATTATTTATTATTGTAGCTTATCATTAGTTTTCTTTAAACTGTTAGCTACATATTAATGTAAAAAATAAAAAAAAAAACAAAAAAAAAAAAAAATTTGTTGAGTTCGTTTACACTCTCCCAAACCAGCTTCGAGCTGATTACGCAGGAATTTTGTGCTTTGAGTGCAGCTTGGCTGTCTGACATTAACCATATTCTGGTTCCGGTAGTTCCTTTCAATGTTTATCTGCGCACATATTCTAATTGCGTTTACTTCCGCTTGGAATATGCTAGAGGACTTACCCATCGGTACAGAGCATTTGGTTCTTGGCCCAAAAATCCCTGCACCAGTCCCTTCGGCAGTATTTGATCCATCAGTGTACCATTTGATGGCTGTAGTATTTAAAACGTAGTTCTCATTTTCTCCTACCCATTCTTTTTTTTTCTTAACTCAGTTCGAAAATTTTTCTCGAAGTTGTATTTCTTAATCATGTTATCTCTAGGAATGTCAAGTAGGGGTGCATATTTGGATAGTGAAGTTAATTCCTTCAATCCTATATACTAACCTACACCAGTTCCCTCTTTTGCGAAACGCATGATTGCCCCCTTGGCAGAACTTTCAATTGCCATTTGTAATGGTGTCAGGTCAAGAATGACCTCCATTGCTGCTGTTGAGCATGTTTTCAAGTTCGGTTCTTTTGTGCCACACAACCGCACCATAAGTGATTATGGGTCTGACCATCATGGTATACATCCATCTAAGGATATTTGGTTTGCACCCCCATGATTTAACTGCAAGTCTCTTGCATATCATAAGGGCTTTTGTGGCTTACCCGACAGTAATCTCTAAGTGTTTGTTTAAAAGGAGTTTGCTGTCTAGTGTAATGCCTAAATATTTGACCTCCTTCTTCAATTCTATTACTTCATTATCTAACCTGATAGGTTTTATATGTTTAAGAAGTCTTTTATTCGTAAATGGTATTATTGTGGTTTTTGCCCACTGATATGCACCATTTTCTTGTCATTGACAACCCTCTTTGAATTATGTCACAGAGAGTTTCCTCAAATTTCCCATAGGCTATTAAAACAATGTCATCGGCAAAGCCTATACATCGTATGCCATAAGTAGTTAGGCATTCTAGCAACTCATCTACAACAAGACTCCACAGCAAGAGTGACAATACCCCTCCCTGAGGACAATCTCTTGTCGTGATTATTTTCTGGGTGCTTGACCCGACATGTGCTTCTGCCGTTCTTGTACATAGCATCTCACCAATCCATCGTGTTATTGTATTGGGTACATTCCTTCTCATGAGAGCATTTTTTACGGCATCATAAGAGGTGTTATCAAAGGCACCTTCTTCTTTTGATTCTTAAGCTCCTTTTATGGTATTGGTGAGTTCGTATAGGGCAGTCTCAGTTGATCTGCCTGCTCTATAAGCATGTTGTCTATGATTCAGTGGCAAAATCGTTAATACTTCTGATCTTATGAAGTTATCAATTACCTTTTCCAGTGTCTTCAGAATGAATGATGTTAAGCTTATTGGCCTGAAAGACTTATGTGTATTATCTTTTTTTCCTGTTTTAGGGATGAAGATAACTTTTGCACTTCTCCATAGACTTGGTATGTACCCAAGTGCTATGCTGCTTCGAAGCATGCTGATTAGATATGGCATGATTAATTCTTTCCCATTTTGTAGTAGGGCTGGAAAGATCCCGGTGACTTAAAAGGTTGAAAGGTGCTAATTGCCCAATCAAGTCTTTTTCCTGAACAGATAGTTTTAGCTATCGTCCAGTCGACTCTGTTAGGTTTCAGAGAACTTCTCTCAACGCTATTACTTTCCATTGGTAAACTGCCTGGAAAGTGTGTACTTAGAAGCAAATTAATTCTAAAATTAATCTCTGCTCGTTATCTTGTTGCACTTTTTCACCGGGTAAGGGGGAGGGTTATTAAATGTTTAATTTATTTTCGTATTACAAACCCGACTTCCAAATAAACAAAACAACCAAAAAAATTGCGCCGACACAACCGAATAATTTTATCAACTAATTTTACAGATGGTCCAAATCAGAAGATAACGAAGAATAGGTAGGTACAAGAAAGAGACCACCAAAAGTGCAACAAGTAACTCGTTAATAATGTTACCTTTCCGTCTAGCTCAGCAGATCGTAGGTTCTTTGGAAGAATTTTAATTTTTAATGGTAAACAAATGAGAATGAGTTATAATTATTGATTATCGACCGAATCAAAAATTATTTGATATTTGAACACAGGGCCGTGTCCAAAAAAGATTTGGGCGCCAGAAATTCTTTATAGGTAAAATTTCAAACCTGGGTACGATGTATTTAAAATATTTGAGCGAAACGAAATAACCGAATTAAATAAAAACACCAATTTTATATTCTCAAGTTGAGATTTTGAAATGTTTTATTAAGAAAACCTTGAATAACCCAGTATAAAAACCTTAAATTTTTTCAAATAAATTATTGGCAGTAAATAAAAATAAAAAAGATACCAAACAGTAAATCTGCCTTTTTGCAGTTTGAATTAAATGAAACTTTACGGGGCTCATGGGGAACCGTAAAGCCGAAGAATGGAACGATACCGGAAATAAAAGGGCAAACAATTAAACAACTTAAACCACGAATATTAATCGAATAAAAAGAAAAAAAAAACACGGATTATTAAAAAGGTCTTCCGCGACAATTAAAACCAAAATGGCCACACACTTGAGATAAACCACAACGATCTACACTCTACTTATCTTTCATCTTTTCCTTTCTCCTTCACTCTCCTTCAATCTCCAACTTAAATTTTCACGTCTCGACTCACTCTCTACTTTATCTTCAAAAATTTCTATTTTTCTACCAAATCTCCTTCTCGAATTTTTTTTTACTTTTTAATTTTCTCGACTCTTTTTTTTGTTTTGGTCAACCTCTTATTAATCTAGCTCAACCAGAAGTGATCGTTTTCACCTACCTCAATATATTTGTCCTCCCTCGGCCTTCTCATTCACATACATACAATCATCCAATCTTTTTCGTGGAATTCGGTCACGGGTATGGCGGTAGCGTGGAAGCTTCTCTTACTTTCCAGGCCCACCGTTGTTGAATTCCTAATAAAACTTTACTCTCGCTTCACATTCACGGAATTCACCAAGTTGTTGGAGTTGTCCCAAAATTTGACGAATTCTGAAGGCCGAATTCGGACATCACACCCAATTAACAATTTTTTCGAGAAAAATTAAGAAGAACAAAACTCAAGAAAAAGATTCTTGCTGGGCATTCTCCCAGTTAATTAATTATCTACTCGTGATTCGAAACGCGAAACAAACTTTTGCATCAAACAATTTTTGAGAAGAGTGAAGAAGGCATAATTTTAAAAACTTGAACTCTACTCTTATAATCCCGATAGACCTTTTAAACCACAAGTTAAAATTACGGTAAAAAACGTTAACGTTCCATTCTTCCAAAACATTAATAAAATAATAATATTTTTAGGAAGGGTTCATGGCCGTCAAGATATCTATCTTGACAAAAACGTCACACTCGTTAGCCTTAAGTATAGGCATTCACTTTTATCCAAGAATTGTAAGTGAATTTCTACAGCTCATCCGCTAGCACGCCTTTCACTCTCGTTACTTCCAATTATATATATCGCCTGTAATAAATTGTCACTTTTGCAAAACGCTGGTTGAGTACACCTATGGTTGATGGTACCATGGCTGCCCTTTACTTAACCAGAATCTTGCAGCCGCAACGAAAAGAAAAGATTAAATAATTAAAGGTCGAAGACCGGCTTTTGTTGCGGTAAATTTTACCGTAACAAATTCCACCCTTACCTCCCAGGAAATGTGTTTACTTTTCCAAAGAAACTTAAACCATTTCCTAAGGAAAAACAACACAACACGAGGATTTCCATCAAGGTAAAAATGCCTCCAAATACTTTACAAAAAAAAAAAAAAAAAAATTTGGCACGACTTAAAAAAAAAACAACTCAAAAAATGAAAATAAATATTAAAATTAAAGTTACTCTTAGGGACTTCAATCTCAAAAATTAACAGCCGTATCAACAAATGGCTTTAAATCTTTAACGTGTCATGTACCCCGCTCCTTTTCTTGATCGTCAATTAGAACGTACGTCCAAGGAGACATACGTTTACTAAAGCGATAAGGCCCCACAAATTTTGTAGCCAGTTTCGCTGCGTAAAAATTCGCTGCATCGGACAGCGCGAAATTTCGTCGCCACACGAGATCGCCAAGTTGATACTGCGTGTCTCTGCGTCGTAAATTATACATTTTGGCGGACTTATTGGATGCCGCAGATAGCTTCCTAGCTATGTCCTCGCGTAATTTTTGAAACTGTGTTTCGATCTCCTGTTGTCCTTGACCCCTCTCACTGTTTCTAAGACCTACCTCACACCCACTCGTCACGATAATTCGACCGAAATTCGCGAAATATGGCGAAACGCCCAACACCTCATGCTGCGAAGTTCGAATTGCACAGGCCACCTTTGCCAGTTGTGAATCCCAACTCCGATGATTCTCCGAGACATAAGCTCGAAGAGTCGTTTTAATGATTTGGTTTATGCGCTCCGCAGGGTTTGCCTGTGGGTGGTAGTGCGCAGTAAACCGAAGAGTTGATCCATACGCTTCGCCAAGCGCCTTTAGTTCTTTACTACGGAACTAAGGACCATTATCGCAGACAATAAATTGGGGTACGCCGAAGAGAAGAAAGACGTTGTCTTCCAACTCCTTGCACACCGCCTTGGCGGTTGCAGAACGAAGAGGAAAGTAAAGAGGAAATTTTGTGAAATAATCCACCACAGTTAAAATATAAATAAAACCCCTAGATGACTTCGGCAATGGACCAACCAAGTCCACGCAAACCATTTCCCATGGTTTTGAAGTCCCTACTCTCTCTGTCATAAGACCAGCTGGTTTATCGTTAACAGGTTTCACTTGTTGGCAAATTCTACTGCTCCTAACATATTTTGTAACATCTGCTCTAATTTTGGGCCAGTAATATTTATTTGCTATCCTAGCAAAAGTTTTCTTCACTCCCATGTGTCCTGCTAATGTACTATCATGGCACTCACTCAAAATTCTAACTCTATCACTTTTCCCCACAACTAACTTCCAAAACTCGTTCTCTTCATGAACCACTTCATGATTCACCTTAACATATTTATAGAGCCACCCATCTTCTACTCTCCAGGATGGGTATGCTAAAGGATTTTTTTCTAACAAGGATTTCATTTTAGTCACCCAAGGGTCCAAATCCGCATCAGATATTCCAGCCATTACTGGAACTCCATGTCGGGAATGACATGTTCTTTTCCCTTACGATGGATGATCTTGTAATCGAATTGTTGGAGCCGAACGGCCCAACGAGCTTACCTACCCTGCGGATCCTTGAGGTTACTTAACCAGACTAATGAGTAATGATCCGTCACGCTGCCGAAAATCACATCAGGGACCCTCAAACTTCGAAATTATGCCAAATTATATTTAATAAAAATGCCGTCAGTCACATTTATACTAAAAATTATTTTAAAACTAAATTATATAACACTTCATTTATAATCATTGCATACAATATATCAGGTCTAGGAAATAAGTTGTTATTTAAAAATTTTTTTGAATCCATTAGAAATAGCGATATTTTTTTATTATTTGAAACTTTTATTGAACGCGATACTAACCACTATGAAAGATACTTTGAAGAATTTATATTGAAATGGATCCCGGCATTAAGAACTCACGTACATGGAAGAGAAAGTGGAGGTTGCTTGTTTGGAATAAAAAATCCTGGAGTAAGACAGCAAAATGCCGTTTTGTAAATGAGATGAACAGAACTTTAGTTGAAATCACATTGATGAATGAAAAATTGTTTATAGTTCCTGTTTATATAAACTGCAGTAAATGGATGGATGACTTCTCTGGCTTGTACGACTTCCTGCTCGAATTTAAAAAAGAAAATATAATGGTAATTGGAGACTGCAACGCAAGAGTTAGAAACTCGCAACTGTTACAACTGGAACCATATTTTATGCCTGACACAGTTAACACCACCAGGTCAGCAATGGATACGAACATTGATGGAAACGGGAAGAGATTCGTTGAAATGTGCGAAACAATAGGTCTGAAATTACTGAATGGTCGAACTAGAAGTGACCCGAAAGGCCATTATACATTTATAAGAGGAAAATCTTGCTCAACAATAGATTATTGCCTCGTACGTGGAAGATGGCTCGAGTGCGTGGTTGATTTAAAGGTAGATGAATTTCTCAAATATGCCACGGTAACATTTTTTGAAAAACTTACGGAGGCATACAATCACATATTTAATATGCAAGAAATCCCAGAAAGCTTTCGCAAGAATATTATTCTTCCACTGTACAAGAAGGGTGATGTAAACGATCCGAACAACTATCGAGGTATTTCGTTTATGAACTCTGTGATGAAAGTATTCACTGGCGTCATTCTCGACAGGCTCACAGCTTGGGTACAACAAAATGAATTACTAAGCGAATTCCAAGCAGGGTTCAGGAAGGAATATTCGACAGTTGATAACATATTTACACTCACCTGCATTGCTAGATCATATCGGGACAAAGGAAAAAAATTATATGGATTCTTCATAGATTTCAAAGCTGCTTTTGATTCAATTGACAGGAATGCCCTGTTTTACAAATTAAGCTGCCTAGGAATGTCAACAAAAATGTTTAATGTAATTCAAGGTCTTTACGAAAATAATGAAACTTCTGTTTGGGATGGCACCGAAGGATCCGCTTGGTTTCATACAAGAACCGGAGTTAAACAAGGCTGTTTGCTTAGTCCGCTTCTTTTCGCACTTTTCTTAGATGACCTCACATCAGCTTTACCTGGAGGAATTAGATTTGCTGGAGTTCCCATTAAAGCACTTATTTATGCAGACGATATCGTCATGTTAGCTGAGTCCCCACTAATGATGCAAATGATGATCAATAAACTCCAAGGTTACAGTCAGCTATGGGGTCTCACGGTTAATACCAATATGTCCAAAATTATGGGCTTTCGAAATGGAACAGGCAGATATGCGAGAGAAGAAAAATGGACCTGGGAAAACGAACCGCTCGAAATCGTCAAAGAGTATAAATATCTCGGAGTAACCATTACACCACGACTTTCTTTCAAGAAGCACCTGCAAGAAAAACTCTTGGATTCAAAAAAGGCAATCAATTGCAACTGGAAGGGGGTACTAGGAAAAAAACACATTGCGCCGAGTGCTAAATACAAACTTTTCGAAGCGGTGATGCGATCAATTATGTGCTATGCTGCTCAAGTATGGGGTTCTCATCAGTACGATGAAGTAGAAAAATTGATAAGGTACTTCATCAAAAAAATCGGCTTCCAGATAATACGCCAACGTATATGCTGCATCTAGAGACGGGTGTTTCGCCCCTTTATATCTTCTCACTTAAAATGCACTTCACATATATAAAAAAAAGTATTAACCCTTCCAAACCATCGACTTCCCAACATAATTGCGAGCCATCTTTTGCAGCAAAGATCGCATTTTTTCGCAGAATGGTCACGCTTGGAAATACAACATAACGTCCAAATACTACAAAACCGAATTGAGGACTGGAATACAACATTTGTGATTTTACTAGCTAAGATTGAAGAAACGTGCTTTGAACAGTTTGCAGAGATGGCACAACGAATTGAGACAAGAAGTATGTACAAAAATCTCAAGTATAACCTCGGCGAAAACAATTATTTCAACGACAACTTTTCTATGGAATTAATCACCACCATCTTCAAAACCAGAGGGGAACTACTACGACTGAATTATCAGCCGCATGGACAAGAGAGAAACACCGAGTGTTCTCTGTGCAACCACAGATCGATTGAAAATAATTTCCATTTCTTAGGAACATGCCCCATTCTAAAAGCAATAAGACTGGGGTAAAACATCATTAACGTCATGGGGTAAAACGTCACTAACTTGGAGCGAAGCTGTGGAAGTTCTCAATGGTCAGGAATGGGCTGTGTTATACAGTTATGTTAAAACCGCACTTAGATACCGAAACCAGATAATAAATGAAGCATTTTAGTATTATTTATGTATTAATACTTTTTTTTCTTTGTTTTTTAAATAATTTTTCAATTTTATCTACCTATTTTGTAGAATTTTAATAGTATGTATATTTAATATTTATATGTAACAAACTAAATTGTAATTGTTGATATATAATACTCTTTTTTCTGGCTGACGGCAAAAGCCAATGCTATAATTATTGTGAAATTGTAAACAAGAAACACTTATTTTGTTAAAATAAAATCACATTTTCTACTACTTTTCTACTACTGATCCGTCACGACAGTAAATCGAACACCTTCGAGATAGCCCACAAAACTGCCAAGCATTCCTTTTCGGTCGTAGAGTAGTTTCTTTCACTCCTATTTAATGACCGACTTATATAACAAATAGCTTTTTCTCCATCTTCGAATTTTTGAGAAAGTACGGCTCCGATTCCATAGTCTGACGCGTCTGTTTGGACAACAAACGGTCGAGAAAAATCCGGACATGTCAGAATCGGTGCCGTAACCAAACACTCTTTGGCTTTCCTAAGACTATCTTTACACTTTTGTGGCCACTCAAATTTCTTACCTTTCTGTAAGAGATCGGTAAGAGGGCTTACTAAAATTGCAAAATTTGGCACGAATCGTCGATACCAAGAAATAGTCCCTACAAAACTTCTAATTTCTTTCACATTTTTGGGGGCTTGAATTTTCAACATGCTTTCTACTTTTTCAGGATCGAAGTGAAGTCCATTCCTATCCACTACATACCCAAGAAATTTCAAAGAAGGCCTACAAAAATGACATTTGTATCTACCTACTTTAAACACCGCTTCTCCTAAATGTTTAATGTTTCTCCTAAATGTTTAAATGATGATAATGTCATCCAAGTACACAAAAACGAAAGATTCCAAGTCAGGACCCAGAACATCGTCTATGAACCTTTGCCATGTCGCAGGAGAATTATGTAAGCCGAATGGCATTCTCTTGAACTGAAAAAGTCCGCTGCCTGGCTGTGTACTTGCGCGATTCTTCCTTCATGGGTATCTGCCAATATGCAGACTTGATATCAAGCGATGTCAAAAACTTCGCGTTTCGAAGTTTATCCAAAATCGCTGAAATAAACGGTACTGGATAAGCGTCCCTATCAGTAACTTCATTTAGTCTTCTATAATCAACGCAGAAACGAAAACTACCATCCTTCTTCTTTACTAAAAGAATTGGGGATGCCCAAGGACTCTTTGATTTTTCGATCATTCCAGCTTCCAACATCTCTTGGAGCTCTTGATCGATATGTTTTTGGATAATAACGCTGCTTGATTGATTCTGCGGACGTTCTAATCTTGTGCTAAACTAAATTGGTGCAACCTAAACCTTCGGTCATTGAATTAAAAAGCTATTCTAAAACAGAATCTAATTTGCTATTTTCACTCTTATCTAAATCTGATTTTTCTCTAATAGCTACCATGTCTGTGATCAAAGCCAAATGACTCGAAAATCCCACATTCCTGATCGTAAATCCGGGACTATGCCCGAGAGTGCCCAAAAATCAGCACCCAAAATCAGAAGGTGTGGTAGACTAGGTATTACTAGGCATTCCATAAACAAGGATTTGTTCTGAACCTCCATCGGTAAACAAACAGATTCTGCTACTACTACACCCGCCCCATCTGCTAACGCTACTGACCCAATACTACTCTTATCTAATTTAAGTGTCAACTCTTTTGAAATTTTCCACCTATCCTATTATTGTGCGTGAAGCACCAGAATCCAAAAGTCCTAAAAATTTAATACCGTAAATGTTGACACTTAAATATGGCCTTCTATCTCTACCATTTGCCGCTAATGTGAAACTTAGTTGTACACGATCTACCAGTTGGTCGCCAGCAGGCGACCTAACTAACACTGACGATTTTCTCGGCCTGCTGTCCCGAGAGACCGTTGCCCATTTCACGAACAATGGCGACAATCTCTACGATTGACGCCCACTGCACCGCAACCAAAACACCGTTTCGGAACTGTACAGTTATTGGCTAAATGCCCTCCCTGTTACAGTTGAAACACCTCGAACTGGACTGACAACTTCCACCCGATGTTATCTTGACGTGTTCAGTTGGTAACCACACTCTGGTTCCAACAGATTTCTATTTTTAAAAGGAGGAGTAAACGAATCGATATTAACCTTTAAACTATCTAGCTCTCTACCTAAAATTGCCAACTCCTTAACCGTTTAGGTTTGGCACTAGCGAATTGAATTTGAAAGAAGGGGTCTACATTTTTCCTTAAAATTGAAAGCATTCTTTCCTCTGACAATGGTTCCGATAATCTTCGAAATAATGTCCTCATGGTGACCAAGTAAGTGCCGAAAGATTCATCCTTCCCCTGTGAACGTCGGTTGATCTCTTCTTATAAAAGATCATCGTAGTTTGCAGGTAGGAATTCTGCGTTGAGTTCTTGCACCAACTCTTGCCAATCGCGAAAATCTTCCCTTACCGTCCTAAACCAGATAAGCGCCTTCCCAGTTAAAAGATCCGAAGCTGATTTAAAGAGATGGGTTTCTGGAACATCATTGGCCAACCAAAGTTCCTCAACCCGTTCTAAGAATGAATTTACTGATGCTCCGTCCGAGTCACCAGTAAACTTTACTCCTCACTTTCCCACTCTTTCTGTGCATTTTGTTTGCACCTCCACTCGTTCAGGTATTACCTCATCAACTATTTCAACCCTGCTGGCAAACCGTGTTGGTTCAGCTAGTGTTACTAATACAGGTTCAGCAGAATGCCTTCCTACTGAAGGACTTGATTGAAAGGGGGAACCAACGTTGACCGATCGATCGATATCGGCATTTTCAGCTGATTTTAAGTTGTTGCTGGAGTCTTTTTCCCGGGCAATTCTTCTTCATCATCACTACTCTCACATTCACCAGTTAAATCACCCAACAACAACAAAACATCATTTCTCACACCAATTATTTCATCCTCTTCTTCTTAACCATCACACGGAGTTCTAGATAACCTACCTAAACACCATTCAATTTTTGTTGTTATTTTCAAATATTCCGAGGACTTCGGGTTTTTAAGAACTTTTACTAAAAGGGTCCTAATCTCTTCTATTTTTGCCTTCACGGCATCTACATCGTCATCAAAGCTAAAGGGATAAACTTTGCCAATACCTAAAGAATCTTGTCTGACTAAACGTGAAGCTCTCAAGCTCTTCCGCATAACATCCACCGTATCCACTTTTAAACCCCTAACCTTCATCTCGTACGCCAACTCATCCTGCGCTAACCTTCCAATATTCATTTTGGAAAAAAAAATAATTATATAAACAACCAAATAAAGAAAAATTATTTTAAAAATAATAGTGTTGGCAACACTGTAATTTAACTAAAAATTTGATTTTTTAGAATAAAATTTTTAATCCAAAATTTTTCAGTTAAAAAAAATCTATTAAAAAAAAATTTCCCTATTTCAAAAAATATATTTTTTTTTCACCAAAATTGTCTGCACTACACTGTAAGATTATGAGTTTTAATAATCCTCAGTCGATTTATCAAAAAAATACTCTTTTGAGAAAAAGAGAAAAAAAAACTATAACGCGAGAATATATCACGACACTTATACTCAAGTAAATAAAAGAGAATTAAATCAAAATGCCGCCGGCAAAGAAAATAAATAATAACATAAATTTATTATAAAAAGAAATATGTTACGAAATGATATGTAGAAAAAAATGATATTAAAAATATAAAAAGGAATTAATCAAAATAAATAAAATATATATGTATGTATAACGATCGAAAATGAAAATAATTAGATTAAAACAATACTTGCGAACTTCCTTAGTAGTAATATGAAAAAATGAAAATAAAAACGAATATTAAAATTTATTATTTATTTTATTTTGAAGCAACAATAATTTTCACAACTTGAAATTTGGTTAATATATCGCGACGCGTTTCGGATATTTGTCATCCATCATCGGGCGTATAATTGATTGACTGCATTAATTTTTATTTATTGGAGCTTTGGCGTGATGTTTGATGTTGTAGCTCTAATGCAGGTTTGAAGCTCTTCTATTGTTATTTTTTGATTGTTTAATAAGTTGTGTGTTTGACGTCAATTGCTGTTTATTGTTGTTGTTATTGCTATAGCTTGAGCATTGGTGGTTCTTCTATTATATTGTTGTTTTCCATTGTATAGCGGGTCATGAGTTTGATATCGAATTCCGTCTATTGTTTTTGTTGTTGTTATATTTGATGTCAGTATCGTAAAGTGGGTTCGTTTTTAGTGTCAGTTTATCATTTAGTAAATTGTTTTGTTCTTGTTTATATGCTATGTAAATTTCAAATTCCTCGGTGGCGTCGAGTATGCGTCCTTTCTTGCACAGGTGAAGTGGGGTGCAGTTCTTGTCAAAATTTGTATATTTGTGGTTCTCGTCGATGAGATGCAGGGCAAAATTCGATCTGGTGTTGGCTTTCGGCTTATGTTCTTTAAATATTTCATAAAAAGGTCTGCCGGTTTGACCTATGTAAAATTTGTTGCAATCGTCACAATTGAGTTTATATACTCCTGTATATGTTTTAATATTTTGATGTGTTTTAGGTTTTAATATGTTTTGTATGTTATTGTTTGTTTTAAATGAAATGTTTATGTTATGTTTTTTTAACTCGTATTGTAGAGCTTGTGGTAGAAGGTTTGTGTAATTAATTGATGTGTATGTATTGTTATTGCATCCATTTGTTGTGTTATTGTTGGTATGGTTTCTTTTCATTTTAGTGAGTAATTTGTCTATTATTGATATATTGTATCCATTTGCATGTGCGATTTGTTTTATGGTATTTAGTTCATTATTGTAGTCACATTTGTCCATAGGGATATTTATAAGTCGATGTATAAAAGCATTGAAAGCTGCCATCTTTTGGGAATGAGGGTGGTGTGAATCGTTATGGATAATTATATCGGTGGTTGTGGGCTTCCTGTATATTTTATATTTTAATTTGTTGTTGTGTTTAGTTATGTTTAGGTCTAGGAAATTTATGTTATTGTTATTTTCTATTTATGTTGTAACTTTTATTTTTGTATTTATGCTATTAATGTATTTAGTTAAAATGTTTATTTGTCTAGTTGTTCCATCAAATACGACGAAGGTATCATAAACATATCGGGAATATGAAATGATTTTTTGTTTTTGTGGGTTGAGTGTCGATAAAATGTATTTATTTTCGTAGTGGTTGGGGTAAATGTCAGCTAATAATCCATTTAGAGGTGATCCCATTGCGAGTCCTTCAGTATGTGTATAATATTCGTTGTTAAAGGTGAAGTAATTTTGTTTAAGTATTGTTTTTAATTAATATATCAGTTCATTTATTTGCTGAGATGAAACAATACAAATACTCAAAGAAAATCTAACTACCACCGCAATCATCAACACTCAGCAAATAAATGAACTAATATATTTATTAAAAACAATACTTAAACAAAATTACTTCACCTTTAACAACGAATATTATACACATACTGAAGGACTCGCAATGGGATCACCTCTAAATGGATTATTAGCTGACATTTACCTCAACCACTACGAAAATAAATACATTTTATCGACACTCAACCCACAAAAACAAAAAATCATTTCATATTCCCGATATGTTGATGATACCTTCGTCGTATTTGATGGAACAACTAGACAAATAAACATTTTAACTAAATACATTAATAGCATAAATACAAAAATAAAAGTTACAACATAAATAGAAAATAACAATAACATAAATTTCCTAGACCTAAACATAACTAAACACAACAACAAATTAAAATATAAAATATACAGGAAGCCCACAACCACCGATATAATTATCCATAACGATTCACACCACCCTCATTCCCAAAAGATGGCAGCTTTCAATGCTTTTATACATCGACTTATAAATATCCCTATGGACAAATGTGACTACAATAATAAACTAAATACCATAAAACAAATCGCACATGCAAATGGATACAACATTGACGTACTAGATATGGACCGCCAGTCGGCTGAAATTTTCATACAAACAGCCAACAAAAGTTGTTCCAGCTAAAAGCAGCCTAAAAACGCCATCATCTTTTAGTGTTAAATACGTGTTCTAATTTCGCCATTAGAATTTAAATGAAAACGATAATATATTCATCTGTAAATAACTCATGGCATAAGGAGTGGATGTGTTTTGTAAAATAAAAGTAGTTTGATAATAATTTCCACCAAAGTATTTCAATAGTAAATGATTAATTAAAGAAGTCATATCACTGCTACGCAGATTCCCTGCTAGTAGTTGATGGCGCCCCTAGTTATGTTGGAACACGTGTGAAGTTGGCTACTGGCGGTCCATACCTAATACGTCAATGGGATACAATATATCAATAATAGACAAATTACTCACTAAAATGAAAAGAAACCATACCAACAATAACACAACAAATGGACCCAATAACAATACATACACATCAATTAATTACACAAACCTTCTACCACAAACTCTACAATACGAGTTCAAAAAACATAACATAAACATTTCATTTAAAACAAACAATAACATACAAAACATATTAAAACCTAAAACACATCAAAATATTAAAACATATACAGGAGTATATAAACTCAATTGTGACGATTGCAACAAATTTTACATAGGTCAAACCGGCAGACCTTTTTATGAAATATTTAAAGAACATAAGCCGAAAGCCAACACCAGATCGAATTTTGCCCTGCATCTCATCGACGAGAACCACAAATATACAAATTTTGACAAGAACTGCACCCCACTTCACCTGTGCAAGAAAGGACGCATACTCGACGCCACCGAGGAATTTGAAATTTACATAGCATATAAACAAGAACAAAACAATTTACTAAATGATAAACTGACACTTAAAACGAACCCACTTTACGATACTGCCATCAAATATAACAACAACAAAAACAATAGACGGAATTCGATATCAAACTCATGACCCGCTATACAATGGAAAACAACAACATAATAGAAGAACCACCAATGCTCAAACTATAGCAATAACAACAACAATAAACAGCAATTGACGTCAAACACACAACTTATTAAACAATCAAAAAATAACAATAGAAGAGCTTCAAACCTGCATTAGAGCTACAACATCAAATATAACGCCAAAGCTCCAATAAAAAAAAAAAAACCGAATATATTGTTCTAATAAAATTAATTGTTCATAAAAAAAAAAACACGACACAACTATGTAGTTGTGTCTCCACGATAACACGAATTCTTCCAAAAAGCCAGGCCCCACGTTGGACGCCACTTTGTTGCACTTTTTCCCCGGGTGAGGGGGAGGGTTATTAAATGTTTAATTTATTTTATTATTACAAAAAAATTGCGCCGACACGACCGAATAATTTTATCATCTAATTTGACAGATGGTCCAAATCAGAAGATAACGAAGAATAGGTAGGTACACGAAAGAGACCACCAAAAGTGCAGCAAGTAAAACGTTAATAATGTTACCTTCCCGTCTAGCTCAGCAGGTCGTAGGTTCTTTGGAACAATTTTAATTTTTAATGGTAAACAATGAGAATGAGTTATAATTTTTGATTATCAACCGAATCAAAAATTATTTGATATTTGAACACAGGGCCGTGTCCAAAAAGGGATTTGGGCGCCAGAAATTCTTTATAGGTAAAATTTCAAACCTGGGTACGATGTATTTAAAATATTTGAGCGAAACGAAATAACCGAATAAAATAAAAACACCAATTTTATATTCTCAAGTTGAGATTTTGAAATGTTTTATTAAGAAAACCTTGAATAACCCAGTATAAAAACCTTAAATTTTTTCAAATAAATTATTGGCAGTAAATAAAAATAAAAAAGATACCAAAAGTAAATCTGCCTTTTTGCAGTTTGAATTAAATGAAACTTTACGGGGCTCATGGGGAACCGTAAAGCCGAAGAATGGAACGATACCGGAAATAAAAGGGCAAACAATTAAACAACTTAAACCACGAATATTAATCGAATAAAAAGAAAAAAAAAACACGGATTATTAAAAAGGTCTTCCGCGACAATTAAAACCAAAATGGCCACACACTTGAGATAAACCACAACGATCTACACTCTACTTATCTTTCATCTTTTCCTTTCTCCTTCACTCTCCTTCAATCTCCAACTTAAATTTTCACGTCTCGACTCACTCTCTACTTTATCTTCAAAAATTTCTTTTTTTCTACCAAATCTCCTTCTCGAATTTTTTTTTACTTTTTAATTTTCTCGACTCTTTTTTTTGTTTTGGTCAACCTCTTATTAATCTAGCTCAACCAGAAGTGATCTTTTTCACCAACCTCAATATATTTGTCCTCCCTCGGGCTTCTCATTCACTCACACATACATACAACCATCCAATCTTTTTCGTGGAATTCGGTCACGGGTATAGCGGTAGCGTGAAAGCTTCTCTTACTTTCCAGCCCCACCGTTGTTGAATTCCTAACTAAACTTTACTCTCGCTTCACATTCACGGAATTCACCAAGTCGTTGGAGTTGTCCCAAAATTTGACGAATTCTGCAAGGCCGAGTTCGGACATCACACCCAATTAACAATTTTTTTGAGAAAAATTAAGAAGAACAAAACTCAAGAAAAAGATTCTTGCTGGGCATTCTCCCAGTTAATTAATTATATACTCGTGATTCGAAACGCGAAACAATCTTTTTCATCAAACAATTTTTGAGAAGAGTGAAGAAGGCATAATTTTAAAAACTCAAACTCTACTCTTATAATCCCGATAGACCTTTTAAACCCCAAGTTAAAATTACGGTAAAAAACGTTAACGTTCCATTCTTCCAAAACATTAATATAATAATAATATTTTTAGGAAGGGTTCATGGCCGTCAAGATATCTATCTTGACAAAAACGTCACACTCGTTAGCCTTAAGTATAGGCATTCACTTTTATCCAAGAATTGTAAGTGAATTTCTACAGCTCATCCGCTAGCACGCCTTTCACTCTCGTTACTTCCAATTATATATATCGCCTGTAATAAATTGTCACTTTTGCAAAACGCTGGTTGAGTACACCTATGGTTGATGGTACCATGGCTGCCCTTTACTTAACCAGAATCTTGCAGCCGCAACGAAAAGAAAAGATTAAATAATTAAAGGTCGAAGACCGGCTTTTGTTGCGGTAAATTTTACCGTAACAAATTCCACCCTTACCTCCCAGGAAATGTGTTTACTTTTCCAAAGAAACTTAAACCATTTCCTAAGGAAAAACAACACAACACGAGGATTTCCATCAAGGTAAAAATGCCTCCAAATACTTTACAAAAAAAAAAAAAAAAAAATTTGGCACGACTTAAAAAAAAAACAACTCAAAAAATGAAAATAAATATTAAAATTAAAGTTACTCTTAGGGACTTCAATCTCAAAAATTAACAGCCGTATCAACAAATGGCTTTAAATCTTTAACGTGTCATGTACCCCGCTCCTTTTCTTGATCGTCAATTAGAACGTACGTCCAAGGAGACATACGTTTACTAAAGCGATAAGGCCCCACAAATTTTGTAGCCAGTTTCGCTGCGTAAAAATTCGCTGCATCGGGCAGCGCGAAATTTCGTCGCCACACGAGATCGCCAAGTTGATACTGCGTGTCTCTGCGTCGTAAATTATACATTTTGGCGGACTTATTGGATACCGCAGATAGCTTCCTAGCTTTGTCCTCGCGTAATTTTTGAAACTGTGTTTCGATCTCCTGTTGTCCTTGACCCCTCTCACTGTTTCTAAGACCTACCTCACACCCACTCGTCACGATAATTCGACCGAAATTCGCGAAATATGGCGAAACACCCAACACCTCATGCTGCGAAGTTCGAATTGCACAGGCCACCTTTGCCAGTTGTGAATCCCAACTCCGATGATTCTCCGAGACATAAGCTCGAAGAGTCGTTTTAATGATTTGGTTTATGCGCTCCGCAGGGTTTGCCTGTGGGTGGTAGTGCGCAGTAAACCGAAGAGTTGATCCATACGCTTCGCCAAGCGCCTTTAGTTCTTTACTACGGAACTAAGGACCATTATCGCAGACAATAAATTGGTCTACGCCGAAGAGAAGAAAGACGTTGTCTTCCAACTCTTTGCACACCGCCTTGGCTGTTGCAGAACGAAGAGGAAAGTAAAGAGGAAATTTTGTGAAATAATCCACCACAGTTAAAATATAAATAAAACCCCTAGATGACTTCGGCAATGGACCAACCAAGTCCACGCAAACCATTTCCCATGGTTTTGAAGTCCCTACTCTCTCCGTCATAAGACCAGCTTGTTTATCGTTAACAGGTTTCACTTGTTGGCAAATTCTACTGCTCCTAACATATTTTGTAACATCTGCTCTAATTTTGGGCCAGTAATATTTATTTGCTATCCTAGCAAAAGTTTTCTTCACTCCCATGTGTCCTGCTAATGCACTATCATGGCACTCACTCAAAATTCTAACTCTATCAATTTTCCCCACAACTAACTTCCAAAACTCGTTCTCTTCATGAACCACTACATGATTCACCTTAACATATTTATAGAGCCACCCATCTTCTACTCTCTTTGATGGGTATGCTAAAGGACTCTTTTCTAACAAGGATTTCATTTTAATCACCCAAGGGTCCAAATCCGCATCAGAGATTCCAGCCATTACTGGAACTCCATGTCGGAAATGACATGTTGGAGCCGAATGGCCCAACGAGCTTACCTACCCTGCGGATCCTTGAGGTTACTTAACCAGACCAATGAGTAATGATCCGTCACGACAGTAAATCGAACACCTTCGAGATAGCTTCTAATTTCTTTCACATTTTTGGGGGCTGGAATTCTCAACATGCTTTCTACTTTTTCAGGATCGACGTGAAGTCCATTTCTATCCACTACATACCCAAAAAATTTCAAAGAAGGCCTACAAAAATGACATTTGTCTCTACCTACTTTAAGCACCGCTTCTCTTAAATGTTTAAAAACTTCTTTAAGAATTTCTATGTGTTTTTCGAAAGAATCGTTGACGATGATAATGTCATCCAAGTACACAAAATCGAAAGACTCCAAGTCAGGACCCAGAACATCGTCTATGAACCTTTGCCATGTCGCAGGAGAATTATGTAAGCCGAATGGCATTCTCTTGAACTGAAAAAGTCCTCTGCCTGGCACTGTAGTAAAGGCTGTGTACTTGTGCGATTCTTCCTCCATGGGTATCTGCCAGTATGCAGACTTGATATCAAGCGATGTCAAAAACTTCGCGTTTCGAAGTTTATCCAAAATCGCTGAAATGAAGGATAGTGGATAAGCGTCCCTGTCAGTAACTTCATGTAGTCTTCTATAACCAACGCAGAACCGAAAACTACCATCCTTCTTCCTTACTAAAAGAATTGGGGATGCCCAAGGACTCTTTGATTTTTCGATCATTCCAGCTTCCAATGTCTCTTGGAGTTCTTGATCGATATGTTTTTGGAAAATAACGCTGCTTGATTGGTTCTGCGTTCTAATCTTGTGCTCAACTAAATTGGTGCACCCTAAACCTTCGGTCATTGAATTAAAAAGCTCTTCTAAATCAGAATCTAATTTGCTATTCTCACTCTTATCTAAATCTGATTTTTCTCTAATAGCTACCATGTCTGTGATCAAAGCCAAATGAATCGAAAGTCCCACATTCCTGATCGTAAATCCGGGACTATGCCCGAGAGTGCCCAAAAATCAGCACCCAAAATCAGAAGGTGTGGTAGACTAGGTATTACTAGGCATTCTATCAACAAGAATTTGTTCTGAACCTCCATCGGTAAACAAACAGATCCTGCTACTACTACACCCGCCCCATCTGCTAACGCTACTGACCCAGTACTACTCTTATCTAATTTAAGTGTCAACTCTTTTAAAATTTTCCACCCATCCCCTCCTATTATTGTGCGTGAAGAACCAGAATCCAAAAGTCCAAAAAATTTAATACCGTAAATGATGACACTTAAATATGGCCTTCTATCTCTACCATTTGCCGCTAATGTGAAACTCAATTGTACACGATCTACCAGCAGGCGACCTAACTAACACTGACGATTTTCTCGGCCTGCTGTCCCGAGAGACCGTTGCCCCTTTCCCGAACAATGACGACAATCTCTACGATTGACGCCCACTGCACCGCAACCAAAACACCGTTTCGGAACTGTACAGTTATTGGCTAAATGCCCTTCCCTGTTACAGTTGAAACACCTTAACACTCTACCGACCTGACGAAAAGGATTTTCTCGAACTGGACTGACAACTTCCACCCGATGTTGTCTTGACGTGTTTGGTTGGTAACCACACTCTGGTTCCAACAGATTTCTTTTTTTAGAAGGAGGAGTAAACGAATCGATATTAACCTTTAAACTATCTAGCTCTCTTCCTAAAATTGTCAACTCCTTTACCGTTTTAGGTTTGGCACTAGCGAATTGAATTTGAAAAAAGGGGTCTACATTTTTCCTTAAAATTGAAAGCATTCTTTCCTCTGACAATGGTTCCGATAATCTTCGAAATAATGTCCTCATGGTGACCAAGTAAGTGCCGAAAGATTCATCCTTCCCCTGTGAACGTCGGTTGATCTCTTCTAATAAAAGACCATCGTAGTTTGCAGGTAGGAATTCTGCGTTGAGTTCTTGCACCAACTCTTGCCAATCGCGAAAATCTTCCCTTACCGTCCTAAACCAGATAAGCGCCTTCCCAGTTAAAAGATCCGAAGCTGATTTAAAGAGATGGGTTTCTGGAACATCATTGGCCAACCAAAGTTCCTCAACCCGTTCTAAGAATGAATTTACTGATGCTCCGTCCGAGTCACCAGTAAACTTTACTCCTCACTTTCCCACTCTTTCTGTGCATTTTGTTTGCACCTCAACTCGTTCAGGTATTACCTCATCAACTATTTAAACCCCGCTGGCAACCCGTGTTGGTTCAGCTAGTGTTACTAATACAGGTTCAGCAGAATGCCTTCCTACTGAAGGACTTGATTGAAAGGGGGAACCAACGTTGACTGATCGATCGATATCGGCATTTTTAGCTGATTTCCAGTTGTTGCTGGAGTCTTTTTCCCGGGCAATTCTTCTTCATCATCACTACTCTCACATTCACCAGTTAAATCACCCAACAACAACAAAACATCATTTCTCACACCAATTATTTCATCCTCTTCTTCTTCACCATCACACGGAGTTCTACATAACCTACCTAAACACCATTCAATTTTTGTTGTTATTTTCAAATATTCCGAGGACCACGGATTTTTAGGAACATTTACTAAAAGGGTCCTAATCTCTTCTATTTTTGCCTTCACGGCATCTACATCGTCATCAAAGCTAAAGGGATAAACTTTGCCAATACCTAAAGAATCAATCTTGTATGACTAAACGTGAAGCTCTCAAGCTCTTCCGCATAACATCCACCGTATCCACTTTTAAACCCCTAACCTTCATCTCGTACGCCAACTCATCCTGCGCTAACCTTCCAAAATTCGTTTTGGAAAAAAAAAATAATTATATAAACAACCAAATAAAGAAAAATTATTTGAAAAAAATAGTGTTGGCAACACTGTAATTTAACTAAAAATTTGATTTTTAAGAATAAAATTTTTAATCCAAAATTTTTCAGTCAAAAAAAAATCTATTAAAAAAAATTTCCCTATTTCAAAAAATATATTTTTTTTCTCCAAAATTTTCTGCACTACTCTGTATGATTATGAGTTTTAATAATCCTCATTCGATTTATCAAAAAATACTCTTTAGAGAAAAAGAGAAAAAAAACTATCACGCGAGAATATATCACGACACTTATACTCAAGTAAATAAAAGAGAATTAAATCAAAATGCCGCCGGCAAAGAAAATAAATAATAACATAAATTTATTATAAAAAGAAATATGTTACGAAATGATATGTAGAAAAAAATGATATTAAAAATATAGAAAGGAACTAATGAAAATAAATAAAATATATATAACGATCGAAAATGAAAATAATTAAATTAAAACAATACTTGCGAACTTCCTTAGTAGGTATCGATTCCAACGTTGATGTATATGGGTATATACTCCTCACTTCTGCACGAACTATATTTTTTTTTTAACACGATCACTTCTTTAATGTCAGTCAATCAATTTTATAAAATAATTAGGTACCTGCATAAAAAAAAAAAAAAACCGAATATATTGTTCTAATAAAATTAATTGTTCTTAAAAAAAACACGACACAACTATGTAGGTATATTAGATAAAACCACGGAATAAAAATTCTCCACGATAACACGAATTCTTCCAAAAGGCCAGGCCCCACGTTGGGCGCCACTTTGTTGCACTTTTTCACCAGGTAACGAGGAGGGTTATTAAATGTTTAATTTATTTTCTTATTACAAAAAAATTGCGCCGACACGACCGAATAATTTTATCAACTAATTTGACAGATGGTCCAAATCATAAGATAACGAAGAATAGGTAGGTACACGAAAGAGACCACCAAAAGTGCAACAAGTAACACGTTTATAATATTACCTTCCCGTCTAGCTCAGCAGGTCGTAGGTTCTTTGGAAGAATTTTAATTTTTAATGGTAAGCAAATGAGAATGAGTTATAATTATTGATTATCGACCGAATCAAAAATTATTTGATATTTGAACAGAGGGACGTGTCCAAAAAGGGATTTGGGCGCCAGAAATTCTTTATAGGTAAAATTTCAAACCTGGGTACGATGTATTTAAAATATTTGAGCGAAACGAAATAACCGAATAAAATAAAAACACCAATTTTATATTCTCAAGTTGAGATTTGGAAATGTTTTATTAAGGAAACCTTGGATAACCCAGGATAAAAACCTTAAATTTTTTCAAATAAATTATTGACAGTAAATAAAAATAAAAAAGGTACCAAACAGTAAATCTGCCTTTTTGCATTTTGAATTAAATGAAATTTTACGGGGCTCACGGGGAACCGTAAAGCCGAAGAATGGAACGATACCGAAAATAAAAGGGCAAACAATTAAACAACTTAAACCACGAATATTAATCGAATAAAAAGAAAAAAAACATGGATTATTAAAACTGTACACTCTACTTATCTTTTATCTTTTCGTTTCTCCTTCACTCTCCTTCAATATCCAACTTAAATTTTTACGATTCGACTCACTCTCTACTTTATCTTCAAAAATTTCTATTTTTCTACCCAAATCTCCTTCTCGAATTTTTTTTTTACTTTTTAATTTTCTCGACTCTTTTTTTTGTTTTGATCAACCTCTTGTTAATCTAGCTCAACCAGAAGTGATCTTTTTCACCAACCTTAATATATTTGTCCCCCCTCGGCCTTCTCATTCACTCACACATACATACAACCATCCAATCTTTTTCGTGGAATTCGGTCACGGGTATAGCGGTAGCGTGGAAGCTTCTCTTACTTTCCAGCCCCACCGTTGTTGAATTCCTAACGAAACTTTACTCTCGCTTCACATTCACGGAATTCAACAAGTTGTTGGAGTTGTCCCAAAACTTGACGAATTCTGCAAGGCCGAGTTCGGACATCACACCCAATTAACAATTTTTTTGAGAAAAATTAAGAAGAACAAAACTCAAGAAAAAGATTCTTGCTGGGCATTCTCCCAGTTAATTAATTAGTGATTCGAAACGCGAAACAATCTTTTTCATCAAACAATTTTTGAGAAGAGTGAAGAAGGCATAATTTTAAAAACTCGAACTCTACTCTTATAATCCCGATAGACCTTTGAAACCACAAGTTAAAATTACGGTAAAAAACGTTAACGTTCCATTCTTCCAAAACATTAATATAATAATAATATTTTTAGGAAGGGCTCATGGCCGTCAAGATATCTATCTTGACAAAAACGTCACACTCGTTAGCCTTAAGTATAGGCATTCACTTTTATCCAAGAATTGTAAGTGAATTTCTACAGCTCATACGCTGGCATGCCTTTCACTCTCGTTACTTCCAATTATATATATCGCCTGCAATAAATTGTCACTTTTGCAAAACGCTGGTTGAGTACACCTATGGTTGATGGTACCATGGCTGCCCTTTACTTAACCAGAGTCTTGCAGCCGCAACGAAAAGAAAAGATTAAATAATTAAAGGTCGAAGACCGGCTTTTGTTGCGGTAAATTTTACCGTAACAATCTTCTGTGTAACTACCATCTGGGTAACGAAGTGCTACAGATTTGATTGTTGTATCTGTTGCTAGAGCTTTGTGCAGTCTTGCAGCTGCTGGTGTAGAGCCAATGCTCTTACAAAATTTTACAAAGCTGTTTCTTTTGGCTCTTCTTATTTCCCCATTGTATTTGGTAAGCTTTTCGGAATAACCTTCTAACATATTTAGTCACGTCTGTTCTCGAGCTCATATTCTGGCGAACGTTTTTCTAATCCCCATATGTCCTGCTAATGGACTATCATGACACTGCTTGAGAATATCTAACCTATCTTTCAATTAATTAATGAGTGATGATCCGTTACGACCGTGAAGTGAACACCTTCAACGTACGGCCGCAACTTCTCAACTGCCCACAAAACCGCCAAACATTCCTTTTCCGTAGTGGAATAATTTCTTTCAGATCTGTTAAGAGATCTACTTAAATAACAAATAACTTTTTCCCCGTCATTAAAAGTTTGAGATAATACGGCCCCGATACCGTAATTGGACGCGTCGGTTTGGACTACGAATGGAAGATTAAAATCGGGACATGTTAAAATTGGAGCTGCGATCAAGCATTCTTTTGCTTTTCTAAAACAGTCTTCGCATTCTTGTGTACAGACGAATTTTTTGCTTTTCTTAAGCAAGTCGGTTAAGGGTCTAACTAATGTCGCAAAGTTTGGTACGAAGCGTCTGTACCACGAAACAGTCCCTACAAAACTTCTTATCTATTTTACGTTTTTGGGTGCAGGTAATTTAACCATGTTATCCACTTTATCCGGATCAACATGTAATCCGTTCCAATCAACGACGTATCCTAAAAATTTAAGAGAGGGTCTGCAATAGTTGAATTTCTCCCTACCTACTTTTAACCCTGCATTTTGTAATCTTTTCAAAACTTCGTTAAGAATTTCGAGGTGCTTCTCGAATGTATCTGTAACGATAATTATATCGTCAAGATACACAAAAACGTATGGCTCCAACTCAGGCCCTAAAACACTATCTATAAATCGCTGCCAAGTTGCAGGCGCGTTATGTAAGCCGAAAGGCATTCGCTTAAAATGAAAAAGTCCCCTACCCGGTACCGTAAAGGCAGTAAATTTGCGAGATTCTTGGAATCTGCCAATACGCGGATTTGATGTCAAGTGACGTCGAAAATTTCGCGTTCCTAAGCTTGTCTAAAATGGCTGATATGATCGGACGTGGATAAGCATCCCTGTCTGTTACAGCGTTAAGCTTCCTATAGTCGACACTGAACCTAAAAGTACTATCCTTTTTCTTTATTAAAAATATAGGGGAGGCCCAAGGGCTGTTTGATTTCTCAATAACGTTTTCGTCTAACATTTCCTGAAGGGATTTGTCAATGTGTACCTGCATTGCCGGTGAAACAGGATAGTATCTTTTTTTTTATGAGCTCTGACGACGTTCTAATAATATGTTCTACCATAGAAGTGACCCCGAGCCATGTCTCTAAACAAGTTTTCAATTAAGTTGTTGAGTTTGGTTTTTTCCTCATCGCTAAGTTCGGATCCTTCTGTAATAGAAGTTGTTTCAATCGAAGCCACCATATCCTGGCTCGAAAAACTCCACATGCGAGACCGAAGATCCGGGACGATTCCCGTTAGTGCCCAAAAGTCTGCACCGAGTATCATCGCATGTGGTAGGGAGGGAATAACCAAACACTCTATCAAAACTGATTTGTTCTCCACTACTATTGGTAAATTTACTACCCCTAAGACCCCTACACCCGCACCATCTGCTAAACTAACCTGCCTAACAATTGACTTTTTTATCTGTAGCCCTTAATCTTTTAAAATTCTCCAAGCATCTCTACAAACTATCGTTCGCGAAGCCCCAGAATCTAATAACCCTAAAAACCTAATCCCATAAATATTGAACCCTATACGGACGTCTATCATCTCCACTTGAAGCTAATGTGAAACCTAGTTGTATTTTATCTACCAGCTGGTCGTCAGCAGGTGACCTAACTATTGACGACGGTGCTCTTGTCCTGCTGACCCAAGAGTCCGTTGCCCATTTCCCTAACAGCGTCTACAATTACGCTGTGAAGTACCCAAAGTACCACAGCCAAAACAACGCCTAGGAGCGGAACAGGTATTTGAAAGATGACCTTCCCTGTTACAATTAAAGCAACGTATGGTGCGATTGGGTGGTTGGTTCCGATAAGGAGGTGGGTTACGATTAACTGTAACCTCCTCCTGAACGGAAGCAACATAAGCCACGTCAGGCTCCAAAGACTGCCTAGAGCGAATATTGGGAGGAGGAACAAAAGATTCGACGTTGGTTTTTATCGTCTCCATCTTTCTACCCAACGCAACAAGTTCGCTACTGATTTGATTTCAGCCAGCCCCAGCTGCGTTTGGTAAAAGGGAGCGATGATCTTCATGAGAATAGACAATTTTCTATTCTCACTCAACGGTTCCGAAAATCTTTTAAAAAGTGTCTGCATGAGTGCAATGTACATGCCCATTGACTCATCCTTCCCCTGGGTGCGCCGCCTGATCTCATCCAATAAGAGATCATCATAATTGGATGGCAAAAACCAAATTTTTAATTCTCTAAATAACTCTCTCCAAGTAGAAATGCTGTCCCTAATCGCCCTAAACCAAAGAAGTGCCTTCCCAGAAAAGAGATTCACCGCTGATTTATACAATCGAGCCTCAGAAACACATCCTACTAAGACACCATTCAATTTTGGTTTGAAACTTTAAAAACTCTGCCGACTTTGAATTCTTCGGCAGGGTTTTTAAAAGATTCTTAATTTCTAAAACTTTGGCTTCAACAGCCTTGAAATCCTCTTCAAAAGTAAAAGGGTAGTGAGGGTACTCGGCAGGGATGGAACCAGCACGCTCAAGAACTCTTGAGGATCTTAGCGTGGTTCTCATGGTATCCACCGTACTGTTGGGATCTTACCTTTTTTAGTGTATGTTTTTTTGTGCTGTCTTTTGAAATTTAAAGTCAACGTTGTTTAAATGATTTTTGGTTTTTTATTTGTAAACAGACAATTTTACATAAGTTGATAACATATATTTTCTTAGTTTTTGGATAATTGATTTGATTGGTTGTCGGTTTATATTGAAAAATAATTATTCTTACTTCAATTAAGAAAGTATTTGTGTTGTTGACCGCCCGATGCTGACTGACTCTCGTCGCCCGACTAAGGAAATTATGCTACATCAGCAAAAGTGTGCCAGTGTGTAGATAATTGGGATCAACGCACGTTTAATGGATTTGGTAAAGGGAGTGCATTGATTGGAAAAATGAAAATGATGATTTGGGAATTTGGGTTTTATTTCAATGGACAATGAAATTGAAGAAGTTTAATTTAAATGGAGCGATCGTTGATCGCAAGGTTGGTGACTTTGGAGTTGAATGGAATTTGTATAGGTAATTAAAAGGAAATGATGATATGGGAATATTAAATGGTTTTGGGTTGAATGAAAGGAAATTAGGTGATAGGGTAATGGACGCAGGAGGTTGTAGAGTGCGTACTTTACAACACCTCCCCCCTTAAGAACGAAACTTGTACCTTGGAGTGTTGGATGTTTCGGTTTTTGTTTTTGTAAGAGAAGAAGGAAGTGGGAGCGAACGAGATAAATTTGATGGGGTTAGACGAGGTTTTGGTATTGGTTCGGTTTCTACCGATGTTACTGGTGTTGAATCAACTTTTATTTCTGATAGAGGATATGGGTTGGATACATTGTGTTCTTTTCTAATGTTATTTTCGATTGAGGCATTTCTAAGCAATTAAATTACAGTAGATATCATCACAAAAAGAACGGCTAAAAGAATGTAAATGATTACAAAATTATTTCTGTTATAAGTGTTTCCATTATTGGGGTATAAGGTTTCATGACAATTGATTTCTTCTAAGCTTTTGCTTATATCATTTAAATCTTTTATCTGATTATCAGTAGTAAATGTTTTAATTTCTGAGTTTTGGATTTTTTCTAGACGAGTATGATCGAAATCAATTGGTAAATCTAATTCAAAAGAAATAAAATTTGCGTGGATATTTGTTTCGTAAGTAGTTTTTGAAGATAGGATTTGATATTTGGTATTGACAGTACTATAATTATTTACTTTTAGTATTCCTGTTGAATTTATTGTTATTTGCGAACTTGCATCTTTGCATTTTATGATAATGTTTTCAGGTTTTGGGGACGTATATATCCATGAATTCGGTTCTGCTAATTGAAGGAATATTGGGTGGTCTATAAGAGTTAATTTTGTTTGACATAGTTTTGTGGGAGTGGAGAGGAGAAAACATATTTATTTCGCAAGCATTGCTCAAGCGAGCGAATGTAAAAGGTAATTTTTGTTCATAAATATAATTATTTTTAAAAAGATTGGAGCATTTTTGAATGTCAGTTTCATCGTATAGGAAGTAAAATTGTTTTTCCGAATCTATGATAAGTATCATTTTTTCTGGAATAATTATTGAATATATCTGATTATACATGGGTTTAAGTATAGAAGTCATCTTGTACAATTTAAATTTTCTTGAAGAAATCAAAGGTACATTTAAAACAAAATGTATCATATTGTTACTATAATAAGCATCATGTGCTTCCATTGAATTGAAAAGTAAATCTAGAAATTGTTCTCTTAATGGAAATGGTAATTGGCTACCATCTGGTAGGTACGATTGAATTTTTCTCATTTCTTCCATAAGTTTTGGTGGATCTATTAAATATGGATGCAATTCGCCATGAGATGCTGAATAAATAGCGTTTAGAAGGTTATTTTTTATATAAAAATAATGTTCAGATAATGAGTTAAAGATAGTGAATAATTCAGTTATTTCCAGGAACGATTGTAATATAACGTTGTTTTTATCAGTAAAGTTTTTTATTTGGTTTATTTTAAGACTCATGTCTTCGGATTTTTGTTCTAGGTTATTCAAATGTGTATTAGTAAGGTTTAAGTGGGTGATATAATTTTAAAATATGGTAATTTGCTTTTCATAGAGGTTTGTGATATGTGCTTGGTTTTTATGTAGCTCATTTATATGGTTATTTATTACTTTGGCATCATCATCATCTAATGTGCCGAATAATTGTTTAGCAACAGTTCCGACGACGTTTATAAGTCCACGTTTTTGTAAACGAGGTGCATCAGCAGTTCCTAGGTAATTTTGAATTAATTCATCCTGATATTTAATACGGTCTAAAGTGCTCTTGGCTTCTAAAGGTAGTGTTTCACATTGTGTTATTATATAATTTTCAGGCTTCTTCAGACTTCTTTTACAAAGACTTATTGGTTTTTATAAGTGTTAGTAATTTTTTCATATTGCTCATTAAATTCGGTTATATTTGTATAAATAATCAGCTGCCACGATTGAGAGAATAGATGTAGGTTACCAATATCTTCATAGTATAGTCCCGATCTGTTTTCGAATGGGATTATTTCGTAGTTGGTTGTTGTTTGGACTGCACTGATTAAGAGAGAACCAACTAAGAAAAATATTGTTGCGTCTAGCATCATGTCTGAAAAGAAACCATGAGAGATGTGGTTTTTATTGTTTGGTTGCTTAAGGAAGGAGTCGATTATTATGTACTGCCATGCTTATTATGTAATTGATTATTTTGTTTTTAGATTTGATGTGAATAAATTTTGAGTCTATTGTTGTGGACTTTTACTATTTTGTTTTTAATATTTATGTTGGAGTTTACTCCTGATTTGGAAAGTATTTCGTATGGTCCTGACCAAAGTGGAAGTAGCTTTTTATTTCTATTTTTAGGATTGCTTTCATTTTTGAATAGAACAAGTGTTCCTATTTGAAAGTCTACAGGGTTTTGTTTCTTATCATACTGAAGTTTTGATGATTCCTTACTCTTAAGAAGTTTGTCTCTAGCGATTTGGTGACAATGCATATTTAATCCATCTATCCCAATCATCTTGAGATTTATTGATAAAACAACGGAGATATTCCACGAAGGTTCTGTGACTTCTTTCGCAAGAGCCATTTGATTGTGGTCGGTATGCAGTAGTTTGGAGTTTAGTAATTTTAAGAAGTTTGCATACATTTTTGAATATTTCACTTAGGAAATTTTGGCCTTGATCTGACAACACGTATTTGGGTGTGCCATATCGAAATATTATTTCTTTGACGAATGCTTCGGCGATTGTATTAGCCTCTTTATTTGGTAAAGGGATTGCATCAGTGTACTTAGTAAGATCATCGATGAATGTTAAAAGATATTAATTATTACGTAAGATCATCGATGAATGTTAAAAGATATTTATTATTACCAACGATATCGATAGAAATTTTTTCGAAGGGGTATTTGGAATTGAAGTTATAACCATAGGTTCCATGGTGTATTTTGTTACTTTGTTTTTCTGACAGAGTTCGCAATTTTTAATGTAGTTTTTTATATCTTGAAACATATTTTTCCAGCTATGATATAATTTTATACGTTTAAAGGTTCTGTTGACACCACAGTGTCCTCCAATGGGATTTAGATGAAATTCTTTAAGAATAGTTTTGATTTCATTTTCTGACAAATCTGGTTTTGATGAAGGAATGTTCGAAGAGTTAGTAGTTATGATTAAAGGCGTTGAACAAGAATTAGAACTGGATTTTAAGGAATTAGAGTTTGTATTTGAAGATGTTGAAAGACTTGAAGAAGAATTACAATCATGATTTGTAGATGAAGGAGATGCTTCTGGATCAATATTTATAGTAGAAGATGTGAAACAAGAATTTTTATTTTCATTTGAAGCATTCAAACTAAGATTGGTATTTGCTGATTTGGAACTGGGATTGGAATTAGAGTTCAAAGATTTGGAACAAGATTTTGAAGAATAATTTGAATTTGTATGTGAAGATTTTGAACAAGAATTAGAATTTTTATTTGCAGTTTTTGAACAAGAATTAGAAGTTGAGGATGTAGAAAATGAACTTGTATTTGTTGGTGAAGAAATGGAATTAGAAGATGTAGAATAAGAATTAGTATTTTCAGACGTTGTAGGAGTCGATATAGCAGATGGGATAGAAGACGAGTAAGGAGATGTTTCAGAGGACGAATTTTGAGAAGAATAAGAAGGTGGTTTTGTATCTGAACGAAGAGTCATTTTTGCAATTCTGCTTAAGCAATCTGCATTTGTATTTAGTTCACCTTTTTTGTGAATGATTTCATATTCAAACTCTTCGAGCTGTAGGCGATATCTCATCATTCTAGAATTTATGTCCTCACAATTGTGGATATAAATTAAAGGTTTATGATCCGTGTAAAGTTGAAATTTTCTTCCATACAGATATGGTCGGAAATGTTTGACTGACCAAACGATAGCTAAAAGTTCCTTATCTGTAGTAGAATAGTTCTTTTCACTTTTATGAAGAGTTCGTGATGCATAGGAGATAGGAAGATCATTACCAATTTCTGATAATAACCTGCAAGACCCAGGAAGCTTTTAATGTCTTTTGCGTTTTTGGGTTGTGCAAAATTTTTCACACATTCGATTTTTTGTAGATCAGGTTTTGTAGATCATTTATCGGGTTGCAATTTTAGATTATGCATTCTTAGACGTTCGAAGATTTCTCTTAATTTTGAATTGTGTTCTTCTAGAGTCTTACCATAAACTACAATGTCATCCATATAAACGAAAGTTTTTATACCTTGAAGTTCAGTCAAAACATTATTCATTAACCTTTGGAAGGTGGCTGGAGCACCTTTTAATCCATAAGGCATTCTAATGAATTCATAATGACCAAAAGGAGAAGAGAAAGCGGTCTTTTCTCTATCTTCCGGGCGGACTTCAATTTGATGGAAGCCACTGGCTAGATCTAAGGTTGAGAAGAACTTTGAACTCCCTAACTGATCCAGAATATCAGTTTTGTTAGGTAACGGATATGCGTCACCGACGGTATATGTCGTTGAGTTTGCGAAAATCGTCAACGATTCTCCATTTCTTGTTACCATCTTTATCAGGTTTTTTCGGAACGACAATAAGTATGAAATTCCACGGACTATTCGATGGTTGGATAATATTATCGTCCATCATCTCATGGATTTGTTTATTTACTTCTTGTCGTTGTGCTTCCGGCGACCTGTAAGGTTTTAAATATGAAGGTGTAGCATCTTGAGTTATGATTTAATGTTGTACAGAAGGGGTATGAGTTAATTTATCTCCTTTTATAAGAAATAAGTCACTGTACAAGCAGCATATATCTAAAATAGAGTCCTTTTCATTTTTGGTCATGTGGTCAGTCATGACTAGTTCTTGTATGGTTATAATTCTATCGTAAGAAGCAGGATACTGTTGAATATGCAAATATTGTAATAAGAGACTTCGTCAAATACTATATCATCAGTATTAAATTCAATAGAGGATTCGGAGGAATTAACGACTGATATGTAGGAGATAGAACTATTGGCAGGAGAGATGCTATTACCAATATATAATCCATTCGGAAATTGTTGTGAGAGGCATATGCTATCCACATTAATTTCCTTGAGGATTGGAACAATGATTTCGGATCTAGGAGGAATATTAACTAGGTTAGAAGGAATTAGATCATAGTCGATTAGATAATTTTCCCATGAGAAGGTAAGTAGTTATTTTGGTGCCATAATTTATTTGAGCTTTATGGTCATCCAGAAAATTGTTACCTATTATTTCATCGGTACTGATGGGAAAGTTTCCATCTACTACGTGGAAATGGTAAGAAATTGTAACGTTTTTAGGAAGATTAATAAGAAGTTGTATAACTCCTTTGGTACGGATAACAGAATCAGTTATACCAGATAGGTAATGAATTATAGCAGAATCGATAAGTAGTTAGTTCTGGTTTTATTTTATCTATTTTAATCAGACAAATTTCACTACCGCCATCGATTAAGAATTTTGAAGGTTTAGGATTTAGCAAGGTTTCAGAAGAAATGGAATCTACTCTACTTATATTATTTTTTAAATTTATGTTAAAGATGTGGCGGGAAGAGGTTAGATTTGGGTCCGAAACCTGCCACTCGTTTCGGCCTCTGAATGGTTTTCCGAATGTCTGTTTGCTGTTGAGAATGAAAATGGATTGGTATTATTTTTTTTATCATTATTATACTCCCTTTTTCAACATTCATTTATATGATGCCCGAGGTTCTTACAGTAACTACAAGTAATAGTTACTTTCTTAACCTCACTTTTAAAAGAAGGAAGCTGTTCCTTATTTTTCTTTAAGTAGCATTGTTCGATACTATGTCCGGGTTTTTTACAAAAATCGCAAGAGGTAGGATTTCTGGATTTGGGTTGTGATTGGTTATAAGAAGTTTGGTTATTATATGAGAAACCACTTTTCTCTTCTAAGACGGCAGCTTTTATAGCTTCTGTCAGAGTAGTGAATCTCGAAGCTTTAATAATGAGACTTATTCTAGGATAAAGAACTCTCTCAAATGCTTTTAAAGCAGTTTTACTGTTGAGATTTATAATAACACTAGAACTTTCGGAACCTTCGCTAGCTATGCAGGCGTCATTCAGATTGGCTTATGTTTGTTCTAATCTGTTCGAAAAAGAACGCACTGTCTCGTTTATCCTTTGCTTAATGTGTATAAGTTCTAGTTGGAGTTGGAAAAGAGATTTTGTTTCTAGAAATTGTTGGAGTAGTTTTTCCTTTAGGGATTCCCAAGTGGTGACTTCCGTATATTTAACTATATTGTAAGCTGGGCCATTTAATTTAGTTTTTATAATAAGAAGAAGGACGGGAATTTCGGAAGTGGATATGTCTTCAGATATCAAATCACACGCATTTAGAAATTTGTGTATATTTGCTCTGTTCCCATCAAATTCTGGAATTAATTTGAGGGCAAAAGATCTATCTAGTTTTGGGGGCATATTTAATGATTTGTTGGGAGTAGAATGAGAGGAAGGAGAATTATTGGAAAAAGAGTCAGTGACTGTATCGGAGTCTGTATCGGACGGGTTTAGAAAGAATTAGATTCCTCAATTAAATTAATTTCGTTTTCAGACATATGTATGTATATACATTCATTAGTTATAAAAATCGGACATGAAATGGTTTGATAATAATATGGAAACAAAATTTACTTAAAAATTAAAAAAAAAGTAACGATAATAATAATAACAAACTAGGTATTTTAAATAGTAAAACTATGTGACTGTATTTAATACACAAATTTAAAAAAAATTAGTAGAGCACCTTTCAGTCACATAATAATATTTTTGTTTTCTTTTTTTTTTAAATATATTTTGAAAAAAATTTCTTGCCTCTGTAGGAATTATGGTGGTGGCTAAAGATGAAAGATGTTGATGGTTGATGGTTGATGGTTGGATTAAAGATGATAGTTGGATGGTTTAAAGATGATAATTTTTCACTAAATTTCAGTTTTCCTTTTTTTTTTTAGTTTTTGTGTATATTTTTACTTGTTTTGCACTTGTTATTTTTGCTGTTGTATTTTTTTTTTCTTTTGTTAACACTTGCACTTTTCACTTTTCAGGCAGACCCCACATCTGCCACCAATTTTTATGCTGGGATCTTACCTTTTTTTAGTGTATGTTTTTTTATGCTGTCTTTTGAAATTTAAAATCAACGTTGTTTAAATAATTTTTGGTTTTTTATTTGTAAATAGACAATTTTACATAAGTTGATAACATATATTTTCTTAGTTTTTGGATAATTGACTGGTTGTCGGTTTGTATTGAAAAATAATTATTCTTACTTCAATTAAGAAAGTATTTGTGTTGTTGACCGCCCGATACTGACTGACTCTCGTCGCCCGACTCGAAAAAGAAAAAAAACGAAATTATGCTACATCAGCAAAAGTGTGCCAGTGTGTAGATAATTGGGATCAATGCACGTTTAATGGATTTGGTAAAGGGAGTGCATTGAAAAATGAAAATGATGATTTGGGAATTTGGGTTTTATTTCAATGGGCAATGAAATTGAAGAAGTTTAATTTAAATGGAGCGATCGTTGATCGCAAGGTTGGTGACTTTGGAGTTGAATGGAATTTGTATAGGTAATTAAAAGGAAATGATGATGTGGGAATATTAAATGGTTTTGGGTTGAATGAAAGGAAATTAGGAGATAGGGTAATGGACGCAGGAGGTTGTAGAGTGCGAACTTTACAACAGTACCCTCCTTAAGACCAACTGATAGAGAAGTTCTTCTTTGGATAGCCTATTAATATCCATTTTGAAGAAAAAAAAACACATTTTTCAAACCAAGCGCAAGAAAAAAAAATGAAATTTATCAAAATCCACAAGCTCACTTAAACTAAATAACGCACTGCACGAGAAAAAAAAATGTAACCAAAAGATTGTAAGCAAAAAAATAATGTTGAATATCCAACAAACAAAATTAGACCAACAAAAAAGTCGACAAATAAAACCTTGGTATGGTCACACCAACGAAATTCTTGTTGAACATTGAACATTGAAGAATCAATAATTGAAAACTTACAAAAAAAATAATAATATTACGTATCTATAACAATTACCTACTTACTCGCCTAAAAAAAATTAAACCCTGTAAAAACAAAACGAAATTCAAACAGAAAGGGTAAAAGAAAAAAAACTAATTTCTCAAAAACTAAGTTACATTTTGGCATCCGGTTTTCTGTTTTTGATTAAAAATTTATAAGAGCATTGAATTTTTAAAATAAAAATAATAGTTAATTACATAAAATTTTGAAAAAAATTAGTTTAAAGTTTTTTTTTTTTATTTTTTTTTAAAAATTTTGAGTCTGAAAATTAATTTTTTTAAAATTGTTAACTTAAACAACTTATTTTAAAAATTTAATAAAAGAGTAGTTTTCTGGCTTTCCAAAAAAATATAACAAGGCTTTGTATCATTCACCGTTGTTTTAAAATAATTTTTTTTCTGATTTAAGTCAATGTTTTAGAAAATTGCCCCAACCGCCTAAACGGGGGAAATAGACCCCCCCTCCCATACGATTTTTTTCTTGTCTTAACTCTACCTACACGCTCAAGCCACCTTACATAATCACCCTGTATACGACACCATCAACTGCAATTTATTTTCCTTCGATAGGGACAATTTAACTAAATTTGGGAGAAAAAAAAAACAGACAGAGTAAACAAAATAACAATAAATGAAAACGTCCCTATTATATTTTTATTTATATTATTTAAAAAAAAATATCACTAGGGGGATTTTATTGGCCTTTCACCGAATCAATCACAAAAAAAAATCACTTTCACAAGCCCCCCTCGTTGGGACGCCAATTGTTACAATTTTAATTTCACGCGCGAGTTAAAGATAAATATACATGAGAATATTAGATACATAATAAGATAAGATACATATACATAAGAATAAGATAAGATACATATACATAAGAAGATAAAAGAAGAATAATGTATAAATACAAGAGAGTGAACCTCAAAACAGGCACTCTTAATTCAGTGTTAAGGACATCAGTATCCTGATGGTTTAAGTAGGCATTTCTAAGAAGAAATAAATAAAGGACATATAGTCCACAGTTCTTTTTAAAAAATATAAAACCAAACTTGTTTTATTAATTGGCGATCTTGCCAGGAGTATTTTAAATTGAAATACTTTTCGGAGACCAACCTCGGGCTAACTTTTTGAAGTTATATCAACTAGCAATCATACTCCACCAGTAAAAATTCGTGTATACGAAAGGTATGTAAGTAGAGTGCAAATAAAGTGATAATAATTCAATAAAGTGACCAAACTACGACGTAGCATAGCACGTTAATATAAATCAGTGATAATCTACATAAGCATAGAGACTCACGTAGTTAATTAATTTTCAACCTAATTCTACATACCTACGCGTAAATAAAATTAAAAATAATTAAAATGGCAGACATTGCGAGAATCTTGGCTAGATTAGAGCTAATAGAACAAGAAAACGCTACCTTGAAGAACGCTCTGTTAAACCAAGACAAGGTAAATTCAGACATCAGAGAGCAGTTAACTAATGTAAAAAAGGTGGTACAACCTCTGAACGTAAATGTGGTACCCTTACAAGAAATAATAACCACATATGGAACTGGAAATGATATCCAACTGGACGCTTTTAAAAGTCTAAGTAACTTCGATGGAGAGAAAGCTAACTACAGAAATTGGCGCGACGAAGCCACACGGTTAATGGAAAGCATAAAAGGTTTCCAGACGCATCCAAAATATGCAGCCGCATTAACAATTGTAAAATCTAAGATACAAGGCCCAGCAGCTAATATATTATCTAACCATAATACAATTTTTAATTTTGAAGCTATAAAAAACCGACTAGATTACACGTATAGCAACCAGGAACCCTTATACGTTCTACAAGATAAAATGAAAGCCATAAGACAAGGAAGAAATAATCTTAGCGACTATCATGATAAAATTAATTGTATCCTGAATGAAATCATAGGCAAACTAGCTATGAGTGGCGAAAACAGTGCGGTTAATGAAAAATTAATGCAAAATAATCGAGATGACGCAGTTCGTATATTTATAGATGGTATAAATGACACATTTACAAAAGGAGCTCTCTACACAGCAACAATCCAAAGTTTGGAAGAAGCATTCGCTATAGCAAGGAAAATAGAGCACGATATTATACACAGAGGTATAAATGTAAAGCACTTCAGTGAAACAAACCATCGTAAAGAAAAAATTGAAGATAAACACGAACGACGCCCAAACGTAAATCACCACCACATTCAACATTCAAATTATATTCAGCGTCCGCCTAATACAAATAATCAGTTTAACCGACCAGAGAATATGCAACAAAGAAATCCCTTCAGGTATCAGAATAACACACCCATGGAAATAAATGATCGAACAAATCTACATGCGAATAGAAATTACGAGAGGCAACCAGGCAATAATTATCAGAATATGAAGCGAGAAAGAGAAGATTCCGGCAGGTATAAACAACCGAATCAACATAATCAACAGAACGACGCGACTGCAGCATATAACAAGCTACAACGAGTGAACAGGAATGAATTCCGAGAAGATGAAATCAGCAGTACCCAAGGTGAAGCAGAACAACAAATATACAATACTAGGTATGACAATTTAAACTAATTAAAGGGTTGCTTTGCTTAAATTTAACAAGTACATTAAATAACGTAGTTTATAAAATAATGATCGATACAGGTGCAACCCATAATTATATTAAAAAATCCTGTAATAATTGTATTAGAATTAAAATCAAAGAAACAAAAACAGTTTCAATGCACGGTACATCCGTAATAAATTATAAAAAGGAAATTTATATCTTGGGAGAATTAATTACATTTTTTGAATTAGATGAAATAAAAGACTTCGATATGATTTTAGGTCTCGAAGGTTTACGGAAATTAAATTCTGAGATAGATGTAGAAAATCTTACACTAATTACAAAAAAGAAGGAAAACCTAGTTAGTTCGGAGCAAAATATAAACTACATTGTAGAAGAAAGTATAAGGCCCGAATATAAAGAAAGAATTGAATATTTAATGAAGGAAAATACGGGCATAGGACCTCTACCCTTTACAGATTTTATTCAATGTACAATTCGTACAAAAACCGATGAACCGGTATATGTGAAACAATATCCATATCCGATATCAGACAATGAATTCGTGAACCAAGAAATTCAATCATTATTAAATAAGGGAATTATACAAAAAAGTAATTCACCTTATAACAGTCCAATCTGGACAGTACCAAAAAAAGGTACAGATGAAAATGGAAGACCAAAAAGACGCATGGTCATAGATTTCCAGAAGCTAAACTCTCAGACTATTTCTGATAAATATCCTATTCCAGACGTGAATATGACAATCCAGAATCTAGGTAAAGCCAAATACTTCACGATTTTAGATTTAGAATCAGGTTTCCACCAAATCCTCATCAATAAGGACGATAGAGAAAAAACCGCATTCGCAATCAACGGCGCTAAATACGAATTTGTTCGTATGCCATTTGGTCTGAAAAACGCTCCTAGTATTTTTCAACGTTGCGTTGATGACATTTTGAGAGAATATATAGGCAAATTCGTACATGTATACATTGATGATGTTTTAATATACTCGAATACTCGAGAGGAACACATGAACCATATACAGACAGTATTCGATGCTTTAAATAAAAATACGTTAAAGGTCTCAGATGAAAAATCTAAGTTCTTCCAGGAAGAAGTAGAATACTTAGGTCACATAATAAAAAATAATAGGATTAGTACAAATCCAGAAAAAATAAAAACAATTAAGGAATTTCCCATTCCAAAAAATATAAAAGAATTGCGAGGATTTTTAGGATTAACGGGATACTATAGAAAGTTCATAGAAAACTACGCAGGAATATCGAAACCCCTTACAATGTATTTGAGAGGAGAAACGGGTAATTTTAACGGAAAAAATAGTAAACAAATGTTGATTAGTTTAGACAAAATTGCCATAGAAGCAATGAATAAATTAAAAGACAAGCTAGCCGAAATCACAGAGTTATTTCAACCAGATTTCAATAAACCCTTTGAGTTAACAACAGATGCAAGCAATTACGCATTAGGTTCAGTATTTAGCCAGTTTGGAAAACCCATATTCTTTTTGAGTAGAACACTCACAAAAACAGAAGAAAATTATTCCACAAACGAAAAGGAATTATTAGCTATCATTTGGTCATTACAAAAACTTAGGAACTATATATATGGTATAGCAGATTTGACAATATATACAGATCATCAGAGTTTAGTATATAGCATTTCAGATAAAAATCCCAACACGAAACTTAAACGTTGGAAAAATATAATTGAAGATTATGGCGCAAAACTTGTGTACAAACCAGGAAAAGAGAACGTAGTAGCTGACGCGTTATCACGCCAAGAAATCAACACAAGTACAGCCGAAACTGTACATTCTCAGGAAAGTTCCAAGGAACCTATAATCAAACACGTACCCAAGCCATTTAATGCATATGGCATCCAGGTCGAATTGAGACTCGACAAAAATGATAATAAAACTGAAACAAAGAATATCTTTGAAAATAGAGTTCGTCATGTAGTCACGTTCACAAATAAAAAGGACCTCATAAAATCATTGAAAGAAATATTGCGACCAAACCGAGTCACAGCAATACATACCATACCCGAGTTAATGTATGAATTCGAAGAAATAATAAAAAATACATTTGAAGGCATAAACTTCGTATGTACGATAAAGAAACTCGAAGATGTAACCGATCGTGAACAACAACTAAAAATAACCCAAGAAACACATGACAGAGCCCACAGATCTTATAAAAACAACGAACAAGAAATATTACTGAAATATTATTGGCCGGAAATCTCGAAGGACGTCAAAACATATAATAGAAAATGCATAGCGTGTTTGTACGGAAGGTACGAAAGACACCCACACAAAGAACCACTTAACGAGGGAACGATTCCCACGGAAGTTGGAACACATGTACATATGGACATATATTTCATAGATAAAGAAACATATATCAGTGCTAAGGATAAGTATTCAAAATACATGATAATCAGGCACATAAGCAGCCGTACACAAATGTACAGTCGCGTTGAAGAAATCTTAGTCAACTCTTTTCCAAACTGCAAAAGACTCATGACAGACAATGAGAACTGTTTAAATACGACACAAGTTCTTAAAATATGTGAGAACTTGAACATAACAAAAATTTGTACACCAGTACATCGTTCAACAGCAAACGGTCAAGTCGAAAGAGCTCATAGTACTCTAACCGAATTAAGTAAAATACTTACGATACAAAATAAAACGAATGTATCGGACGAAATATATATCGCGGTAAAAGAATTAAATAATTCAATACATTCGGTAACAGGTTACAAACCTAGTGAAGTATTCTTCAACAGAATTAAATACAATAATAATAGTGAAATTATTAATAAATTAAAAAAAGCTTCACAGCAAGTAATCGAACGTCTAAATAAAAATTCTAAACATAAAGAATATAAAAGTGGAGATATAGTGTTTTGTATTACAAAAACAAGAGACAAAACACATGTAAAGAACAGAAAACATACTGTACAAGAAGATCTTGGTGATACAATAAAAACTACGAAAGGAACAATAATTCATAAAAATAATTTAAAGGTGAACAAATTATCGGAAGATGAAGACTTGGATATACCCAATCTTACTCGTGCAGGTACCATTGCAAATCCTGGCCATCGTACAGATAAAAACGGTCCGAAACCAACAAATAATAAGAAACGCCGTTGAAGACGCGTACCTATTCGAAAAATATGAATATCTATATCATATTACAAATTTAACGGAATTAATGAATCCATTTGAAACTATAGTAAGTTCAAGTTACAAACCAAATCGAGAAGAAGCATATTGGATAAGGAAGACCACCAACATCATCGAACAACTTAAGGACCACAAGAGATCCAGAAGAGCTATAAATTTCTTGGGAACAATAATTAAATACATATTTGGAAACCCGGATAACGACGATTTAGTAGCAATAGAAACCACATTAAACAATTTAATTGCAAATAGTAACAAACAGGTAATAATCAATAAGGGATTACAAGATTTAACAAGAAATCAAAATGGTGAACTTTTAGAACACATCATTTTAGAAGATATCTATTTAGAACTTACTAGTGTTATTAGAAGCATTAACGTAGCAAAAGGCAATTTATACCTTTCAGAATCTATAAACCTAAAAGACATAAACGAAATCATTTCACACGAAAATATTTCATTACCTATAATAAATATATTAGAATATAGTAAAATATTCACAACATTCACTAATGATCTCGCAGTAATCATTTACAAATATCCTATTATAAAGGAAAAATGTCAAAATAATATATTAACGACTATAAGTAGTATAAAGGGTAAGCCCATAGTAGACACAAACATAGCTATTTGTAATCAAACCTTTACAAGAATAAAAAATTGTCAAAACTTTATGAGCAATACTATATGTGAAATAAATAACGAAATAGACAATTGTACAACACAATTATTATTGAATAAAGAATCAAATTGTAAATTCTTATTAGAAAATAATCCTCCAATCAAAGAAATTGATTCAGGAATAATATTAATAACTGGTGAACATACAGTAGATCAAGAAGAAATAAGTGGAAAGAATCTTATAACCTTTTCAAAAAATATAAATATAGACGGAAAAATATATGTTAATCAAAAAAAACGAATTAAAAGAGGTTATATTGCAAAGACACAATAATACTATAGATATTATAGAATATGTTAAATCGAACTCAAATCATGCATTTGATAATATAGATATATTAAAACCATTCATTATTCCTTTTGAAGATTCAAATTTTAATATTGTGTATCTAGTAATCAATATAATAATTATAATAACAATAATAGTTGGTTTTTACAAAATTATAAAAATATGCATATTATGTAAAAAAACAAAGAAACGAGGAAAAATTTAACAAAACTTATCAAGAAGAATTGAAATTAAGAAAAAAATTTAGTCTAATAAATGTTTGAATTTTAGGGACTAAAATTTTTAAGAGGGAGGGGAGTTAAAGATAAATATACATGAGAATATCAGATACATAATAAGATAAGATACATATACATAAGAATAAGATAAGATACATATACATAAGAAGATAAAAGAAGAATAATGTATAAATACAAGAGAGTGAACCTCAAAACAGGCACTCTTAATTCAGTGTTAAGGACATCAGTATCCTGATGGTTTAAGTAGGCATTTCTAAGAAGAAATAAATAAAGGACATATAGTCCACAGTTCTTTTTAAAAAATATAAAACCAAACTTGTTTTATTAATTCGCGCGACGATCGACTACAATAAATCCGAATAATTTAATAATTATTATTATTTAATTTATTAACCAAAAAAAAATTCAAACGCGAACAATTATTGTTTTAGTAAGAACACTGACGATTTAATAATTTTTAATCACGACCGGCTATATACAACGACGAAGATGAAACTAAAGCAACAACACAAAAAATATTACACGACGAGATAACAAAATTGGTTTTCTTTATATTTGATAACACGACGGGCGAATTAAAAAGGAATAGTAACACAGCAATTGACGATGCTGTTCTTGGCTAGCTCAGCTGGGTCGTGGTTCGCGATATCGAAATTTAATCTATTGTTAGGTTTTATCTAGGTTCGTTTTATTAAATAAAACTTATTTCCGTTTTAATACAACTCACTTTACGTCTTTTTACTTTTAATTTAACTTAATATTTCAAAACACTCTTTATTTCCTTTTTACTTTCTTTATTTAAAATTCAAACTTTATCACTTTTAAATTACCGACTTGTACACGACTGATTTCAAATTCAAACTGACTGTGGGTCCGCATCCGCTTCCTCTTTTATACAGAAATGCTTGGCTCATGGAAGGTTCTTGAACTTGCTAGAACAATATCCAGTATGCAATGTAGTACAATATAGAGTAGGCAATGTAGTAGGTGTAGAGATTTAGTAGATGTACCGAACAGGTAGATGGCGTTTACCTCAAGAGATGAAAACATTCAGCACCCTTTAATTATTTGTGTAACACGTTACATTGCCCTCCTCCTAAGATTGTTCGCCCCGGACAATTTCTTCACCATCTTCTCCACTGTAGCGGTATAGCCGGTCAATGTGAACAACTTTTGGCTTGCCTCTTAGACCCCGCTGAATTCGATAAACCACATCATTGATCCTTGTAACAACACGGTAAGGTCCTTCCCAGTTTTGTTGAAGTTTTGGTGACAGTCCCTTTTGTCGATGAGGATTATACAGCCACACTAGATCTCCCTCATGGAAAGGTTTCATTGTGATGTTTCCATCATAGCGTGTTTTCATTCGGTCACTAGCTAGCTTTATTTTAGTCCTTGTCCTGTCATGGATGTCAGTCAGTTTTTCCTTTAGGTAATCCACGTATTCCTCTTCATTTCGTTTTTCGCCCGTTGGACATCCAAATTTAATTTCGCTAGGCAACCGGATATTTGTACCGAATACAATTTCTGATGGAGTGTGACCAGTTGTGCTGTGCACCGCATTTCGGTATGCCATTAAAAATAGAGGAATGTGTTGGTCCCAGTCTCGTTGGAAGTCACCTACTACTTTCGAAAGGTGTTCTTTGAGAGTCCTGTTGAAACGTTCAACCATTCCGTCAGACTGCGGATGAAGTGGTGTTGTTCTCGTCTTCTTGATGCCAAGGAGCGAACAGACCTCTTGAAAGATTTTGGATTCGAAGTTTCTTCCTTGGTCAGAATGGAGCTCCATAGGAACACCGAACTTGCTGACCCAATTGTACACAATCTGATCAACAACTGTCTTCGCTTCTTGGTTTGGAATGGCAAACGCCTCAGGCCACTTGCTGAAGTGATCCATGACAACAAGAATGAATCGGTTTCCACTGTTAGACTCAGGAAATGGGCCTGCAATATCGATGGCAATTCTTTCAAAAGGTGCTCCAACGTTGTACTGTTGCATCTTACTCTGTAGTTTTCTGCCTGGTCCCTTGGTGGCTGCACAAGTGACGCATTTTCTGCACCATTTTTCTACATTTTTCTACATCATCTTTTGCATGCAGCCAGTAGAAACGTTCTCGAATTTTCTCCAGAGTTTTGTTGATACCCAAATGGCCTCCAGAAGATCCATCATGCATCTCACGTAGAATGTCATTAACTTTTGTCCGGGGTACAACAAGCTGCATAACATAGTTTTTGCCATCTGAGGATTCCCATCTTCGTTTGAGTAAACCTTCCTGCACATGAAGGGAATTCCATTGTGCCCAATAGGCTTTGAGGGTCGGACTTCTATCAGAAATGTCTCCCCATTCTGGTTTCTCTTCATGTTCTTTCCATGCAAGAATGGGTTCGATGTCCAAATCTTCTTGCTGCGCATTCCTAATTTCCTCGTTACTCCAGCCACCGATGGGTTCAACTCTTGTTTGTTGTATGGCAATAGATTCTTTTTCTTCCTGGCGAGTGCAATGCTTGCAGTCTTGGTTACATGGCCGACGAGATAGGGCATCTGCATTCGAGTGTAGTTTTCCTTTTCGATGTTGGATTTCATAGTCATATGTCTGAAGTCTTATACTTACTTTTTTAAATTCATACATTAAGCTAGATAATTTTTGGCGCTTCTCGCCAAGGCGGGCAGTAATGTTCGGACTCATTGGCACTTTGGTGCAGTTTTCAATTTTCATTGCTCCATAGAGAGTGCTCTTACATGAGTGCCAATGTAAACGAACAAACCTGTACCTCAGGCCTACCCTGTATTTTGGCACTGTCCTTTTGACAGAATACAAAATATTTCATCATTATTCCGTTTTTTGTCACAGCCAACACAAGTTGCTTGAAATTGTGAAGTAAAAGTTTTCCATTTTTTAATTGTTTTTCAGTCAAATAATTAATTTACTTGTAATGTTGTAATTTAACTCAAATTTAAGATTAAATAATAAAATACTCGGGAATTATAAATGAGGGGATGACATATTGTCCATGGACATTATTGCTGCTTCAAATGGACACAGTGTCCGTGGACATTAAGACCAATTGTAATTAATCATAAAGTACAAAACGGTCATAAGGTCCATTAACCTCATCATCATCATCGGCTCGACAACCGGGGTCCGGTCCTGGCCTCCTTCAACAAGTCTCTCCACCTATCCCGGTCTCGAGCCGATGCCATCCAGTTTCGCACCCCAAGGCCCCGGGCGTCCTGGTCTACGCCATCTCTATAGCGCAAGCATGGTCTTCCAAGCTGTCGTCTGCCATAGAATGTACCACAAAGAACTTTCCGAGCAGGTTCCTCTTCGCTCATGCGAGCTAGGTGCCCTGCCCACCGGAGTCTACCGAGCCTAATTTTTGTCACGATATCTGCTTCAAGGTAGATTGCGTACAATTTATGATTGTACCGTCTCCGGAATTGTCCTTCCTCACATATGGGGCCAACAATTCTCCTTAAGACTTTTCTCTCAAACCCAGGCCTCGGATCCATATGTGAGTACTGGCAGGACCATGGTCCTGTACAGCAGCAGTTTTGATGTTATGGTGAGATTTCTGGATTTGAAGAGCTTTGACAGACTGTAGTAGGCTTTGTTGGATTTGAGAAACTGCCCGCGTATTTCTTCTTCTATATTGTTATCGGCTGCTACTATTGACCCAAGGTATTTAAAGGACTGCACCACTTCAAATTCGTGCTCTGCTACCTTGATTGTTTGACCAACTGTTCCTCTCGCAATCGACGCCACCATGTACTTTGTTTTACCTTCACTTATGTGCAGCCCCAGATTTGGTGCTGCCTGCTTGATCTGGATGAAGGAATCGTGTACAGCTTGCTCGATCCTTCTGTTGATGTCGTCTGCGTAAGCCAGTATCTGGCTGGAACTGTTGACGATGGTCCCTCTTGTTGCCGTGCCAGAGTCACGGATTGCTTTCTCCAACGCCAGGTTGAAAAGGAGGCAGGCCAAACCATCCCCTTGTCGGAGTCCAATAAAGATGTTCATTGGTCTGGATAGCAATCTGGCTATTTTTACTTGGTCAACCTACATAGTCGTGTCAATTTATTTGGGATGCCGAATTCTCTCATGGATTTGTAAATTTCTACCCTGGCTATGCTATCATAGGCCTTAAAGTCTATAAACAGGTGGTATGTTGGGATGTTAAATTCTAGACATTTTTCCATCGCCTGCCTAAAGGTAAAGATCTGATCAGTTGTTGATTTGCCTGGAATGAAACCACACTGATATTGTCCGATGATGGTTTTAGCGTATAGGGTTATCCGGTCTTGTAGGATAGAGGAGAGTATCTTATAGGCGGTACTCAACAACGTGATACCTCTATAGTTGCTGCACGTTGTGACATCTCCTTTCTTATGTATGGGGCATATTATACCTTTTCGCCAGTCTTCTGGCATTTCTTCATGCTTTCACACGTGCACTATAATATCATGAATTGCCTGAAGTAGAGCTGGCCCACCGTGTTGAAAAAATTCGGCTGCTCCCATCAGCTCCCAGGGCTTTGTTTTTCTTTAGCCGGCCTATAGCCTTCTCAACCTCATCACTGCTTGGTGACGGCAACATAGGGTATTCGTCTTGAAGCAGTGAAGCCACCATTTAGCAATTCATTAAAGTACACTTCCCATCGCTCCAGTATGCTTTGTGGATCGGTGATCAGATTTCCCTCTCCATCCTTGCAGTATGTGTAGTGTGGTGTGTACTGCATCGTGTTTCGGACGGATTGGTAGAACTTCCGCGCCTGGTGTGGACCTCGCTCTCGGCTTTTTTCTATTTCACAGACTAAGTTCTTCTCCCAAGCTTATTTTTTCTGTCTGTAAAGCCGTTTTTCTATTCTTCTGAGCTCTTTATATTCTTCTTCGCGTGTCCGCGTTCTATCAGATTGTTGCATTGCTCGGTACGCAACATTCTTACGTTCAGTCGCTAGCTTGCATTCATCATTAAACCAGTCGTTCTGATATCTACGACTGCTGCTTAAGATGAAATTGACAGTCCTAATTTCAGTATTCTTAAGGCATGTCCACTTCTCATCTACGCCCAGCATACTGGCTCCAGGAGTTACTCTCACTAAATCAAGTGATTCTAGGGCGAGTCCTAACGCATTACCAAAGGTGTTACTGGCATTTTCATTGCACAGGGCAGGCGTGTTGATTCGAACCTGATCGGCGGATGCAATACGTCTTCGCAAGACCTCGGAAGACCATACCAACAAGATACAGATCCGAGTCGATATTGGCGCCTGGGTACGTTCGTACCGTCATCAAGTTCGAGTAGTGGCGACGGTCTATCAACACGTGGACTATTTGGTTACGAGTGACTCCATCAGGTGATACCCAGGTGGCTTTGTAGATATCTTTTCGCAGGAACCTGGTACTCGCAACGACCATGTTTTTCGATGCTGCCAATTCTTAGAATCGAAATCCATTGTTATTAGTGTTCTCATGCAAACTATGGGTGCCTGTGTATTACCTGAATACCGGCTTCCGACCTATTTTTGCATTCAAATCCCCAAGGATGATTTTTACGTCATACCTTGGACAGGCAATGAGGGCCCTATCGACTTGTTCGTTGTAAGTCTCTTTTTCTTAGTCTGAGGACTCCTCCGTAGGTCCGTAAACGACAATGAGGCTGATGTTCGTAAATTTGCCTCGCACGCGAAGGGTGCATAGCCTTTCGCTCATAGCGTTAAAACCGATGATGGTAGACTTAACTTTTTCGCTGACTATGAAGCCTTCCCTGAGCACATGGTGTTTTGTATGACAGCTGTATGACATATTCTTTCTTCTGTAAAACACCATTCCCTGTCCATCTGATTTCTTGAAGTGCTGTTATGTATGTTATGTATTAAAATTAAATGATGGATTCACTGTACATTCTTTTTTGATAGATTAAATTATTGAGACAATGTACTTTAAATAATGTATTCTAACGTTTCATTTACTGTAAGATGTAAAATAAAGAAAACACTTTTTTGTTAGCCTTTAACGAGTGCGTTTGCTTTCCTACGATCTTCGATACATTTCAGTTAATAATTAAAAGTTGTTTTCGGTCTATCAAAATAAATTTTATTTTAAAGACAATAAAAATTGTGATTACAAAAGAATTCAATTAAAAAAAAAAAAAAAAAAAAAAAAAAAAAAAAAAAATTAGAAGTGGAAAGTGAAATGGCGAATGAATCAGTTGTTTTACATCATGTGTCTAGTTCTACACAAATGCCTGAATTCAATCCAGAAAGCGATAACTGGGCGCTGTGGAAAGAAAGACTAGAGATTCATTTTGAGGAATTAGATTGTGTCGAGGAAAAGCAAAAAAAATCAATTTTATTGAAAGCTGTGGGACCTGAAGCCTATTCCATTTTACGGAGTTTGTGTGATCCAGTTATTCCCGTTAAAAAAAAAATACGATGAACGATGAACATTACATGCCAACAGTAATAGTTTTTCGAGAGCGGAAGACATTTTTCTCGGCTGAGAAAAAAGAAAGTGAATCCATTGCAAAGTGGTTTGCAAGAATAAAAACTTTGACATTGAGCTGCAAATTTGGAACATCGTTGGAACAATTTGTTCTTAACAAATTTACTAGTGGAACATCCGGACCAATTTACGAAAGACTATGCGAAGAAGATGATACGTTGAAGTTAGAGGATGCATACAAAAAGGCATTGATAGTTGAGTCGAAGCTATTGGCGAAAAATTCATATAACGGCTCAGCATCAGCATCAGGTGATGTTTTGTTTGTAAAAAAGACAAAAAAATATTTCGACCGTTCCAAGAGCAACCACAACAAGGTGAAAACGGCATGTGTCCATTGCGGTTGGAGAAATCATCAATCGAATAACTGCAATTTCAGAAAGCAACTTGTCACTCGTGCAACAGAATAGGACACCTAGCATCAGTCTGCAAAGACAAAAAAGTTAATTTTGTAGATGTTTCGGATAAAAAAATTTGATAATAATTTAAACACAAATAATTCAACTTTTGATTTTTCTATCTTTACAGTAGATTCTGCTGCAACGGAGGTGGAGATTTGTACAGTTAATAAATCGGAAGTTTACATGCTGCCTGTGGTGATTAATGGTGTAAAACTGGACATGACATGTGATACCGGTGCTCCACTTTCATTGATGTCAGCTGGATTTTTTGATAAATTTTATCAAAAGTCAGAGCTTAGAAGATGCGCAATTTCATACGCGGGTTATGGTGGTAGTTCAATTGATGTTTTGGGTGAGTTTGATGCTAATATTAATTATGGGGGCCATGAAAACGTTGTTACTTTCGTTGTTACTAATACCGTAAGCCCACCCTTGTTGGGAAGAATTTTTCTAAGGCAATTTAATTTTGAGCTACGACAACCACATAAACATATCAACACCGTTTCTGATTCTTTGCCCACTGTAGTAGGAGAGCTAAAAAAAGATTTTAGTGAAATTTTTAATGGGAACTTGGGTAAATATAAATTCGGCACAGTTAAGTTAGAGTGTACTTCGGATGCTAAAAAAGTTTTTTTGTAAGCCAAGACCGATTCCGTTGGCATGGAAAAAAACGATTGAAAACCAATAGTCTTGTTAAAGACGATGTCCTTGAGCCAATCGACAATTCTGATTGGGGTACAACGTTAGTGCTCATACTCAAACCAAACGCCGATCTCAGAATTTTCGGTGATTATAAAACAACAATAAACAAATTTTTAGTAGATTTTAAATATCCTTTACCCCGGATTGAAGAAATTTTCGCTTCTCTACAAGGGGGTCAGTTGTTTACAAAATTAGATCTCGCTAACGCGTATAACCAACTAGAATTAGATGAGGATTCTCAAAAATTGTGTGCTTGGAGCACACACATAGGCGTTTTTAAAATGAAACGACTGCCTTTTGGAGTCAAGCCTGCCGCAGCTATTTTTCAAAAAACAATCGAGGTGCTTTTAAAAAATATTGCTAACGTAACTAATTATATGGACGATATTGTCGTCACCGGTAAAACGTTCAATGAACATGTACAAAATTTAAGGTTAGTTTTGAGCAAACTACAAACTGCAGGATTAAGGCTTAATATTAATAAATGTTTCTTTTTTCAAGAAAAAATTTCCTACTTGGGGTTTGATATTGATAAAAATGGTTTAAGTAAGAATAAAACCCGTGTGGAATCCGTTTTGAATGCACCAATACCTAGTAATATAACCGAATTACGAGCTTTTATTGGCATGGTGAATTATTATTCACGATTTATACCAAATTATGCTCATAAAATGTCCTCTCTATATGAATTGTTACAAAAAGAAAATAAATTTCTTTAGAATAGGGCCTGCCATAACGCGTATGCTTTGATGAAAGATGAAGTTACTTCAGATCAAGTTTTGATTCACTTTAACCCTAAACTTCCTATAGTACTATCTACAGATGCAAGCCAGAATGCGGTTGCTGGAATTTTATCGCATGTTATGACAGATAAGTCACTAAAACCTATAGCTTTTGTATCTCGTGCTCTAACTAAATCGAAAAAAAACTACAGCACGATAGAAAAAGAAGCGTTAGCAATAATATTCAGTAATACTTAGCTACGGCAATATTTGTTAGGTATACATTTTGAGTTAAATACAGACCATAAACCGCTTTTAGCGATTTTAGGGGAAAATAGGGGGTTGCTTGTAATGGCGGCAGCGAGAATGCAACGTTGGGCATTTATTTTATCTGGTTTTGCATATAACCTCAAGTATGTAAAAGGCTCAAATAACATAGCTGATAGTTTATCTCGTATCCCCCAAAAAGAAAATAATAATTCGTGCGTTGAAAGTAACTACATTAATTACGCATCTTTTGATAATAAGTTACAATTAAGTTTCAAAAGCATTGCGATAGAAACGCGTAAAGATCCCATTTTATCAAAATTATTGGATTCCATTAATTTCGGTATAGTGAACAAATTGAAAGAAACATATTATGAACCATTTCAAAATAAACAAAATGAACTCTTGGTAGAATCTGGCTGCGTTTTGTGGGGATATAGAACCATAATTCCTGCGAAAATGCGTAATATGGTATTAGCTGAACTCCATAAATCTCATTTGGGTATCGTCAAAACCAAAGCTTTAGCCAGGTCATACATTTGGTGGCCCAAATTGGATAAGGAGATAGAGGCAATGGTAAAAAATTGTCATGCGTGTCAATTGACTCAAGCTAGCCCTGAAAAAAGTTATCTGTTTCCATGGATGCCTACTGATTCGCCTTGGAAACGAATACACCTTGATTTTGCGGGTCCAATTGAGGGTTTTCAACTGCTTATTGTAATCGATTCATTTTCGAAATGGGTCGAAGTTTTTAAAACAAAAAGCGCGAATTCAAAATTTGTTGTCAGTAAATTGAAAGAAATTTTTTGTCGGTTTGGCCTAGTGGATGTTATTTTCACAGATAACGGTACACAATTCACTTCTGAAGAATTCAAAAGTTTTTTGAATAAAAACATGGTTAAACATATTCTTACGGCACCTGGGCATCCTGCCATTAACGGACAGGCTGAAATATTTGTAAAATTGTTAAAAAAATCTTTATATGCAAGCTTAAAAGATAATAATCCAGATGAAATGGATAACATACTCAATCGATTTTTGTTCGATTACCGTAACACGAAGCATAGTACAAATAATGAAACACCCGCGAAGCTTTTAATGGGTCGCGAACTAAAAACTAGATTCAGCTTATTAAAACCACCGATTACCAAAGATACAATACAAAGTAATCAATATACGTGTGCAAAGAATCATAAGGGTAAACGGGATGTCGAGTTCCAAGTTAATAAAAATGTTTACATTCGCGACTATACTAATCCTAACTCATCAAGTTGGACTAAAGCTATAATACAAGATAAACTTGGTCCACGTAATTATAAATGTATCATTTCTCACAACAAAAGACCTATTAAACGACATATAGATCAAATACGTGACCGGTTGGAATTGGAAGAACCAAAAACACCGAACGATAGCGAAAATCCAGACAGCGAAGGGAGTGGTCCATCGGGTTCAGGTGTTACTGTTCATGAACCAGCTGACGATACAATCACCAGAGAAGCGAATAATTCTAGTAGCTTATCAAACGAACTACCATGTAACGAACATGATGAAATAAGAGCTTGTACTAAATCGCCATCTCTGAAGCAGCTCCGACCTCGTAAGAAAATTCGTTATCCTTAGTAACAATCATCTTGAGATTTATTGATAAAACAATGGAGATATTCCACGAAGTTTCTGTGACTTCTTTCGCAAGAGCCATTTGATTGTGGTCGGTATGCAGTAGTTTGGAGTTTAGTAATTTTAAGAAGTTTGCATACATTTTTGAATATATCACTTAGGAAATTTTGGCCTTGATCTGACAACACGTATTTGGGTGTGCCATATCGATATATTATTTCTTTGACGAATGCTTCGGCGATTGTATTAGCCTCTTTATTTGGTAAAGGGATTGCATCAGTGTACTTAGTAAGATCATCGATGAATGTTAAAAGATATTAATTATTACGTAAGATCATCGATGAATGTTAAAAGATATTTATTATTACCAACGATATCGATAGAAATTTTTTCGAAGGGGTATTTGGAATTGAAGTTATAACCATAGGTTCCATGGTGTATTTTGTTACTTTGTTTTTCTGACAGAGTTCGCAATTTTTAATGTAGTTTTTTATATCTTGAAACATATTTTTCCAACTATGATATAATTTTATACGTTTAAAGGTTCTGTTGACACCACAGTGTCCTCCAATGGGATTTAGATGAAATTCTTTAAGAATAGTTTTGATTTCATTTTCTGACAAATCTGGTTTTGATGAAGGAATGTTCGAAGAGTTAGTAGCTAGTTATGATTAAAGGCGTTGAACAAGAATTAGAACTGGATTTTAAGGAATTAGAGTTTGTATTTGAAGATGTTGAAAGACTTGAAGAAGAATTACAATCATGATTTGTAGATGAAGGAGATGCTTCTGGATCAATATTTATAGTAGAAGATGTGAAACAAGAATTTTTATTTTCATTTGAAGCATTCGAACTAAGATTGGTATTTGCTGATTTGGAACTGGGATTGGAATTAGAGTTCAAAGATTTGGAACAAGATTTTGAAGAATAATTTGAATTTATATGTGAAGATTTTGAACAAGAATTAGAATTTTTATTTGCAGTTTTTGAACAAGAATTAGAAGTTGAGGATGTAGAAAATGAACTTGTATTTGTTGGTGAAGAAATGGAATTAGAAGATGTAGAATAAGAATTAGTATTTTCAGACGTTGTAGGAGTCGATATAGCAGATGGGATAGAAGACGAGTAAGGAGATGTTTCAGAGGACGAATTTTGAGAAGAATAAGAAGGTGGTTTTGTATCTGAACGAAGAGTCATTTTTGCAATTCTGCTTAAGCAATCTGCATTTGTATTTAGTTCACCTTTTTTGTGAATGATTTCATATTCAAACTCTTCGAGCTGTAGGCGATATCTCATCATTCTAGAATTTATGTCCTCACAATTGTGGATATAAATTAAAGGTTTATGATCCGTGTAAAGTTGAAATTTTCTTCCATACAGATATGGTCGGAAATGTTTGACTGACCAAACGATAGCTAAAAGTTCCTTATCTGTAGTAGAATAGTTCTTTTCACTTTTATGAAGAGTTCGTGATGCATAGGAGATAGGAAGATCATTACCAATTTCTGATAATAACCTGCAAGACCCAGGAAGCTTTTAATGTCTTTTGCGTTTTTGGGTTGTGCAAAATTTTTCACACATTCGATTTTTTGTAGATCAGGTTTTGTAGATCAGGTTTTGTAGATCATTTATCGGGTTGCAATTTTAGATTATGCATTTTTAGACGTTCGAAGATTTCTCTTAATTTTGAATTGTGTTCTTCTAGAGTCTTACCATAAACTACAATGTCATCCATATAAACGAAAGTTTTTATACCTTGAAGTTCAGTCAAAACATTATTCATTAACCTTTGGAAGGTGGCTGGAGCACCTTTTAATCCATAAGGCATTCTAATGAATTCATAATGACCAAAAGGAGAAGAGAAAGCGGTCTTTTCTCTATCTTCCGGGCGGACTTCAATTTGATGGAAGCCACTGGCTAGATCTAAGGTTGAGAAGAACTTTGAACTCCCTAACTGATCCAGAATATCAGTTTTGTTAGGTAACGGATATGCGTCACCGACGGTATATGTCGTTGAGTTTGCGAAAATCGTCAACGATTCTCCATTTCTTGTTACCATCTTAATCAGTTTTTTTCGGAACGACAATAAGTATGAAATTCCACGGACTATTCGATGGTTGGATAATATTATCGTCCATCATCTCATGGATTTGTTTATTTACTTCTTGTCGTTGTGCTTCCGGCAACCTGTAAGGTTTTATATATGTAGGTGTAGCATCTTGAGTTATGATTTAATGTTGTACAGAAGGGGTATGAGTTAATTTCATCATCATCATCGGCTCGACAACCGGGGTCCGGTCCTGACCTCCTTCAACAAGTCTCTCCACCTATCCCGGTCTCGAGCCGACGCCATCCAGTTGCGCACCCCAAGGCTCCGGGCGTCCTGGTCTACGCCATCTCTCCAGCGCAAGCATGGTCTACCACGCTGTCGTCTGCCATAGAATGTACCACAAAGAACTTTCCGAGCAGGTTCCTCATCGCTCATGCGAGCTAGGTGCCCTGCCCACCGAAGTCTACCGAGCCTAATTTTTGTCACTATATCTGCTTCAAGGTAGATTGCGTACAATTCATGATTGTACCGTCTCCGGAATCGTCCTTCCTCACATATGGGGCCAACAATTCTCCTTAAGACTTTTCTCTCGAACGCGGCTAAGAGGTCAGAGTGCCTTTTGCTAAGCACCCAAGTCTCGGATCCATATGTGAGTACTGGCAGAACCATGGTCCTGTACAGCAGTAGTTTTGAAGTTATGGTGAGATTTCTGGATTTGAAGAGCTTTGACAGACTGTAGTAGGCTCTGTTGGATTTGAGAAGCCGCCCGCGTATTTCTTCTTCTATATTGTTATCGGCTGCTACTATTGACCCAAGGTATTTAAAGGATTGCACCACTTCAAATTCGTGCTCCGCTACCTTGATTGTTTGACCAACTGTTCCTCTCGCATTCGACGCCACCATGTACTTTGTTTTACCTTCACTAATGTGCAGCCCCAGATTTTGTGCCGCCTGCTCGATCTGGATGAAGGAATCGTGTACAGCTTGCTCGGTTCTTCCGATGATGTCGATGTCGTCTGCGTAAGCCAGTATCTGGCTGGACCTGTTGACGATGGTCCCTCTTGTTGCCGTGCCAGAGTCACGGATTGCTTTCTCCAACGCCAGGTTGAAGAGGAGGCAGGCCAAACCATCCCCTTGTCGGAGTCCATTAAAGATGTTGATTGGTCTGGATAGCAATCCGGCTATTTTTACTTGGCTTGTTACGTTGGTCATGGTCAGCCTACATAGTCGTGTCAATTTATTTGGGATGCCGAATTCTCTCATGGCTTTGTAAAGTTCTACCCTGGCTATGCTATCATAGGCGGCCTTAAAGTCTATAAACAGGTGGTATGTTGGGATGTTAAATTCTAGACATTTTTCCGTCGCCTGCCTAAGTGTAAAGATCTGATCAGTTGTTGATTTGCCTGGAATGAAACCACACTGATATTGTCCGATGATGGTTTTAGCGTATGGGGTTATCCGGTCTTGTAGGATAGAGGAGAGTATCTTATAGGCGGTACTCAACAACGTGATACCTCTATAGTTGCTGCACGTTGTGACATCTCCTTTCTTATGTATGGGGCATATTATACCTTTTCGCCAGTCTTCTGGCATTTCTTCACGCTCCCACACGTGCACTATAATATCATGAATTGCCTGACGTAGAGCTGGCCCACCGTGTTGAAATAATTCGGCTGGTATACCATCAGCTCCCGGGGCTTTGTTTTTCTTTAGCCGGTCTATAGCCTTCTCAACCTCTTCTATGCTTGGTGACGGCAACATAGGGTATTCGTCTTGAAGCAGTGGAGCCTCCACTTCTGCAGTGAGTTGACCATTTAGCAATTCATTAAAGTACACTTCCCATCGCTCCAGTATGCTTTGTGGATCGGTGATCAGATTTCCCTCTCCGTCCTTGCAGTATGTGCAGCGTGGTGTGTACTGCGTCATGTTTCGGATGGATTGGTAGAACTTCCGCGCCTGGTGCGGACCTCGCTCTCGGCTTTTTTCTATTTCACAGATTAAGTTCTTCTCCCAGGCTGATTTTTTCTGTCTGTGAAGCCGTTTTTCTATTCTTCTGAGCTCTTTATATTCTTCTTCGCGTGCCCGCGTTCTATGAGATTGCTGCATTGCTCGGTACGCAACATTCTTACGTTCAGTCGCTAGCTTGCATTCATCATCAAACCAGTCGTTCCGATTTCTACGACTGCTGCCTAAGATGGAGTTGGCAGTACTAATGACAGTATTCTTAAGGCGTGTCCACTTCTCATCTACGCCCAGCATACTGGCCCCAGGACTTACTCTCCCTAAATCAAGCGATTCTAGGGCGAGTCCTAACGCATTACCAAAGGTGTTACTGGCATTTTCATTGCGCAGGGCAGCCGTGTTGATTCGAACTTGATCGGCGGATGCAATACGTCTTCGCAAGGCAATCCGCCCTCGGAAGACCATACCAACAAGATAGTGATCCGAGTCGATATTGGCGCCTCGGTACGTTCGTACCGTCATCAAGTTCGAGTAGTGGCGACGGTCTATCAACACGTGGTCTATTTGGTTACGAGTGACTCCATCAGGTGATACCCAGGTGGCTTTGTAGATAACTTTTCGCGGGAACCTGGTACTCGCAACGACCATGTTTTTCGATGCTGCCAATTCTAAGACTCGAAGTCCATTGTCATTAGTGTTCTCATGCAAACTATGGGTGCCTGCGTAATGCCTGAATACCGGCTCCCGACCTATTTTTGCGTTCAAATCCCCAAGGATGATTTTTACGTCATACCTTGGACACGCATTGAGGGTCCTCTCGACTTGTTCGTAGTAAGTCTCTTTTTCTTCGTCTGAGGACTCCTCCGTAGGTCCGTGAACGTTAATGAGGCTAATGTTCGTAAATTTGCCTCGCACGCGAAGGGTGCATAGCCTTTCGCTTATAGCGTTAAAGCCGATGATGGTAGACTTCATTTTTTCGCTGACTAGGAAGCCTACCCCGAGCACATGGTGTTTTGTATGACAGCTGTAGTATACGTCATATTCTTTCTTCTGTAAAACACCATTCCCTGTCCATCTGATTTCTTGTAGTGCTGTTATGTCAGCTCTATATTTTGACAGGGCATCGGCTAGCTGCTGAGCAGCTCGAGCTCTATAGAGCGATCGTACGTTCCATAAGAAAATTCGTAAATCGTTTTGCCGTTTTCGTTGCGTTGGTTGTCGTCGTGAGATCAGTCCGTTTCCGAGGCTTGTTGTCGGGTTCGTAATTCTAAAATTTTACGGAACAGGGAATTAACCTGTTGCCAACCTGAGGAACTAGCCTGATCATATTAGCCAAACCTTTTTTAAAAGGCTTGTTACTAGCGGCCGCCGCAAAGAGGCTATGATCACACTTCCACCAGTCCCGAATAGTTACGGCACGTGCATGTTTTCATATGCTACATGTTATTCCCCCTATTCGTCTGATGGCTGACCGCTGAGTTAATTTATCTCCTTTTATAAAAAATAAGTCACTGTACAAGCAGCATATATCTAAAATAGAGTCCTTTTCATTTTTGGTCATGTGGTCAGTCATGACTAGTTCTTGTATGGTTATAATTCTATCGTAAGAAGCAGGATACTGTTGAATATGCAAAATATTGTAATTAGAGACTTCGTCAAATACTATATCATCAGTATTAAATTCAATAGAGGATTCGGAGGAATTAACGACTGATATGTAGGAGATAGAACTATTGGCAGGAGAGATGCTATTACCAATATATAATCCATTCGGAAATTGTTGTGAGAGGCATATGCTATCCACATTAATTTCCTTGAGGATTGGAACAATGATTTCGGATCTAGGAGGAATATTAACTAGGTTAGAAGGAATTAGATCATAGTCGATTAGATAATTTTCCCATGAGAAGGTAAGTAGTTATTTTGGTGCCATAATTTATTTGAGCTTTATGGTCATCCAGAAAATTGTTACCTATTATTCCATCGGTACTGATGGGAAAGTTTCCATCTACTACGTGGAAATGGTAAGAAATTGTAACGTTTTTAGGAAGATTAATAAGAAGTTGTATAACTCCTTTGGTACGGATAACAGAATCAGTTATACCAGATAGGGAATGAATTATAGCAGAATCGATAAGTAGTTAGTTCTGGTTTTATTTTATCTATTTTAATCAGACGAATTTCACTACCGCCATCGATTAAGAATTTTGAAGGTTTAGGATTTAGCAAGGTTTCAGAAGAAAGTTTAATGGAATCTACTCTACTTATATTATTTTTTAAATTTATGTTTAAGATGTGGCGGGAAGAGGTTAGATTTGGGTCCGAAACCTGCCACTCGTTTCGGCCTCTGAATGGTTTTCCGAATGTCTGTTTGCTGTTGAGAATGAAAATGGATTGGTATTATTTTTTTTATCATTATTATACTCCCTTTTTCAACATTCATTTATATGATGCCCGAGGTTCTTACAGTAACTACAAGTAATAGTTACTTTCTTAACCTCACTTTTAAAAGAAGGAAGCTGTTCCTTATTTTTCTTTAAGTAGCATTGTTCGATACTATGTCCGGGTTTTTTACAAAAATCGCAAGAGGTAGGATTTCTGGATTTGGGTTGTGATTGGTTATAAGAAGATTGGTTATTATATGAGAAACCACTTTTCTCTTCTAAGACGGCAGCTTTTATAGCTTCTGTCAGAGTAGTGAATCTCGAAGCTTTAATAATAAGACTTATTCTAGGATTAAGACCTCTCTCAAATGCTTTTAAAGCAGTTTTACTGTTGAGATTTATAATAACACTAGAACTTTCGGAACTTTCGCTAGCTATGCAGGCGTCATTCAGATTGGCTTATGTTTGTTCTAATCTGTTCGAAAAAGAACGCACTGTCTCGTTTATCCTTTGCTTAATGTGTATAAGTTCTAGTTGGAGTTGGAAAAGAGATTTTGTTTCTAGAAATTGTTGGAGTAGTTTTTCCTTTAGGGATTCCCAAGTGGTGACTTCCGTATATTTAACTATATTGTAAGCTGGGCCATTTAATTTAGTTTTTATAATAAGAAGAAGGACGGGAATTTCGGAAGTGGATATGTCTTCAGATATCAAATCACACGCATTTAGAAATTTGTGTATATTTGCTCTGTTCCCATCAAATTCTGGAATTAATTTGAGGGCAAAAGATCTATCTAGTTTTGGGGGCATATTTAATGATTTGTTGGGAGTAGAGGAAGGAGAATTATTGGAAAAAGAGTCAGTGACTGTATCGCAGTCTGTATCGGACGGGTTTAGAAAGAATTAGATTCCTCAATTAAATTAATTTCGTTTTCAGACATATGTATGTATATACATTCATTAGTTATAAAAATCGGACATGAAATGGTTTGATAATAATATGGAAACAAAATTTACTTAAAAATTAAAAAAAAAGTAACGATAATAATAATAACAAACTAGGTATTTTAAAGAGTAAAACTATGTGACTGTATTTAATACACAAATTTAAAAAAAATTAGTAGAGCACCTTTCAGTCACATAATAATATTTTTGTTTTCTTTTTTTTTTTTTATATATTTTGAAAAAAATTTCTTGCCTCTGTAGGAATTATGGTGGTGGCTAAAGATGAAAGATGTTGATGGTTGATGGTTGATGGTTGGATTAAAGATGATAGTTGGATGGTTTAAAGATGATAATTTTTCACTGAATTTCAGTTTTCCTTTTTTTTTTAGTTTTTGTGTATATTTTTACTTGTTTTGCACTTGTTGCTGTTGTATTTTTTTTTTTCTTTTGTTAACACTTGCACTTTTCACTTTTCAGGCAGACCCCACATCTGCCACCAATTTTTATGCTGGGATCTTACCTTTTTTTAGTGTATGTTTTTTTATGCTGTCTTTTGAAATTTAAAATCAACGTTGTTTAAATAATTTTTGGTTTTTTATTTGTAAATAGACAATTTTACATAAGTTGATAACATATATTTTCTTAGTTTTTGGATAATTGACTGGTTGTCGGTTTGCCCCAACCGCCTAAACGGGGGAAATAGACCCCCCTCCCATACGATTTTTTTCTTGTCTTAACTCTACCTACACGCTCAAGCCACCTTACATAATCACCCTGTATACGACACCAGCAACTGCAATTTATTTTCCTTCGATAGGGACAATTTAACTAAATTTGGGAGAAAAAAAAAACAGACAGAGTAAACAAAATAGCAATAAATGAAAACGTCCCTATTATATTTTTATTTATATTATTAAAAAAAAATATCACTAGGGGGATTTTATTGGCCTTTCACCGAATCAATCACAAAAAAAAATCACTTTCACAAGCCCCCCTCGTTGGGACGCCAATTGTTACAATTTTAATTTCGCGCGCGAATTAATAAAACAAGTTTGGTTTTATATTTTTTGAAAAGAACTGTGGACTATATGTCCTTTATTTATTTCTTCTTAGAAATGCCTACTTAAACCATCAGGATACTGATGTCCTTAACACTGAATTAAGAGTGCCTGTTTTGAGGTTCACTCTCTTGTATTTATACATTCTTCTTCTTTTATCTTCTTATGTATATGTATCTTATCTTATTCTTATGTATATGTATCTTATCTTATTATGTATCTGATATTCTCATGTATATTTATCTTTAACTCCCCTCCCTCTTAAAAATTTTAGTCCCTAAAATTCAAACATTTATTAGACTAAATTTTTTCTTAATTTCAATTCTTCTTGATAAGTTTTGTTAAATTTTTCCTCGTTTCTTTGTTTTTTACATAATATGCATATTTTTATAATTTTGTAAAAACCAACTATTATTGTTATTATAATTATTATATTGATTACTAGATACACAATATTAAAATTTGAATCTTCAAAAGGAATAATGAATGGTTTTAATATATCTATATTATCAAATGCATGATTTGAGTTCGATTTAACATATTCTATAATATCTATAGTATTATTGTGTCTTTGCAATATAACCTCTTTTAATTCGTTTTTTTGATTAACATATATTTTTCCGTCTATATTTATATTTTTTGAAAAAGTTATAAGATTCTTTCCACTTATTTCTTCTTGATCTACTGTATGTTCACCAGTTATTAATATTATTCCTGAATCAATTTCTTTGATTGGAGGATTATTTTCTAATAAGAATTTACAATTTGATTCTTTATTCAATAATAATTGTGTTGTACAATTGTCTATTTCGTTATTTATTTCACATATAGTATTGCTCATAAAGTTTTGACAATTTTTTATTCTTGTAAAGGTTTGATTACAAATAGCTATGTTTGTGTCTACTATGGGCTTACCCTTTATACTACTTATAGTCGTTAATATATTATTTTGACATTTTTCCTTTATAATAGGATATTTGTAAATGATTACTGCGAGATCATTAGTGAATGTTGTGAATATTTTACTATATTCTAATATATTTATTATAGGTAATGAAATATTTTCGTGTGAAATGATTTCGTTTATGTCTTTTAGGTTTATAGATTCTGAAAGGTATAAATTGCCTTTTGCTACGTTAATGCTTCTAATAACACTAGTAAGTTCTAAATAGATATCTTCTAAAATGATGTGTTCTAAAAGTTCACCATTTTGATTTCTTGTTAAATCTTGTAATCCCTTATTGATTATTACCTGTTTGTTACTATTTGCAATTAAATTGTTTAATGTGGTTTCTATTGCTACTAATTCATCGTTATCCGGGTTTCCAAATATGTATTTAATTATTGTTCCCAAGAAATTTATAGCTCTTCTGGATCTCTTGTGGTCCTTAAGTTGTTCGATGATGTTGGTGGTCTTCCTTATCCAATATGCTTCTTCTCGATTTGGTTTGTAACTTGAACTTTTCAAATTCCAATTTCAAATGGATTCATTAATTCCGTTAAATTTGTAATATGATATAGATATTCATATTTTTCAAATAGGTACGCGTCTTCAACGGCGTTTCTTATTATTTGTTGGTTTCGGACCGTTTTTATCTGTACGATGGCCAGGATTTGCAATGGTACCTGCACGAGTAAGATTGGGTATATCCAAGTCTTTATCTTCCGATAATTTGTTCACCTTTAAATTATTTTTATGAATTATTGTTCCTTTCGTAGTTTTTATTGTATCACCAAGATCTTCTTGTACAGTATGTTTTCTGTTCTTTACATGTGTTTTGTCTCTTGTTTTTGTAATACAAAACACTATATCTCCACTTTTATATTCTTTATGTTTAGAATTTTTATTTAGACGTTCGATTACTTGCTGTGAAGCTTTTTTTAATTTATTAATAATTTCACTATTATTATTGTATTTAATTCTGTTGAAGAATACTTCACTAGGTTTGTAACCTGTTACCGAATGTATTGAATTATTTAATTCTTTTACCGCGATATATATTTCGTCCGATACATTCGTTTTATTTTGTATCGTAAGTATTTTACTTAATTCGGTTAGAGTACTATGAGCTCTTTCGACTTGACCGTTTGCTGTTGAACGATGTACTGGTGTACAAATTTTTGTTATGTTCAAGTTCTCACATATTTTAAGAACTTGTGTCGTATTTAAACAGTTCTCATTGTCTGTCATGAGTCTTTTGCAGTTTGGAAAAGAGTTGACTAAGATTTCTTCAACGCGACTGTACATTTGTGTACGGCTGCTTATGTGCCTGATTATCATGTATTTTGAATACTTATCCTTAGCACTGATATATGTTTCTTTATCTATGAAATATATGTCCATATGTACATGTGTTCCAACTTCCGTGGGAATCGTTCCCTCGTTAAGTGGTTCTTTGTGTGGGTGTCTTTCGTACCTTCCGTACAAACACGCTATGCATTTTCTATTATATGTTTTGACGTCCTTCGAGATTTCCGGCCAATAATATTTCAGTAATATTTCTTGTTCGTTGTTTTTATAAGATCTGTGGGCTCTGTCATGTGTTTCTTGGGTTATTTTTAGTTGTTGTTCACGATCGGTTACATCTTCGAGTTTCTTTATCGTATATACGAAGTTTATGCCTTCAAATGTATTTTTTATTATTTCTTCGAATTCATACATTAACTCGGGTATGGTATGTATTGCTGTGACTCGGTTTGGTCGCAATATTTCTTTCAATGATTTTATGAGGTCCTTTTTATTTGTGAACGTGACTACATGACGAACTCTATTTTCAAAGATATTCTTTGTTTCAGTTTTATTATCATTTTTGTCGAGTCTCAATTCGACCTGGATGCCATATGCATTAAATGGCTTGGGTACGTGTTTGATTATAGGTTCCTTGGAACTTTCCTGAGAATGTACAGTTTCGGCTGTACTTGTGTTGATTTCTTGGCGTGATAACGCGTCAGCTACTACGTTCTCTTTTCCTGGTTTGTACACAAGTTTTGCGCCATAATCTTCAATTATATTTTTCCAACGTTTAAGTTTCGTGTTGGGATTTTTATCTGAAATGCTGTATACTAAACTCTGATGATCTGTATATATTGTCAAATCTGCTATACCATATATATAGTTCCTAAGTTTTTGTAATGACCAAATGATAGCTAATAATTCCTTTTCGTTTGTGGAATAATTTTCTTCTGTTTTTGTGAGTGTTCTACTCAAAAAGAATATGGGTTTTCCAAACTGGCTAAATACTGAACCTAATGCGTAATTGCTTGCATCTGTTGTTAACTCAAAGGGTTTATTGAAATCTGGTTGAAATAACTCTGTGATTTCGGCTAGCTTGTCTTTTAATTTATTCATTGCTTCTATGGCAATTTTGTCTAAACTAATCAACATTTGTTTACTATTTTTTCCGTTAAAATTACCCGTTTCTCCTCTCAAATACATTGTAAGGGGTTTCGATATTCCTGCGTAGTTTTCTATGAACTTTCTATAGTATCCCGTTAATCCTAAAAATCCTCGCAATTCTTTTATATTTTTTGGAATGGGAAATTCCTTAATTGTTTTTATTTTTTCTGGATTTGTACTAATCCTATTATTTTTTATTATGTGACCTAAGTATTCTACTTCTTCCTGGAAGAACTTAGATTTTTCATCTGAGACCTTTAACGTATTTTTATTTAAAGCATCGAATACTGTCTGTATATGGTTCATGTGTTCCTCTCGAGTATTCGAGTATATTAAAACATCATCAATGTATACGTGTACGAATTTGCCTATATATTCTCTCAAAATGTCATCAACGCAACGTTGAAAAATACTAGGAGCGTTTTTCAGACCAAATGGCATACGAACAAATTCGTATTTAGCGCCGTTGATTGCGAATGCGGTTTTTTCTCTATCGTCCTTATTGATGAGGATTTGGTGGAAACCTGATTCTAAATCTAAAGTCGTGAAGTATTTGGCTTTACCTAGATTCTGGATTGTCATATTCACGTCTGGAATAGGATATTTATCAGAAATAGTCTGAGAGTTTAGCTTCTGGAAATCTATGACCATGCGTCTTTTTGGTCTTCCATTTTCATCTGTACCTTTTTTTGGTACTGTCCAGATTGGACTGTTATAAGGTGAATTACTTTTTTGTATAATTCCCTTATTTAATAATGATTGAATTTCTTGGTTCACGAATTCATTGTCTGATATCGGATATGGATATTGTTTCACATATACCGGTTCATCGGTTTTTGTACGAATTGTACATTGAATAAAATCTGTAAAGGGTAGAGGTCCTATGCCCGTATTTTCCTTCATTAAATATTCAATTCTTTCTTTATATTCGGGCCTTATACTTTCTTCTACAATGTAGTTTATATTTTGCTCTGAACTAACTAGGTTTTCCTTCTTTTTTGTAATTAGTGTAAGATTTTCTACATCTATCTCAGAATTTAATTTCCGTAAACCTTCGAGACCTAAAATCATATCGAAGTCTTTTATTTCATCTAATTCAAAAAATGTAATTAATTCTCCCAAGATATAAATTTCCTTTTTATAATTTATTACGGATGTACCGTGCATTGAAACTGTTTTTGTTTCTTTGATTTTAATTCTAATACAATTATTACAGGATTTTTTAATATAATTATGGGTTGCACCTGTATCGATCATTATTTTATAAACTACGTTATTTAATGTACTTGTTAAATTTAAGCAAAGCAACCCTTTAATTAGTTTAAATTGTCATACCTAGTATTGTATATTTGTTGTTCTGCTTCACCTTGGGTACTGCTGATTTCATCTTCTCGGAATTCATTCCTGTTCACTCGTTGTAGCTTGTTATATGCTGCAGTCGCGTCGTTCTGTTGATTATGTTGATTCGGTTGTTTATACCTGCCGGAATCTTCTCTTTCTCGCTTCATATTCTGATAATTATTGCCTGGTTGCCTCTCGTAATTTCTATTCGCATGTAGATTTGTTCGATCATTTATTTCCATGGGTGTGTTATTCTGATACCTGAAGGGATTTCTTTGTTGCATATTCTCTGGTCGGTTAAACTGATTATTTGTATTAGGCGGACGCTGAATATAATTTGAATGTTGAATGTGGTGGTGATTTACGTTTGGGCGTCGTTCGTGTTTATCTTCAATTTTTTCTTTACGATGGTTTGTTTCACTGAAGTGCTTTACATTTATACCTCTGTGTATATTATCGTGCTCTATTTTCCTTGCTATAGCGAATGCTCCTTCCAAACTTTGGATTGTTGCTGTGTAGAGAGCTCCTTTTGTAAATGTGTCATTTATACCATCTATAAATATACGAACTGCGTCATCTCGATTATTTTGCATTAATTTTTCATTAACCGCACTGTTTTCGCCACTCATAGCTAGTTTGCCTATGATTTCATTCAGGATACAATTAATTTTATCATGATAGTCGCTAAGATTATTTCTTCCTTGTCTTATGGCTTTCATTTTATCTTGTAGAACGTATAAGGGTTCCTGGTTGCTATACGTGTAATCTAGTCGGTTTTTTATAGCTTCAAAATTAAAAATTGTATTATGGTTAGATAATATATTAGCTGCTGGGCCTTGTATCTTAGATTTTACAATTGTTAATGCGGCTGCATATTTTGGATGCGTCTGGAAACCTTTTATGCTTTCCATTAACCGTGTGGCTTCGTCGCGCCAATTTCTGTAGTTAGCTTTCTCTCCATCGAAGTTACTTAGACTTTTAAAAGCGTCCAGTTGGATATCATTTCCAGTTCCATATGTGGTTATTATTTCTTGTAAGGGTACCACATTTACGTTCAGAGGTTGTACCACTTTTTTTACATTAGTTAACTGCTCTCTGATGTCTGAATTTACCTTGTCTTGGTTTAACAGAGCGTTCTTCAAGGTAGCGTTTTCTTGTTCTATTAGCTCTAATCTAGCCAAGATTCTCGCAATGTCTGCCATTTTAATTATTTTTAATTTTATTTACGCGTAGGTATGTAGAATTAGGTTGAAAATTAATTAACTACGTGAGTCTCTATGCTTATGTAGATTATCACTGATTTATATTAACGTGCTATGCTACGTCGTAGTTTGGTCACTTTATTGAATTATTATCACTTTATTTGCACTCTACTTACATACCTTTCGTATACACGAATTTTTACTGGTGGAGTATGATTGCTAGTTGATATAACTTCAAAAAGTTAGCCCGAGGTTGGTCTCCGAAAAGTATTTCAATTTAAAATACTCCTGGCAAGATCGCCAATTAATAAAACAAGTTTGGTTTTATATTTTTTAAAAAGAACTGTGGACTATATGTCCTTTATTTATTTCTTCTTAGAAATGCCTACTTAAACCATCAGGATACTGATGTCCTTAACACTGAATTAAGAGTGCCTGTTTTGAGGTTCACTCTCTTGTATTTATACATTATTCTTCTTTTATCTTCTTATGTATATGTATCTTATCTTATTCTTATGTATATGTATCTTATCTTATTATGTATCTGATATTCTCATGTATATTTATCTTTAACTCGCGCGACGATCGACTACAATAAATCCGAATAATTTAATAATTATTATTATTTAATTTATTAACCAAAAAAAAAATTCAAACGCGAACAATTATTGTTTTAGTAAGAACACTGACGATTTAATAATTTTTAATCACGACCGGCAATATACAACGACGAAGATGAAACTAAAGCAACAACACAAAAAATATTACACGACGAGATGACAAAATTGGTTTTCTTTATATTTGATAACACGACGGGCGAATTAAAAAGGAATTGTAACACAGCAATTGACGATGCTGTTCTTGGCTAGCTCAGCTGGGTCGTGGTTCGTGATATCGAAATTTAATCTATTGTTAGGTTTTATCTAGGTTCGTTTTATTAAATAAAACTTATTTCCGTTTTAATACAACTCACTTTACGTCTTTTTACTTTTAATTTAACTTAATATTTCAAAACACTCTTTATTTCCTTTTTACTTTCTTTATTTAAAATTCAAACTTTATCACTTTTAAATTACCGACTTGTACACGACTGATTTCAAATTCAAACTGACTGTCGGTCCGCATCCGCTTCCTCTTTTATACAGAAATGCTTGGCTCATGGAAGGTTCTTGAACTTGCTAGAACAATATCCAGTATGCAATGTAGTACAATATAGAGTAGGCAATGTAGTAGGTGTAGAGATTTAGTAGATGTACCGAACAGGTAGATGGCGTTTACCTCAAGAGATGAAAACATTCAGCACCCTTTAATTATTTGTGTAACACGTTACATTGCCCTCCTCCTAAGATTTTTCGCCCCGGACAATTTCTTCACCATCTTCTCCACTGTAGCGGTATAGCCGGTCAATGTGAACAACTTTTGGCTTGCCTCTTAGACCCCGCTGAATTCGATAAACCACATCATTGATCCTTGTAACAACACGGTAAGGTCCTTCCCAGTTTTGTTGAAGTTTTGGTGACAGTCCCTTTTGTCGATGAGGATTATACAGCCATACTAGATCTCCCTCATGGAAAGGTTTCATTGTGATGTTTCCATCATAGCGTGTTTTCATTCGGTCACTAGCTAGCTTTATTTTAGTCCTTGTCCTGTCATGGATGTCAGTCAGTTTTTCCTTTAGGTAATCCACGTATTCCTCTTCATTTCGTTTTTCGCCCGTTGGACATCCAAATTTAATTTCGCTAGGCAACCGGATATTTGTACCGAATACAATTTCTGATGGAGTGTGACCAGTTGTACTGTGCACCGCATTTCGGTATGCCATTAAAAATAGAGGAATGTGTTGGTCCCAGTCTCGTTGGAAGTCACCTACTACTTTCGAAAGGTGTTCTTTGAGAGTCCTGTTGAAACGTTCAACCATTCCGTCAGACTGCGGATGAAGTGGTGTTGTTCTCGTCTTTTTGATGCCAAGGAGCGAACAGACCTCTTGAAAGATTTTGGATTCGAAGTTTCTTCCTTGGTCAGAATGGAGCTCCATAAGAACACCGAACTTGCTGACCCAATTGTACACAATCTGATCCACAACTGTCTTCGCTTCTTGGTTTGGAATGGCAAACGCCTCAGGCCACTTGCTGAAGTGATCCATGACAACAAGAATGAATCGGTTTCCACTGTTAGACTCAGGAAATGGGCCTGCAATATCGATGGCAATTCTTTCAAAAGGTGCTCCAACGTTGTACTGTTGCATCTTACTCTGTAGTTTTCTGCCTGGTAGTTTTCTGCACCATTTTTCTACATTTTTCTACATCATCTTTTGCATGCAGCCAGTAGAAACGTTCTCGAATTTTCTCCAGAGTTTTGTTGATACCCAAATGGCCTCCAGAAGATCCATCATGCATCTCACGTAGAATGTCATTAACTTTTGTCCGGGGTACAACAAGCTGCATAACATAGTTTTTGCCATCTGAGGATTCCCATCTTCGTTTGAGTAAACCTTCCTGCACATGAAGGGAATTCCATTGTGCCCAATAGGCTTTGAGGGTCGGACTTCTATCAGAAATGTCTCCCCATTCTGGTTTCTCTTCATGTTCTTTCCATGCAAGAATGGGTTCGATGTCCAAATCTTCTTGCTGCGCATTCCTAATTTCCTCGTTACTCCAGCCACCGATGGGTTCAACTCTTGTTTGTTGTATGGCAATAGATTCCTTTTCTTCCTAGCGAGTGCAATGCTTGCAGTCTTGGTTACATGGCCGACGAGATAGGGCATCTGCATTCGAGTGTAGTTTTCCTTTTCGATGTTGGATTTCATAGTCATATGTCTGAAGTCTTATACTTACTTTTTTAAATTCATACATTAAGCTAGATAATTTTTGGCGCTTCTCGCCAAGGCGGGTAGTAATGTTCGGACTCATTGGCACTTTGGTGCAGTTTTCAATTTTCATTGCTCCATAGAGAGTACTCTTACATGAGTGCCAATGTAAACGAACAAACTTGTACCTCAGGCCTACCCTGTATTTTGGCACTGTCCTTTTGACAGAATACAAAATATTTCATCATTATTCCGTTTTTTGTCACAGCCAACACAAGTTGCTTGAAATTGTGAAGTAAAAGTTTTCCATTTTTTAATTGTTTTTCAGTCAAATAATTAATTTACTTGTAATGTTGTAATTTAACTCAAATTTAAGATTAAATAATAAAATACTCGGGAATTATAAATGAGGGGATGACATATTGTCCATGGACATTATTGCTGCTTCAAATGGACACAGTGTCCGTGGACATTAAGACCAATTGTAATTAATCATAAAGTACAAAACGGTCATAAGGTCCATTAACCTCATCATCATCATCGGCTCGACAACCGGGGTCCGGTCCTGGCCTCCTTCAACAAGTCTCTCCACCTATCCCGGTCTCGAGCCGATGCCATCCAGTTTCGCACCCCAAGGCCCCGGGCGTCCTGGTCTACGCCATCTCTATAGCGCAAGCATGGTCTTCCAAGCTGTCGTCTGCCATAGAATGTACCACAAAGAACTTTCCGAGCAGGTTCCTCTTCGCTCATGCGAGCTAGGTGCCCTGCCCACCGGAGTCTACCGAGCCTAATTTTTGTCACGATATCTGCTTCAAGATAGATTGCGTACAATTTATGATTGTACCGTCTCCGGAATTGTCCTTCCTCACATATGGGGCCAACAATTCTCCTTAAGACTTTTCTCTCAAACCCAGGCCTCGGATCCATATGTGAGTACTGGCAGGACCATGGTCCTGTACAGCAGCAGTTTTGATGTTATGGTGAGATTTCTGGATTTGAAGAGCTTTGACAGACTGTAGTAGGCTTTGTTGGATTTGAGAAACTGCCCGCGTATTTCTTCTTCTATATTGTTATCGGCTGCTACTATTGACCCAAGGTATTTAAAGGACTGCACCACTTCAAATTCGTGCTCTGCTACCTTGATTGTTTGACCAACTGTTCCTCTCGCAATCGACGCCACCATGTACTTTGTTTTACCTTCACTTATGTGCAGCCCCAGATTTGGTGCTGCCTGCTTGATCTGGATGAAGGAATCGTGTACAGCTTGCTCGATCCTTCTGTTGATGTCGTCTGCGTAAGCCAGTATCTGGCTGGAACTGTTGACGATGGTCCCTCTTGTTGCCGTGCCAGAGTCACGGATTGCTTTCTCCAACGCCAGGTTGAAAAGGAGGCAGGCCAAACCATCCCCTTGTCGGAGTCCAATAAAGATGTTCATTGGTCTGGATAGCAATCTGGCTATTTTTACTTGGTCAACCTACATAGTCGTGTCAATTTATTTGGGATGCCGAATTCTCTCATGGATTTGTAAATTTCTACCCTGGCTATGCTATCATAGGCCTTAAAGTCTATAAACAGGTGGTATGTTGGGATGTTAAATTCTAGACATTTTTCCATCGCCTGCCTAAAGGTAAAGATCTGATCAGTTGTTGATTTGCCTGGAATGAAACCACACTGATATTGTCCGATGATGGTTTTAGCGTATAGGGTTATCCGGTCTTGTAGGATAGAGGAGAGTATCTTATAGGCGGTACTCAACAACGTGATACCTCTATAGTTGCTGCACGTTGTGACATCTCCTTTCTTATGTATGGGGCATATTATACCTTTTCGCCAGTCTTCTGGCATTTCTTCATGCTTTCACACGTGCACTATAATATCATGAATTGCCTGAAGTAGAGCTGGCCCACCGTGTTGAAAAAATTCGGCTGCTCCCATCAGCTCCCAGGGCTTTGTTTTTCTTTAGCCGGCCTATAGCCTTCTCAACCTCATCACTGCTTGGTGACGGCAACATAGGGTATTCGTCTTGAAGCAGTGAAGCCACCATTTAGCAATTCATTAAAGTACACTTCCCATCGCTCCAGTATGCTTTGTGGATCGGTGATCAGATTTCCCTCTCCATCCTTGCAGTATGTGTAGTGTGGTGTGTACTGCATCGTGTTTCGGACGGATTGGTAGAACTTCCGCGCCTGGTGTGGACCTCGCTCTCGGCTTTTTTCTATTTCACAGACTAAGTTCTTCTCCCAAGCTTATTTTTTCTGTCTGTAAAGCCGTTTTTCTATTCTTCTGAGCTCTTTATATTCTTCTTCGCGTGTCCGCGTTCTATCAGATTGTTGCATTGCTCGGTACGCAACATTCTTACGTTCAGTCGCTAGCTTGCATTCATCATCAAACCAGTCGTTCTGATGTCTACGACTGCTGCTTAAGAAATTGACAGTCCTAATTTCAGTATTCTTAAGGCATGTCCACTTCTCATCTACGCCCAGCATACTGGCTCCAGGAGTTACTCTCACTAAATCAAGTGATTCTAGGGCGAGTCCTAACGCATTACCAAAGGTGTTACTGGAATTTTCATTGCGCAGGGCAGGCGTGTTGATTCGAACCTGATCGGCGGATGCAATACGTCTTCGCAAGACCTCGGAAGACCATACCAACAAGATAGAGATCCGAGTCGATATTGGCGCCTCGGTACGTTCGTACCGTCATCAAGTTCGAGTAGTGGCGACGGTCTATCAACACGTGGTCTATTTGGTTACGAGTGACTCCATCAGGTGATACCCAGGTGGCTTTGTAGATATCTTTTCGCAGGAACCTGGTACTCGCAACGACCATGTTTTTGGATGCTGCCAATTCTAAGAATCGAAATCCATTGTTATTAGTGTTCTCATTCAAACTATGGGTGCCTGTGTAATACCTGAATACCGGCTTCCGACCTATTTTTGCATTCAAATCCCCAAGGATGATTTTTACGTCATACCTTGGACAGGCATTGAGGGCCCTATCGACTTGTTCGTTGTAAGTCTCTTTTTCTTAGTCTGAGGACTCCTCCGTAGGTCCGTAAACGATAATGAGGCTGATGTTCGTAAATTTGCCTCGCACGCGAAGGGTGCATAGCCTTTCGCTCATAGCGTTAAAGCCGATGATGGTAGACTTAATTTTTTCGCTGACTATGAAGTCTTCCCTTAGCACATGGTGTTTTGTATGACAGCTGTAGTATCTTCTGTAAAACACCATTCCCTGTCCATCTGATTTCTTGAAGTGCTGTTATGTCTGTTATGTATTAAAATTAAATGATGGATTCACTGTACATTCTTTTTTGATAGATTAAATTATTGAGACAATGTACTTTAAATAATGTATTCTAACGTTTCATTTACTGTAAGATGTAAAATAAAGAAAACACTTATTTGTTAGCCTTTAACGAGTGCGTTTGCTTTCCTACGATCTTCGATACATTTCATTGGCGACGAGAAGGAAATTTAATTAATAATTAAAAGTTGTTTTCGGTCTATCAAAATAAATTTTATTTTAAAGACAATAAAAATTGTGATTACAAAAGAATTCAATTAAAAAAAAAAAAAAAAAAAAAAAAAAAAAAAAAAAAAAAAATTAGAAGTGGAAAGTGAAATGGCGAATGAATCAGTTGTTTTACATCATGTGTCTAGTTCTACACAAATGCCTGAATTCAATCCAGAAAACGATAACTGGGCGCTGTGGAGAGAAAGACTAGAGATTCATTTTGAGGAATTAGATTGTGTCGAGGAAAAGCAAAAAAAATCAATTTTATTGAAAGCTTGTGTGGTCCAGTTATTCCCGTTAAAAAAAAATACGATGAACTTTGTGAGCTGCTTAGTAAGCATTACATGCCAACAGTAATAGTTTTTCGAGAGCGGAAGACATTTTTCTCGGCTGAGAAAAAAGAAAGTGAATCCATTGCAAAGTGGTTTGCAAGAATAAAAACTTTGGCATTGAGCTGCAAATTTGGAACATCGTTGGAACAATTTGTTCTTAACAAATTTATTAGTGGAACATCCGGACCAATTTACGAAAGACTATGCGAAGAAGATGAGACGTTGAAGTTAGAGGATGCATACAAAAAGGTATTGATAGTTGAGTCGAAGCTATTGGCGAAAAATTCATATAACGGCTCAGCATCAGCATCAGGTGATGTTTTGTTTGTAAAAAAGACAAAAAAATATTTCGACCGTTCCAAGAGCAACCACAACAAGGTGAAAACGGCATGTGTCCATTGCGGTTGGAAAAATCATCAATCGAATAACTGCAAATTTCAGAAAGCAACTTGTCACTCGTGCAACAGAATAGGACACCTAGCATCAGTCTGCAAAAACAAAAAAGTTAATTTTGTAGATGTTTCGGATAAAAAAATTTGATAATAATTTAAACACAAATAATTCAACTTTTGATTTTTCTATCTTTACAGTAGATTCTACTGCAACGGAGGTGGAGATTTGTACAGTTAATAAATCGGAAGTTTACATGCTGCCTGTGGTGATTAATGGTGTAAAACTGGACATGACATGTGATACCGGTGCTCCACTTTCATTGATGTCAGCTGGATTTTTTGATAAATTTTATCAAAAGTCAGAGCTTAGAAGATGCGCAACTTCATACGCGGGTTATGGTGGTAGTTCAATTGATGTTTTGGGTGAGTTTGATGCTAATATTAATTATGGGGGCCATGAAAACGTTGTTACTTTCGTTGTTACTAATACCGTAAGCCCACCCTTGTTGGGAAGAAATTTTCTAAGGCAATTTAATTTTGAGCTACGACAACCACATAAACATATCAACACCGTTTCTGATTCTTTGCCCACTGTAGTAGGAGAGTTAAAAAAAGATTTTAGTGTAATGTTTAATGGGAACTTGGGTAAATATAAATTCGGCACAGTTAAGTTAGAGTGTACTTCGGATGCTAAAAAAGTTTTTTGTAAGCCAAGACCGATTCCGTTGGCATGGACAAAAACGATTGAAAACCAATTAAATAGTCTTGTTAAAGACGATGTCCTTGAGCCAATCGACAATTCTGATTGGGGTACACCGTAAGTGCCCATACTCAAACCAAACGGCGATCTTAGAATTTGCGGTGATTATAAAACAACAATAAACAAATTTTTAGTAGATTTTAAATATCCTTTACCCCGGATTGAAGAAATTTTCGCTTCTCTACAAGGGGGTCAGTTGTTTACAAAATTAGATCTCGCTAACGCGTATAACCAACTAGAATTAGATGAGGATTCTCAAAAATTGTGTGCTTGGAGCACACACATAGGCGTTTTTAAAATGAAACGACTGCCTTTTGGAGTCAAGCCAGCCGCAGCTATTTTTCAAAAAACAATCGAGGTGCTTTTAAAAAATATTGCTAACGTAACTAATTATATGGACGATATTGTCGTCACCGGTAAAACGTTCAATGAACATGTACAAAATTTAAGGTTAGTTTTGAGCAAACTACAAACTGCAGGATTAAGGCTTAATATTAATAAATGTTTCTTTTTTCAAGAAAAGATTTCCTACTTGGGGTTTGATATTGATAAAAATGGTTTAAGTAAGAATAAAACCCGTGTGGAATCCGTTTTGAATGCACCAATACCTAGTAATATAACCGAATTACGAGCTTTTATTGGCATGGTGAATTATTATTCACGATTTATACCAAATTATGCTCATAAAATGTCCTCTCTATATGAATTGTTACAAAAAGAAAATAAATTTCTTTGGAATAGGGCCTGCCAAAACGCGTATGCTTTGATGAAAGATGAAGTTACTTCAGATCAAGTTTTGATTCACTTTAACCCTAAACTTCCTATAGTACTATCTACAGATGCAAGCCAGAATGCGGTTGCTGGAATTTTATCGCATGTTATGACAGATAAGTCACTAAAACCTATAGCTTTTGTATCTCGTGCTCTAACTAAATCGGAAAAAAACTACAGCACGATAGAAAAAGAAGCGTTAGCAATAATATTCAGTGTTACTAAGCTACGGCAATATTTGTTAGGTATACATTTTGAGTTAAATACAGACCATAAACCGCTTTTAGCGATTTTAGGGGAAAATAGGGGGTTGCCTGTAATGGCGGCAGCGAGAATGCAACGTTGGGCATTTATTTTATCTGGTTTTGCATATAACCTCAAGTATGTAAAAGGCCCAAATAACATAGCTGATAGTTTATCTCGTATGCCCCAAAAAGAAAATAATAATTCGTGCGTTGAAAGTAACTACATTAATTACGTATCTTTTGATAATAAGTTACAATTAAGTTTCAAAAGCATTGCGATAGAAACGCGTAAAGATCTAATTTTATCAAAATTATTGTATTCCATTAATTTCGGTACAGTTAACAAATTGAAAGAAACATATAATGAACCATTTCAAAATAAACAAAATGAACTCTCGGTAGAATCTGGCTGCGTTTTGTGGGGATATAGAACCATAATTCCTGCGAAAATGCGTAATATGGTATTAGCTGAACTCCATAAATCTCATTTGGGTATCGTCAAAACCAAAGCTTTAGCCAGGTCATACATTTGGTGGCCCAAATTGGATAAGGAGATAGAGGCAATGGTAAAAAATTGTCATGCGTGTCAATTGACTCAAGCTAGCCCTGAAAAAAGTTATCTGTTTCCATGGATGCCTACTGATTCGCCTTGGAAACGAATACACCTTGATTTTGCGGGTCCAATTGAGGGTTTTCAACTGCTTATTGTAATCGATTCATTTTCGAAATGGGTCGAAGTTTTTAAAACAAAAAGCGCGAATTCAAAATTTGTTGTCAGTAAATTGAAAGAAATTTTTTGTCGGTTTGGCCTAGTGGATGTTATTGTCACAGATAACGGTACACAATTCACTTCTGAAGAATTCAAAAGTTTTTTGAATAAAAACATGGTTAAACATATTCTTACGGCACCTGGGCATCCTGCCACTAACGGACAGGCTGAAATATTTGTAAAATTGTTAAAAAAATCTTTATATGCAAGCTTAAAAGATAATAATCCAGATAAAATGGATAACATACTTAATCGATTTTTGTTCGATTACCGTAACACGAAGCATAGTACAACTAATGAAACACCCGCGAAGCTTTTAATGGGGCGCGAATTAAAAACTAGATTCAGCTTATTAAAACCACCGATTACCAAAGATACAATACAAAGTAATCAATATATGTACGTGTGCAAAGAATCATAAGGGTAAACGGGATGTCGAGTTCCAAGTTAATAAAAATGTTTACATTCGCGACTATACTAATCCTAACTCATCAAGTTGGACTAAAGCTATAATACAAGATAAACTTGGTCCACGTAATTATAAATGTATCATTTCTCACAACAAAAGACCTATTAAACGACATATAGATCAAATACGTGACCGGTTGGAATTGGAAGAACCAAAAACACCGAACGATAGCGAAAATCCAGACAGCGAAGGGAGTGGTCCATCGGGTTCAGGTGTTACTGTTCATGAACCAGCTGACGATACAATCACCAGAGAAGCGAATAATTCTAGTAGCTTATCAAACGAACTACCATGTAACGAACATGATGAAATAAGAGCTTGTACTAAATCGCCATCTCTGAAGCAGCTCCGACCTCGTAAGAAAATTCGTTATCCTAAGTAACTATGTTTTATTATTATTATTGAAATTTGTAATGCATTTGCCATTGTAACATATTGAATTTTAAACATTAAGAATTGAGTTTTTTTTTATGAATTATGTAATTTTATCTTTAAAAAAAAACATCTTATGAAGGGAGATGTTATGTATTAAAATTAAATGATGGATTCACTGTACATTCTTTTTTGATAGATTAAATTATTGAGACAATGTACTTTAAATAATGTATTCTAACGTTTCATTTACTGTAAGATGTAAAATAAAGAAAACACTTTTTTGTTAGCCTTTAACGAGTGCGTTTGCTTTCCTACGATCTTCGATACATTTCAGTCAGCTTTATATTTTGACAGGGCATCAGCTAGCTGCTGAGCAGCTCGAGCTCTATAGAGCGATCGTACGTTCCATTAGAAAATTCGTAAATCGTTATGCCGCTTTCGTTGCGTGGGTTGTCGTCGTGAGATCAGTCCGGTTCCGAGGCTTGTTGTCGGGTTCGTAATCCTACATTTTACGGAACAGGGAATTAACCTGTTGCCAACCTGAGGAACCAGCCTGATCATATTAGCCAAACCTTTTTTAAAAGGCTTGTTACTAGCGACCTCCGCGAAGAGGCTATGATCACACTTCCACCAGTCCCGAATAGTTACGGCACTTGCATGTTTTCGTATGCTACATGTTATTCCCCCTACTATTCGTCTGATGGCTGACCGCCGTTTATGATTTTCGTATATGATTTTCGTTTATGACTTTTCTTTTATTAAAAAAAGACAGCCTTCAATTAATTTTTTGTAATGGTGGGATGACATAAGGTCCGTGGACATAATGTCCATGGACATTATGGCCGCTATAAATAGACACAATGTTTATGGACATTATGACCAATAAGGAAAGAGTCATGAGGTCCATGGACACAATGTCTGTATGTATTATCGAGAATTTTTGTGGTTTGCCACAAAAGTTTTCCACACACAAGGTGGTTTTTAAGCCATGCTAACACATTAGAGGAGTCTGTCCATAAAAATGTTTGATGTGACCGTACTGGAAAATGAGGCAAATTATTTTTTATCATTTTGGAGAGAAGGAGTGCCCCACATAACTCAAGGCGTGGTAAAGACACAGGTTTGATGGGTGCAACTTTTGACTTTGCACAGATCAAGTGAGAGGTCGTATTTCCATCAGTTTTACAAACTGGTATATATGACGCCACCGCATATGCCTGCACAGACGAATAACACAAACCATAAAATTGAATGTCAGAAGTTAGAGCATATTCCACCCAACGAAATATCTCAATTCGCTGTATTTCTGGCAATGATTCAGCAAAAGTTGCCCAAGTTGAGAAATTGAATTGTTTGATGGGGTCATCCCAGTCAGTGTGTTCCAAAAAAATTTTTTGCATTAACAATTTTGCTACTATGGAGCCAACCATCCAGCAGGATCAAAAAGTCGTGCGATTTGCGAAAATACTTCTCGTTTGGTGGAGCTTTTAGACAAGCTTTTTAGGTTGTGTTGAGAAATAGAAATTGTCTCCCTTAGCATTCCACCGTACCCCCAAAGTTTTTGTGTTGCTGTCAGAATCTAGTGTTAAAAACTTTTCGTTCAAAACATGTTCTCGAGGCAAATGCTCGAGTAAACAGGAGAATTCGAGGTCCATTTGCGCAAAGGGAACCCAGCTGAGTCGAGCAATGACATAAGTTCATGAGTGCCTGTTTGGCGGACTCAATAGTGCGAGCCCCAGACAAAACATCGTCGACGTAAAATTCTGACTGTAGAATTTTTCACGCAAGTGGAAATTCGGTGCTACCATAATTTGCTAGTTGTAAGAGGATATGAATGGCCAAGTAGGGAGCACAATTAACCCCAAATGTTACAGTCAGGAGTTCGAAATCTTCAATTTCTGATGTTGGAGAATTACGGAATAGAATTCGCTGAAATGGAGTTTCACGACAATCGATAAAAATTTGGCAGTACATTTTTTCTATGTCCGCATTAACGACAAATTTATAAAACCTCCACCGAAGTATTAATGACGATAGATTTGTAGAGTTTGCCCTGCGAAAAGTAAGTCATTCAGACTGATACCACTTGAAGATGCATCTGACGCATTAAAAACGACACGCGCTTCAGTCGACGTACTTTCTGGCTTTAAAACAGCGTGATGGGGCAGATAGAAGGACTTGACTTGACTGTTTTCAACCTTTTCCAGTGGGGGTACCCGACGCATATGGTTCATAGTCAAATATTCAGAGATGACGTTTGAGTATTTAGATTTTAGATCTGCTTTTAAAGCTAACGATCTTTCAATTCTAGAAAATTGTTTTAACGCAATAGATACAGAAAAACCCAACTTGTCGTTTGATGATTGAGGCTTGAATGGTAGGTGAACAACATATCTACCGTCAGTACGTCTTGATGTAGTCTTTTGATACCACTAATCACAATAGCGGTCATCTTGTGATCGAATCGGTGTAGCTGGCAACTCATCTAGCTCCCAAAATGTTCTTAGTTGAATATTCAAATCTGAAGTAGGTACTCACTGACTCCGATACCACGAAAGTGTTAAATGATTGAAATGAATTTGGGATGGGTGCAGATAAAATCCAACCGAACATCGTATTCTGAGCAACTAGAGAGTTTCAAATGAGCTTGATGCCATTACGTATGATTGAAAGATCGATTATCGTGACAGTCCGTTTTAGCCAATTCTATACTGTAATTCTCCAATATCAGAAAATTAAAATTTCAAACCCTTGACTGTAACATTTGGGTTAATTGTGCTCCCTACTTGGCCATTCGTACCCTCTTACAACAAGCAAATAATGGTAGCACCGAATTCCCACTTACGTCAAAAATTCTACAGTCGGAATCTTACTTCGACGATGTTTTGTCTGGGGCAAAGATTAAAAATATAAAGATGGGAAACTTTCGTACGTTTTACCCTCCATTAACCATTTGCTTACATTGTTGTTTTTGTAATTTCGATTCGTATCCGTGTAAAATTGAGAGGGGAACCAAGGTGAATTTATTTGTTTTGACAGTTCTACTTTTTTTTTTGTTTTTTGTTTGGCTAGTTTGCGTGCACAATTAATTATACGTTTTTTGGTGTTTCTCTAAAAACTTTCACTATATTAAAACATTTACATATTTACTATTCATAGCTGCAGAAGATTGTGAAAAATTGCGGCCACTTTGGCTTTGAAGATGTTTGTTTAAAGATGATTTTAATTTAGGTGATTTGAATTCCAATATTGAGGAGCCTTTCTCGTTCTGTTGCAAATGCACTAGTTGTCTGTTAACTAAACTGAGTTGCTTCAATGAAGATACTTAGGTTAGGTTAGGTTAGGTTTATGTGGCTGTCAGGAAGACTACTGACACACTTAGACCACAGATAGGTCCGTTGTGATACCACGAAATGAGGGAGGGAGTATTTCTTTAATTAAACCAGTTGGAGCTTCTTATGAAGCGATGTAAAGATAGAATATCAACGTTCGACATATCGCTTGGATCGTCGAAAAAGAAATTACCCAGGTGTAATTTACGTCTTTGGGAGAGAGCTGGGCATGAACAGAGAAGATGGGTGATAGTCTCCTCCTCCTCCTCGTCCATGCAGCTTCTGCAAAAATCATTAGAGAATACGCCAAGTCTTATGGCGTGTCTTCCTATGAGGCAGTGTCCGGTTATGACACCAATTACGGAGCTAAGATGTAATCTGCTCATAGATAACAAACATTTAGTACGTTTCTGATCTAATTTTGGCCAGATTTGTTTTGTCGCTACGCAGGTAGTAGTGTTTGTCCATCTTAAATTTGTTTTCTCTATGGCATCTAGTTTTAGCATGAGTTTGCTTGTAGCGATAGGTATACCAATATTCACCTTGATAGGTAAAACCGGTAGTAGGGTTCCATTTCTGGCGAGTTCATCGGCTTTGCAGTTTCCCTCAATGTCTCTGTGTCCCGGCACCCAGAAAAGGTGAATATTGAACTGTTCTGCCATCTCCATGAGAGATGATCGACAGTCGCGGGCAGTTATTGAGTTTGTGGAAACAGCACTGATTGATTTAAGGGCTGCCTGACTGTCTGAAAATATACGGATATCCGATACAGATATCACGTTTTCCCTTAACCAGGATAATACCTCTTTAATCGCCAGAATTTCCGCTTGGAACACACTACAATGGTCAGGGAGACGGAAGGAGAGACTTAAATTTAGTCTGTCTGAGTACACGCCACCACCAACCCCATCTTTAGTTTTTGAGCCATCAGTATAAAAATGAACTGATTCATCTTTCAAGAATCTCTTATTTTCCCAAGTGGATCTTGGTGGGATGGTGACTTGAAAATTCTTGTCAAAAACAAGCTGGGGTATAGAGTAGTCGGAGTGACTTAGTTTTGGTCCGAATGCTTTCAGAATTATGGAGTGACCAATTGAGTTATCGGTCCATTGAGAGATGGCTTTGAGACGAACGGCTGTGCTTGCGGCCGTTTGTTTGCTAAAAATATCAAGGGGTATGAGATTAAGTAGAATGTCAAGAGCAGCTGAAGGTGTCGAACGGAGAGCTCCGCTAATACACATACAGGCTGACCGTTGGACTTTACTTAACTTGTCACGATATGTAACTTTGTCTAGGGCAGTCCACCACACTGCTACCCCATAAGTTAGTATCGGTCTGATGACCGCTGTGTAGAGCCAGTGGGTTATGTATGGGGATAAGCCCCATTTATTTCCGATAGCTTTTTTGCAAGAGAAGAGTGCTACTGTGGCTTTCCTAACTCTTTCCTGTATATTTGCTTTCCAATGTAGTTTTTTGTCCAGGATAAGACCTAGATATTTAGCTTCATCTGAAAACCTTAGTGGAGTTCCCGTAATTGATGGGGGACTTATTTGGGGAATTTTATATTTTCTTGTGAAGAGGACAAGTTCAGTTTTGTTTGGGTTAATACCCAGTCCGCATTTTTCTGCCCATTTGAGCATAATATTTAGAGCATTTTGCATCAATTCAACGAGAATTTGAGCATGTTTTCCCGATATTGCAATGGCAACATCGTCGGCATACGCGATCACTTTGAAACCTTCTTTTTCTAGGCTTTTTAACACCTCATTTACGACTATGTTCCATAGAAGTGGGGAAAGGACTCCGCCTTGAGGTGTACCTCTGCTGACAGATCTTCTTTCATGAGTGCCACCTTAAGATGAATTAATAATTCTACTTTCTAACATAAGATTAATTAGGTCATTCAGTGAACCATGTATATCTAGTTTCTTCAGTGACGCTGTGATTGCTTGATAGCTGACATTATTGAAGGCGCCTTCAATATCGAGAAATGCAACTAGAGTGTACTCTTTATGATGTAGTGAGTATTCGATGGTTCGTACCAGTGTATGTAAAGCCATTTCTACCGATTTTCCTTTACAATAAGCGTGTTGTGCAGTAGATACCAGATTAGGATCTATAGCATTGCGCAGATGGATATCGATCAATCTCTCTAGGGTTTTGAGAAGGAACGATGATAGGCTGATTGGTCTGAGATCTTTAGGGTTAACCTGGGAGCATTTACCGGCGACAACTTTTACCTCTCTCCATAAAGAGGGAATGTAAGTAAATTTTACGCAACCAATTAGGATGATCTCTAGGATGGGTGTTATGATATCCGAGGCAAATTGAAGCTCGGCAGGTATTATGCCGTCGGGTCCGGGAGATTTGTAAGGATCAAAGCTGTTTATAGCCCATTTCAGTTTATCCTTAGAAATCAGACCAACAATATTTGTATGTGTGTTGCTTGATAATAATGAATCAATGCTATTTATATTTTGTGAGCTACCTGGAAAATGGGTGTCTAGTAGCAGGGTGAGCGGTTCTTCGCAAGAATTGGTCCAAGAGCCGTTAGCTGTCTTTAAGGAGCTAGGCATTGTAGGATTTTTTGATAGAATTTTTCTTAATCGTGAAGCTTCTGAAGTTTCTTCTATTTTTCCACAGAAGTTCCTCCAGGAGGTTCTTTTATTATTCCTTAATTCTTTTTTATAAATTTTTAGGTATTCTTTATAAAATTCCCAGTCCAGACTATCTCTAGAATGTTTAGCTCGGTTAAAAAGTTGTCTGCACTTTTTCCTGAGCAGTTCTAGACCCGAGTTCCACCAACGTGGTTTCTGTTTTCCCCTTATTCGAGTAAGGGGACAAGAAATGGCCATTGATTTATTGAGAGCTAGGGTGAGATCTTTGACTTTATCATCAAGATCATTTTTATTAGAAGGGATACTTAAGAGTGATGGTTTAACTAATCTTACTAAAGTTTCTCTATATAGTTGCCAGTTGGTTTTCCGATAATTTCGGAAGGCTGGCTGTTTTTAAGATTCTTCATCAAGACAAAATTGGATGTATCTGTGATCAGAGAACGAATGTTCCTTAGAAACTCTCCAGTTTTTGATCTTGTGATGAATCGTATCGGAGACAAGAGTGATATCTAGAACCTCTTGTCGGTTTTTGGTAATGAATGTTGGTTCATTGCCAATGTTACTTACTATAAGGTTAGTACTTAGAATAAAATCAAAAAGTGACTCACCTCTGTCATTTATGTCTGTACTTCCCCAGACGGTATGATGGGCATTAGCGTCACACCCGATTATAAGGCAGACTTTCTGTCGTTTTGCTTCCCTGATTAGTTCCTCTAGCTTGTCGCCAGGAAGAGGGCCAAGGTGGTCATGGCCGAGATACGCTGATGCTAACCAGTAAGCCCCGTTATTGGTTTGTAATCTAACTACGGTTACATCACGATCGCTGTAATCAGGGAGTAAATATACATTAATGCTACTTTTTACTAATATGCAAGATCTAGGGTCACCTTTATTTGATGCATACAGCAGGTAGTATCCGGGAGTCCTGAGTCCTTGAACAGTGGAATTGACAATCCAAGGTTCTTGGATCAGGACGATGTCTTCCCCTTTATTTTGTAGACGGAGAAGAAGGGAGGCCGAAGCCACTTTGGAGTGATGGGTGTTAATCTGTACTAACTGCACCATCTTGGTTACAGCTAGGTGGATCAACCCCCACCACAGTTTGGTCGAGATCTACATCGGAATCGAAATCCGATTTAAGAAGGTCGTCCTCATTGCAAGATGTTTCATTTGCGGAGTCAACAATATCCATGTCGGAGTGTTTGTCAACGTTAGGAGCCTCTTCGACAGATGGCGGTTTTATATAAATGGAGGACGACACAGTGGAGGAGGTGCATGGAGTATCTACCTCCATTGTCTGAAGGTCGATACCCGAGGCATGTTCCTTCTCTGCAAATACATCCTGTGATTTTGATGGCATCGCGTTCGATGCGTTTTCCTCGTCTTTTTTGTATACTTTTAGAGTTATGGTAGACCATCCAAACCTAACCACACCTTGGGTTTCAGCCAATGGAGCCAAAGAGTCCTTATTTATCACCACTATGGCTGATCTATAAGAACCCCGTGGGTCTTCAAGCTTCGCAACCTTCCAGTCGTGAGTAGGCAAGGATGGATTACCATACTGTAGCATCTTGAGGATGATTTCTTTATTGGAGAGATCGGCCGGGACATTAGTGCGAGCTCTTGGTCTGCACGGGATATTCTCCTTTGCCACAACCTCGAGTTTTGCATTTGGCCATAGGCCCTCTAACCTGCTGACAGCGAGTTTATACAGGTCACACGATCTCTCACTATCAAAGGCAACTAGCTTGACTCGACCTTGATACCATCCCGCATCCTCAAAAAATGCAGGTTCCCCTGGATTTTCTAGCATGAGGGTCCAGTTTGAGGCTTGGAGTTTATTCAAAACCATTTGCCAATGATCGGGAGAGATCGCGCCATCTGCATTACTACTGTCGATGACAGCTAGAATGGTTTTGTCTTTTAGCACGGCACTAAAGGACAGTTCTTTCCTGGTAAAGGATGGAGCGCCAGCGGTGTTCGCCTTTGGCCTTTTGGGTTCCGGAGTGGTTCCCTCGGAAGACCTTAGTCGCTTTGACGTTAAGTCGCTGCAGGTCTGAAGTTGGGCTAATGTGTTTTTGGCCCAGGCAAGTTTTTCGGATTGCTTTGAGTCTAGTTCAGATGCTGGCAAGGCACCGATCACCTTCACTATTCTCGTAGCGTTCCTGAATTCCTTTTTCATTGTCATTTTCTTCCTCTTCTCGGTGGGAGTAGGTCTACATGACGTATTACCACTGCCATCGAGGAGGGGAGCCTCCGTTGTCTTCGGAAGAGATCTACCTTGTCTAGTGGTGGGACCAACAGTCGTGGTCGAACCTTGAGCCAGAGCAGTAACTCCCGAATACACGAGAGGTTTTGTACGGGCGGATTGTGTGGGAGTTCCACTAAGGGCTGCGTTTTTCGCAGCAGAAGAGAGGTTGGCAAGACCCTTGTCAGCTTCTTTGAGTCCTACCGAGTTCGGAGTGGGTACGTTACCAGCGGGCAGATTGATATCTCCCCCGCAGGTAGTAGCGTCTAGACTGTGGGACGCTCCACAACCCCGGGGTGGCTTGTTAACCTTTCCGGAAATTGTGGTCGTCACACCAGTCCTACCGCTACTTAAAGCTTTTTCAGTTGGAATGGCCAAAGTTTGTTTTTTGTTTGTGTTCGTGTTGTTATTTGTCACTGGCGACTTATCCTCTTTCGAGGCCAAGCCATCGCCGGCAGTCGTGACTCCTACCGACTTTTGAACCGATATCCCAGTTCGATTTTTATACTTTTTGTTTACTTTTTCCATATTTTTTATTTTCCAAGTCTTCATACTTGTGTTTTGTTTTTGAGTTATGTTGGTTTGTGTGGCTCTGTAGCTGGATTGCTAGAGAACCCCACAATTAAGCACCCCCACCACGACAAGGTCGACTCATAGGGGGTGATGAAGATACTTACTTACGTTAACGTTTTATCTATCTGCTTTCATCACATTTTTATAATTTAAAAAAAACTTTTTATTAAAAAATCCTTTTTTTTAGAGAATTAAAGCATATCTCCTTGTTGGGCAGTAGGCGTCGAGAACAAAAACAAAAATAAAGAAAAAAAAAAAAAGTTTCATTAGACTGATGAGATGTGGTGGATTTCGTTTTTTTACCACAAACATTGAAGTGGGTTCATGGATGTTAAAAAAATTGAAAGGCTGCTATGACCTTAATTGCGACTCATTTAAGGCGCGTACTACACTACATTTATCTCTTATTATTTATTTGGTATTTTGGAAATTATTTAGCATTTTATAAAAGAAGAATTTTTCACGCAAGTGGAAATTCGGTGCTACCATAATTTGCTAGTTGTAAGAGGATATGAATGGCCAAGTAGGGAGCACAATTAACCCCAAATGCTACAGTCAGGAGTTCGAAATCTTCAATTTCTGATGTTGGAGAATTACGGAATAGAATTCGCTGAAATGGAGTGTCACGACAATCGATTAAAATTTGGCAGTACATTTTTTTCTATGTCCGCATTAACGACAAATTTATAAAACCTCCACCGAAGTATTAATGACGATAGATTTGTAGAGTTTGCCCTGCGAAAAGTAAGTCATTCAGACTGATACCACTTGAAGATGCATCTGACGCATTAAAAACGACACGCGCTTCAGTCGACGTACTTTCTGGCTTTAAAACAGCGTGATGGGGCAGATAGAAGGACTTGACTTGACTGTTTTCAACCTTTTCCAGTGGGGGTACCCAACGCATATGGTTCATAGTCAAATATTCAGAGATGACGTTTGAGTATTTAGATTTTAGATCTGCTTTTAAAGCTAACGATCTTTCAATTCTAGAAAATTGTTTTAACGCAATAGATACAGAAAAACCCAACTTGTCGTTTGATGATTGAGGCTAGAATGGTAGGTGAACAACATATCTACCGTCAGTACGTCTTGATGTAGTCTTTTGATACCACTAATCACAATAGCGGTCATCTTGTGATCAAATCGGTGTAGCTGGCAACTCATCTAGCTCCCAAAATGTTCTTAGTTGAATATTCAAATCTGAAGTACTCACTGACTCCGATACCACGAAAGTGTTAAATGATTGAAATGAATTTGGGATGGGTGCAGATAAAATCCAACCGAACATCGTATTCTGAGCAACTAGAGAGTTTCAAATGAGCTTGATGCCATTACGTATGATTGAAAGATCGAATATCGTGACAGTCCGTTTTAGCCAATTCTATACCGTAATTCTCCAACATCAGAAAATTAAAATTTCAAACCCTTGTCGTAACATTTGGGTTAATTGTGCTCCCTACTTGGCCATTCGTACCCTCTTACAACAAGCAAATAATGGTAGCACCGAATTCCCACTTACGTCAAAAATTCTACAGTCGGAATCTTACTTCGACGATGTTTTGTCTGGGGCAAAGATTAAAAATATAAAGATGGGAAACTTTCGTACGTTTTACCCTCCAACAACCATTTGTTTACATTGTTGTTTTTGTAATTTCGATTCGTATCCGTGTAAAATTGAGAGGGGAACCAAGGTGAATTTATTCGTTTTGACAGTTCTACTTTTTTTTTGTTTGGCTAGTTTGCGTGCACAATTAATTATACGTTTTTTGGTGTTTCTCTAAAAACTTTCACTATATTAAAACATTTACATATTTACTATTCATAGCTGCAGAAGATTGTGAAAAATTGCGGCCACTTTGGCTTTGAAGATGTTTGTTTAAAGATGATTTTAATTTAGGTGATTTGAATTCCAATATTGAGGAGCCTTTCTCGTTCTGTTGCAAATGCACTAGTTGTCTGTTAACTAAACTGAGTTGCTTCAATGAAGATACTTAGGTTAGGTTAGGTTAGGTTTATGTGGCTGTCAGGAAGACTACTGACACAATTAGACCACAGATAGGTCCGTTGTGATACCACGAAATGAGGGAGGGAGTATTTCTTTAATTAAACCAGTTGGAGCTTCTTATGAAGCGATGTAAAGATAGAATATCAACGTTCGACATATCGCTTGGATCGTCGAAAAAGAAATTACCCAGGTGTAATTTACGTCTTTGGGAGAGAGCTGGGCATGAACAGAGAAGATGGGTGATAGTCTCCTCCTCCTCCTCGTCCATGCAGCTTCTGCAAAAATCATTAGAGAATACGCCAAGTCTTATGGCGTGTCTTCCTATGAGGCAGTGTCCGGTTATGACACCAATTACGGAGCTAAGATGTAATCTGCTCATAGATAACAAACATTTAGTACGTTTCTGATCTAATTTTGGCCAGATTTGTTTTGTCGCTACGCAGGTAGTAGTGTTTGTCCATCTTAAATTTGTTTTCTCTATGGCATCTAGTTTTAGCATGAGTTTGCTTGTAGCGATAGGTATACCAATATTCACCTTGTTAGGTTAAACCGGTAGTAGGGTTCCATTTCTGGCGAGTTCATCGGCTTTGCAGTTTCCCTCAATGTTTCTGTGTCCCGGCACCCAGAAAAGGTGAATATTGAACTGTTCTGCCATCTCCATGAGAGATGATTGACAGTCGCGGGCAGTTATTGAGTTTGTGGAAACAGCACTGATTGATTTAAGGGCTGCCTGACTGTCTGAAAATATACGGATATCCGATACAGATATCACGTTTTCCCTTAACCAGGATAATACCTCTTTAATCGCCAGAATTTCCGCTTGGAACACACTACAATGGTCAGGGAGACGGAAGGAGAGACTTAAATTTAGTATGTCTGAGTACACGCCACCACCAACCCCATCTTTAGTTTTTGAGCCATCAGTATAAAAATGAACTGATTCATCTTTCAAGAATCTCTCATTTTCCCAAGTGGATCTTGGTGGGATGGTGACTTGAAAATTCTTGTCAAAAACTAGCTGGGGTATAGAGTAGTCGGAGTGACTTAGTTTTGGTCCGAATGCTTTCAGAATAATGGAGTGACCAATTGAGTTATCGGTCCATTGAGAGATGGCTTTGAGACGAACGGCTGTGCTTGCGGCCGTTTGTTTGCTAAAAATATCAAGGGGTATGAGATTAAGTAGAATGTCAAGAGCAGCTGAAGGTGTCGAACGGAGAGCTCCGCTAATACACATACAGGCTGACCGTTGGACTTTACTTAACTTGTCACGATATGTAACTTTGTCTAGGGCAGTCCACCATACTGCTACCCCGTAAGTTAGTATCGGTCTGATGACCGCTGTGTAGAGCCAGTGGGTTATGTATGGGGATAAGCCCCATTTATTTCCGATAGCTTTTTTGCAAGAGAAGATTGCTACTGTGGCTTTCCTAACTCTTTCCTGTATATTTGCTTTCCAATGTAGTTTTTTGTCCAGGATAAGACCTAGATATTTAGCTTCATCTGAAAACCTTAGTGGAGTTCCCGTTATTGATGGGGGACTTATTTGGGGAATTTTATATTTTCTTGTGAAGAGGACAGGTTCAGTTTTGTTTGGGTTAATACCCAGTCCACATTTTTCTGCCCATTTGAGCATAATATTTAGAGCATTTTGCATCAATTCAACGAGAATTTGAGCATGTTTTCCCGATATTGCAATGGCAACATCGTCGGCATACGCGATCACTTTGAAACCTTCTTTTTCTAGGCTTTTTAACACCTCATTTACGACTATGTTCCATAGAAGTGGGGAAAGGACTCCGCCTTGAGGTGTACCTCTGCTGACAGATCTTCTTTCATGAGTGCCACCTAAAGATGAATTAATAATTCTACTTTCTTACATAAGATTAATTAGGTCATTCAGTGAACCATGTATATCTAGTTTCTTCAGTGACGCTGTGATTGCTTGATAGCTGACATTATTGAAGGCGCCTTCAATATCGAGAAATGCAACTAGAGTGTACTCTTTATGATGTAGTGAGTATTCGATGGTTCGTACCAGTGTATGTAAAGCCATTTCTACCGATTTTCCTTTACAATAAGCGTGTTGTGCAGTAGATACCAGATTAGGATCTATAGCATTGCGCAGATGGATATCGATCAATCTCTCTAGGGTTTTGAGAAGGAACGATGATAGGCTGATTGGTCTGAGATCTTTAGGGTTAACCTGGGAGCATTTACCGGCTTTGGGTATAAAGACAACTTTTACCTCTCTCCATAAAGAGGGAATGTAAGTAAATGTTACGCAACCAATTAGGATGATCTCTAGGATGGGTGTTATGATATCCGAGGCAAATTAAAGCTCGGCAGGTATTATGCCGTCGGGTCCGGGAGATTTGTAAGGATCAAAGCTGTTTATAGCCCATTTCAGTTTATCCTTAGAAATCAGACCAACAATATTTGTATGTGTGTTGCTTGATAATAATGAATCAATGCTATTTATATTTTGTGAGCTACCTGGAAAATGGGTGTCTAGTAGCAGGGTGAGCGATTCTTCGCAAGAATTGGTCCAAGAGCCGTTAGCTGTCTTTAAGGAGCTAGGCATTGTAGGATTTTTTGATAGAATTTTTCTTAATCGTGAAGCTTCTGAAGTTTCTTCTATTTTTCCACAGAAGTTCCTCCAGGAGGTTCTTTTATTATTCCTTAATTCTTTTTTATAAATTTTTAGGGATTCTTTATAAAATTCCCAGTCCAGACTATCTCTAGAATGTTTAGCTCGGTTAAAAAGTTGTCTGCACTTTTTCCTGAGCAGTTCTAGACCCGAGTTCCACCAACGTGGTTTCTGTTTTCCTCTTATTTGAGTAAGGGGACAAGAAATGGCCATTGATTTATTGAGAGCTAGGGTGAGATCTTTGACTTTATCATCAAGATCATTTTTATTAGAAGGGATACTTAAGAGTGATGGTTTAACTAATCTTACTAAAGTTTCTCTATATAGTTGCCAGTTGGTTTTCCGATAATTTCGGAAGGCTGGCTGTTTTTTAGATTCTTCACCAAGACAAAATTGGATGTATCTGTGATCAGAGAACGAATGTTCCTTAGAAACTCTCCAGTTTTTGATCTTGTGATGAATCGTATCGGAGACAAGAGTGATATCTAGAACCTCTTGTCGGTTTTTGGTAATGAATGTTGGTTCATTGCCAATGTTACTTACTATAAGGTTAGTACTTAGAATAAAATCAAAAAGTGACTCACCTCTGTCATTTATGTCTGTACTTCCCCAGACGGTATGATGGGCATTAGCGTCACACCCGATTATAAGGCAGACTTTCTGTCGTTCTGCTTCCCTGATTAGTTCCTCTAGCTTGTCGCCAGGAAGAGGGCCAAGGTAGCCATGGCCGAGATACGCTGATGCTAACCAGTAAGCCCCGTTATTGGTTTGTAGTCTAACTACGGTTACATCACGATCGCTGTAATCAGGGAGTAAATATACATTAATGCTACTTTTTACTAATATGCAAGATCTAGGATCACCTTTATTTGATGCATACAGCAGGTAGTATCCGGGAGTCCTGAGTCCTTGAACAGTGGAATTGACAATCCAAGGTTCTTGGATCAGGACGATGTCTTCCCCTTTATTTTGTAGACGGAGAAGAAGGGAGGCCGAAGCCACTTTGGAGTGATGGGTGTTAATCTGTACTAACTGCACCATCTTGGTTACAGCTAGGTGGATCAACCCCCACCACAGTTTGGTCGAGATCTACATCGGAATCGAAATCCGATTTAAGAAGGTCGTCCTCATTGCAAGATGTTTCATTTGCGGAGTCAACAATATCCATGTCGGAGTGTTTGTCAACGTTAGGAGCCTCTTCGACAGATGGCGGTTTTATATAAATGGAGGACGACACAGTGGAGGAGGTGCATGGAGTATCTACCTCCATTGTCTGAAGGTCGATACCCGAGGCATGTTCCTTCTCTGCAAATACATCCTGTGATTTTGATGGCATCGCGTTCGATGCGTTTTCCTCGTCTTTTTTGTATACTTTTAGAGTTATGGTAGACCATCCAAACCTAACCACACCTTGGGTTTCAGCCAATGGAGCCAAAGAGTCCTTATTTATCACCACTATGGCTGATCTATAAGAACCCCGTGGGTCTTCAAGCTTCGCAACCTTCCAGTCGTGAGTAGGCAAGGATGGATTACCATACTGTAGCATCTTGAGGATGATTTCTTTATTGGAGAGATCGGCCGGGACATTAGTGCGAGCTCTTGGTCTGCACGGGATATTCTCCTTTGCCACAACCTCGAGTTTTGCATTTGGCCATAGGCCCTCTAACCTGCTGACAGCGAGTTTATACAGGTCACACGATCTCTCACTATCAAAGGCAACTAGCTTGACTCGACCTTGATACCATCCCGCATCCTCAAAAAATGCAGGTTCCCCTGGATTTTCTAGCATGAGGGTCCAGTTTGAGGCTTGGAGTTTATTCAAAACCATTTGCCAATGATCGGGAGAGATCGCGCCATCTGCATTACTACTGTCGATGACAGCTAGAATGGTTTTGTCTTTTAGCACGGCACTAAAGGACAGATCTTTCCTGGTAAAGGATGGAGCGCCAGCGGTGTTCGCCTTTGGCCTTTTGGGTTCCGGAGTGGTTCCCTCGGAAGACCTTAGTCGCTTTGACGTTAAGTCGCTGCAGGTCTGAAGTTGGGCTAATGTGTTTTTGGCCCAGGCAAGTTTTTCGGATTGCTTTGAGTCTAGTTCAGATGCTGGCAAGGCACCGATCACCTTCACTATTCTCGTAGCGTTCCTGAATTCCTTTTTCATTGTCATTTTCTTCCTCTTCTCGGTGGGGGTATGTCTACATGACGTATTACCACTGCCATCGAGGAGGGGAGCCTCCGTTGTCTTCGGAAGAGATCTACCTTGTCTAGTGGTGGGACCAACAGTCGTGGTCGAACCTTGAGCCAGAGCAGTAACTCCCGAATACACGAAAGGTTTTGTACGGGCGGATTGTGTGGGAGTTCCACTAAGGGCTGCGTTTTTCGCAGCAGAAGAGAGGTTGGCAAGACCCTTGTCAGCTTCTTTGAGTCCTACCGAGTTCGGAGTGGGTACGTTACCAGCGGGCAGATTGATATCTCCTCCGCAGGTAGTAGCGTCTAGACTGTGGGACGCTCCACAACCCCGGGGTGGCTTGTTAACCTTTCCGGAAATTGTGGTCGTCACACCAGTCCTACCGCTACTTAAAGCTTTTTCAGTTGGAATGGCCAAAGTTTGTTTTTTGTTTGTGTTCGTGTTGTTATTTGTCACTGGCGACTTATCCTCTTTCGAGGCCAAGCCATCGCCGGCAGTCGTGACTCCTACCGACTTTTGAACCGATATCCCAGTTCGACTTTTATACTTTTTGTTTACTTTTTCCATATTTTTTATTTTCCAAGTCTTCATACTTGTGTTTTGTTTTTGAGTTATGTTGGTTTGTGTGGCTCTGTAGCTGGATTGCTAGAGAACCCCACAATTAAGCACCCCCACAACGACAAGGTCGACTCATAGGGGGTGATGAAGATACTTACTTACGTTAATGTTTTATCTATCTGCTTTGATCACATTTTTATAATTTAAAAAAACTTTTTTTAAAAAAATCCTTTTTTTTAAAGAATTAAAGCATTTCTCCTTGTTGGGCAGTAGGCGTCGAGAACAAAAACAAATATAAAGAAAAAAAAAAAAAGTTTCATTAGACTGATGAGATGTGGTGGATTTCGTTTTTTTACCACAAACATTGAAGTGGGTTCATGGATGTTAAAAAAATTGAAAGGCTGCTATGACCTTAATTGCGACTCATTTAAGGCGCGTACTACACTACATTTATCTCTTATTATTTATTTGGTATTTTGGAAATTATTTTGCATTTTATAAAAGAAGAATTTTTCACGCAAGTGTAAATTCGGTGCTACCATAATTTGCTAGTTGTAAGAGGATATGAATGGCCAAGTAGGGAGCACAATTAACCCCAAATGTTACAGTCAGGAGTTCGAAATCTTCAATTTCTGATGTTGGAGAATTACGGAATAGAATTCGCTGAAATGGAAAACCTCCACCGAAGTATTAATGACGATAGATTTGTAGAGTTTGCCCTGCGAAAAGTAAGTCATTCAGACTGATACCACTTGAAGATGCATCTAACGCATTAAAAACGACACGCGCTTCAGTCGACGTACTTTCTGGCTTTAAAACAGCGTGATGGGGCAGATAGAAGGACTTGACTTGACTGTTTTCAACCTTTTCCAGTGGGGATACCCGACGCATATGGTTCATAGTCAAATATTCAGAGATGACGTTTGAGTATTTAGATTTTAGATCTGCTTTTAAAGCTAACGATCTTTCAATTCTAGAAAATTGTTTTAACGCAATAGATACAGAAAAACCCAACTTGTCGTTTGATGATTGAGGCTTGAATGGTAGGTGAACAACATATCTACCGTCAGTACGTCTTGATGTAGTCTTTTGATACCACTAATCACAATAGCAGTCATCTTGTGATCGAATCGGTGTAGCTGGCAACTCATCTAGCTCCCAAAATGTTCTTAGTTGAATATTCAAATCTGAAGTACTCACTGACTCCGATACCACGAAAGTGTTAAATGATTGAAATGAATTTGGGATGGGTGCAGATAAAATCCAACCGAACATCGTATTCTGAGCAACTAGAGAGTTTCAAATGAGCTTGATGCTATTACGTATGATTGAAAGATCGATTATCGTGACAGTCCGTTTTAGCCAATTCTATACCGTAATTCTCCAACATCAGAAAATTAAAATTTCGAACCCTTGACTGTAACATTTGGGTTAGTTGTGCTCCCTACTTGGCCATTCGTACCCTCTTACAACAAGCAAATAATGGTAGCACCGAATTCCCACTTACGTCAAAAATTCTACAGTCGGAATCTTACTTCGACGATGTTTTGTCTGGGGCAAAGATTAAAAATATAAAGATGGGAAACTTTCGTACGTTTTACCCTCCATTAACCATTTGCTTACATTGTTGTTTTTGTAATTTCGATTCGTATCCGTGTAAAATTGAGAGGGGAACCAAGGTGAATTTATTTGTTTTGACAGTTCTACTTTTTGTTTTGTTTTTTGTTTGGCTAGTTTGCGTGCACAATTAATTATACGTTTTTTGGTGTTTCTCTAAAAACTTTCACTATATTAAAACATTTACATATTTACTATTCATAGCTGAAGAAGATTGTGAAAAATTGCGGCCACTTTGGCTTTGAAGATGTTTGTTTAAAGATGATTTTAATTTGGGTGATTTGAATTCCAATATTGAGGAGCCTTTCTCGTTCTGTTGCAAATGCACTAGTTGTCTGTTAACTAAACTGAGTTGCTTCAATGAAGATACTTACTTACGTTAACGTTTTATATATCTGCTTTGATCACATTTTTATAATTTAAAAACTTTTTTAAAAATCCTTTTTTTAAAGAATTAAAGCATTTCTCCTTGTTGGGCAGTAGGCGTCGAGAACAAAAACAAAAATAAAGAAAAAAAAATAAGTTTCATTAGACTGATGAGATGTGGTGGATTTCGTTTTTTTACCACAAACATTGAAGTGGGTTCATGGATGTTAAAAAAATTGAAAGGCTGCTATGACCTTAATTGCGACTCATTTAAGGCGCGTACTACACTACATTTATCTCTTATTATTTATTTGGTATTTTGGAAATTATTTTGCATTTTATAAAAGAAGATAAACATTAAAAATTATTATTATTGCTTCCGTTTGTTTCTTCTGCCGAAAATTCAACTTTTTTTCACTCTTATTTACACATAATTATAAGAAAACTGCAATTTCAAGGCTCTGTAAAACAGTGTGGGGCGACGACTCGACGCGCGACGGTACGGTCAATACAAATACTTGGAAAGTTAGAACGCAGCGCTCAGATTTTGTTTGTAAATTTTTACAAAGAACATCGGATCGCGTCTTTAATCGTTGAAAATCAAGCAGATGTACTAAATGAAAATAATTAGATTAAGAAATGGAACAGTAGGTACTCATGACTCCTAATTTTATGATTTGCAGCCTCACGAGAGTCTACACTCCTCACTTACTGCGCATTCCCATTTTTCTGATTCAAAAATTCATTATAAATAAGAATTTTTAAAAGGTTGCTAAAATGCATAGAATAATAAATAAAAAGAACATCAACTTAGGAGGCTCCACCCACTTTTACCTACAAACTTTCAAAACTGCAAAGTTTCAACTCTCTGTGCTGTTGCATTTCAAATGGGGTTGTCACATTAAGAATGAACAAATAAAAACAATAAAAAGACTAAAAATAGTCGAATTAAAATTTATTTATTGGAGTATTTATGAATGAAATTCAATATACATCAACAATACATTCTTAAAACTTTACATTTTGCTGTTCACACGTATTCACGTATAGAAACGCGCGTGTGAAACTTTTTTTCTGTGGGAGGAGACAGAGGCAACTTCCTCGCCACCGTATATCAACACCCTCACCCAATAACCAGTTTTTACTATATTACCAAAACACAGGGGGACTACGTACAAAAACAAACCAATTGTTTCTCCACTCATCTGCCTCTCAATATGACGTTATCACTTTTACCGAGACTTGGCTTACTGATGATCATCACAATTCTAAATTATTTAATGATAATCAGTACAATGTTTTTCGGAAGGATAGATGTTTGGTGAAAACTTATTTAACTAGAGGTGGAGGGGTGTTAATTGCCGTTCGATCTCATTTTTCTTCTGCTGAAGTTGAGTTGCCGTAGTCTGCTATAAGCTCTCAATATGATATCGATCAACTTGCCGTTCGAGTGTCTTAGGGTTCTTTATTGGATTTATTGACTATTTTAAGTTATATACCACCAGGTAGTTCAATTGATCTAGATAAAATCCATATCAATAATTGTCGTATACTTTTTTCTGAATTAAATTCAAATCAACATTTCGTAATATTAGGTGATTTTAATCTTTGCAATATTAAATGGACTTTTGATCCAGATGAAAAATGTTTATTACCTTTTAATATAAATTCTGAACTGGAAAGTGAAGTTATAGACTGTTTTTGTGAGTTTGACATTATTCAAATAAATAGTTTTTTTTTATGATATGAATCGAATTTTAGATTTAATTTATGTTGATAAAGAACTTTCTGTAAATATTAGTAAGAGTATCGATCCAATATTCAGTAATTCTCTTCACCATCTGGCACTAAGCGTTGAATTTAGTTTTTTTGGTTATTTAAAACCAACATGTGATAATTCCACCTACTATAATTATGCCAAAGGTAACTACAATGCCATAAATGAGTTTCTAATTTTAATTCCTTGGCATCAAGTACTAAATAATGTTAATCTTTCTGTTTCGTATAATGTCTTCATTGAGTCATTAAAGGCGGCAATTGATAGTTTTGTTCCAAAAAAAGTTAATAATATAAAGTCGAAGCCCCAGTGGTTCAATAAAAGACTAATTAATTTAAATAATAAGAAAAATAAGGCATACAAGCTATTTCGTTGTTCCAATAACGATACTACCCTATTATGTAATTATGGGCGTATTCAAAAAGAATTCGAAGTTCTTAGTAAATTCTTGTATAAAGATTATCTGATTCGTACTGAGTCGAATTTGAAGCTTAATAGCAAAGGCTTTTAGAGCTATATAAATGGTAAAAGAAATTCTAATGGTATTCCAAATCAAATGTTTTACAATGATGAAAGTTCCACTGATTTTCGTACGATATGTAATTACTTTGCCGACTTTTTTCATTCGGTATATATGACATGCGACAGTCCAGTTTCTTCTGTTTATGACTGCCTGAATAGTTCATTAAATATAGGAAACTTAAATATAAGTGATTCAGAAGTATTTGATGCATAGTGTGGTCTGAGTCCTGAGAAAAAACCAGGTCCTGACAAATTATCCCCTTATGTCTTAAAACAGTGTGCAAGTGCGCTCTGTTTACCATTAGCACTTTTATTTAACGCTTCACTCAATAAAGGTGAATTTTTAAACGGTTGGAAAATTTCTTACATAATTCCTATTCACAAAGCTGGACTAAAACAGGATGTTTCAAACTACCGTCCGATTTGTAAGCTCTCAGTTATCCCAAAATTATTTAAGAAAAATCGTATATAAGAAACTGTCCTTTTTTCTTCAAGAAATAATTTCACCATACCAACATGGATTTGTCGCTGGAAAATCATAATCACGTTGTTAGTTGTTTTGAAAGTGGATCTCAATGTGATGTCATTTACATCGATTTCGCCAAAGCCTTCGATCGAGTAAATCACAAAATTTTGATGCAAAAGTTGGAAAACTTAGGTTTTCATTCTAATCTATTGAATTGGTTTCAATCTTATTTATGTGATCGTATTCAATACGTTTTTATAAATAATTTTAAGTCTCACCAAATTCATGTTTCCTCTGGTGTTCCCAAAGGAAGCCACCTGGGTCCGCTTCTGTTTTTAATTTTAATTAATGATATTCCAATTCATATCCGGTTTTCCCATAAATTGTTGTTTGCTGATGACTTAAAAATATTCTGTTGCATAAAATCTCTTTCAGATAGTATTCTCCTCCAAGAAGACCTTAATAGACTTGGTGAGTGGTGTAAGATAAATCATTTATTTTTGAATATCTCTAAATGCCAAATTATGTCATTTTTTCGTAACCAGTCATCTATCTTTTATTCGTATAAAATTGATGACCTCTTTGCAGAATAGAAGAAAAGAAAGATCTTGGTGTTTTATTCGATCATAAGCTTAATTTCAATCTGCACTTTGACTACATAGTAGCTTAAGCTAATTCTATGCTAGGATTCATTTCTAGAAACTCCAAGGAGTTTACTGACCCTTACACTCTTAAATCTCTCTTCATTGCCTTTGTACGATCAGTTTTAGAATATTGTTCTGTTATATGGAGCCCTTTCTACATAACAGTTCTCAAAGGATTGAAAATATTCAAAAACGTTTCACAAGATTCGTAGTTTATCGTTTACATTGGAATATCCGAATGCCCTCGTATGATTCAAGATGCCAACTTATTGGTTTACTTAAGCTTTCAGATCACCAAAAATATTTTTTTATCATCTTTGTTAGAGACATACTATGTTATCACATCAATTGCCCCCTCTTGTTATCCTTAATAGAATTCTATGCTCCTTCGAGATATTTGCGAACCAGAAGTTTATTTTGTGAACCGTTTCATAGAACAAATTATGGGCTAAATGAGCCTCTTACACGATGTTTAAGAGAAGCCAATTCTGTGTGTAATCAAGTAGATTTCTTTAATTGCAACAGTAGAGATTTATTTAAAAAACATCTATTATCTATTCTAGGTAACCTGAGTGGTACTTAATTAAATAATGTATTTAGTAATCTTAAGGAATTTATATGTATTTGTAACTTCCGTTTGATGAAATAAATAAATAAATAATTGTAATCTGTTATATGTAAAGTATTGCATGTTACTAATTATTTTCAATGTAATCTATAAGTATATATATTATTTACATGTAATGTATTACTGTTTGATGAAATAAACTAAACTAAACAATTACGAGTTGATGGCCTGTGCTAAAATTAAATAACTTAAATATTTAAGCAAAATTAACTAAATGACGTCTGATACAGAACCTTGCTTTCTTTCACTCATTGTTTGAGGTAAAGTTTTAACAAAATTCCACCATTTTATTGTTTTTCTGTTAATGCTTACGTCACAAGTGGCAAACAAAAAGAATAAAAGCTAAAAAAAACAAGTGTCAAAATCTTGTATTCTTACATTCATGACGCATAAAGGCCTGGGCAAATAAAGCACGGTCTGGTGGCTTATAATAAAATGAAATAAACTCACTTTTGGAAATGGAACAGTACTCATGAGTCGAATTTTTATAATTTGTAGCCGCCTCACGAGATTCCTCGTTCATTACTTATTTTACCTTAAAATTTTCGTGAGTCTCCATCTAAACAGGCTCATAAGAAATAAATAGGTTCAAAATTCGGATTGAATTTTCCATGTTCAAGTTGCTTTAGTTTGCTAAAATGTTTTTTGATGTACCGTCGATACTAAAGCAACGCTTAATAAAGGAATTATCAACTAAAAGCGTTTGGGAATTTAAGTCGACCCAAATAGAGATGTTTTCATATCGTTCAAGTATTGATATTGTTAGGTTTTATCTAGGTTCGTTTTATTAAATAAAACTTATTTCCTTTGAATGTGTTTGAACAACAACAACAACAACAACAACAACTTAAAGGCGCTACCACCAATTTTAAATGAATTTTATATACTCGTTTACGAATATTATTATTCGTTTCTTTCTATCTTTGGCTGAAGATATAGCTATTTCAAGGATTGCCAATTCCTTTCATCAGTCTCCTTTTAGTGGTATTGAGCTTTAATCCAATTTTATTGTGAAAAACTTTTTCACATGCACCTCGTGAGATTCGAACCCACGCCTTCAGATTTTACTCAGTCTTCGAAGTCGTATGCATAACGCATTCCACCGCTTATGACCACTGATGACACAGATCGAGATGTTATGTTTGTTTGTTTTTTCAAACGCATTTGGAGCTTCAACATTTTTCTAAGCGCCTCTAAGTATGTTGTTTTGTTCCGCCTCCATTTTCTCCTAACCTTATTTGATAGACTACTATTCGTAGCATATATCAAAGGGGGAGAGGTTGGAAGATAGGTGACAATACCAGACTATTTAAGTTATTATTGTTGTTATGTATATTGTACTATTCTAACTAGAATGTCAGTTTTTATTACTGACCATCCTGTTAATTTTCATTGAATATGTTTGAACAACAACAACAACTTAAAGGCGCTACCACCAATTTTAAACGAATTTTATTTACTCGTTTACGAATATTATAATTCGTTTCTTTCTATCTTTGGCTGGAGATATAGCTATTTCAAGGATTGCCAATTCCTTTCATCAGTCTCCTTTTAGTGCTATTGAGCTTTAATCCAAAAAAATTAAATTCGTTTAAAATTGGTGGTAGCGCCTTTAAGTTGTTGTTGTTGTTCAAACACATTCAATGAAAATTAACAGAATGGTCAGTAATAAAAACTGACATTCTAGTACGAATAGTACAATATACATAACAACAAACTTATTTCCGTTTTAATACAACTCACTTTACGTCTTATTACTTTTAATTTAACTTAATATTTCAAAACACTCTTTATTTCCTTTTACTTTCTTTATTTTAAATTCAAACTTTATCACTTTCAAATTACCGACTTGTACACTACTAATTTCAAATTCAAACTGACTGTCGGTCCGCATCCGCTTCCTCTTTTATACAGATTTGCTTGGCTCATGGAAGGTTCTTGAACTTGCTAGAACAATATCGAGTAGGCAATGTAGTACAATATAGAGTAGGCAATGTAGTAGGTGTAGAGATTTAGTAGATGTACCGAACAGGTAGATGGCGTTTACCTCAAGAGATGAAAACATTCAGCACCCTTTAATTATTTGTGTAACACGTTACATTGCCCTCCTCCTAAGATTGTTCGCCCCGAACAATTTCTTCACCATCTTCTCCACTGTAGCGGTATAGCCGGTCAAAGTGAACAACTTTTGGCTTGCCTCTTAGACTTCGCTGAATTCGGTAAACCACATCATTAATCCTTGTAACAACACGGTTAGGTTCTTCCCAGTTTTGTTGAAGTTTTGGTAACAATCCCTTTTGTCGATGAGGATTATACAGCCACACTAGATCTTCCTCATTTAAAGGTTTCGTTGTGCTGTTTGCATCATAGCGTGTTTTCATTCGGCTAGCTTTATTTTAGTCCTTGTCCTGTCATGGATGTCAGTGAGTTTTTCCTTTAGGTAAACCACGTATTCCTCTTCATTTCATTGGACATCCGAATTTTATTTCGCTAGTTTTCTACCGAATACAATTTCAGATGGAGTGTGACCAGTTCTGCTGTGCACCGCATTTCGGTATGCCATTATAAATAGAGGAATGTGTTGGTCTAAGTCTCGTTGGAAGTCACCTACTACTTTCGAATGGTGTTTTTTGAGAGTCCTGTTGAAACGTTCAACCATTCCGTCAGACTGCGGATGAAGTAATGTTGTTCTCGTCTTCTTGATGCCACGGAGCGAACAGACCTCTGGAAAGATTTTGGATTCGAAGTTCCTTCCTTGGTCAGAATGGAGCTCCATAGGAACACCGAACCTGCTGACCCAATTGTAAACAATCTGATCCACAACTGCCTTCGCTTCTTGGTTTGGAATGGCAAACGCCTCAGGCCACTTGCTGAAGTGATCCATGACAACAAGAATGAATCGGTTTCCACTGTTAGACTCAGGAAATGGGCATGCAATATCTATGGCATTTCTTTCAAAAGATGCTACAACGTTGTACTGTTGCATCTTACTCTGTAGTTTTCTGTCTGGTCCCTTGGTGGCTGCACAAGTGTAGCATTTTCTGCTCCATTTTTCATCATCTTCTTTTGCATGTAGCCAGTAGAAACCATCTCGAATTTTCTCCAGAGTTTTGTTGATACCCAAATGGCCTCCAGAAGATCCATCATGCATCTCACGTAGAATTTCATTAACCCTTGTCCGGGGCACAACAAGTTGCATGACATAGGTTTTGCCATCTGAAGATTCCCATCTTCGTTTGAGCAAACCTTTCTGCAAATGAAGGGAATTCCATTGTGCCCAAAAGGCTTTGCGGGTCGGACTCCTATCAGAAATGTCTCCCCATTCTGGTTTCTCTTCAAGTTCTTTCCATGCAAGAATGGGTTCGATGTCAAAATCTTCTTGCTGAGCATTCCTGATTTCCTCGTTACTCCAGCCGCCAATGGGTTCAACTCTTGTTCGCTGTATGGCAATAGATTCATTTTCTTCCTAGCGAGTGCAATGCTTGCAGTCTTGGTTACATGGCCGACGAGATAGGAGATCTGCATTCGAATGTAGTTTTCCTTTTCGATGTTGGATTTCATGGTCATATGTCTGAAGGCTCTCAATCCACCTGGCTATTTGACCTTCTGTATTTTTAAAATTCAAAAGCCATCTTAGCGCTCCATGGTCCGTCCGTAAAAGGAAAATCTTTTCATAGATGTATTTATGAAAGTTTTTTGTGGCCAAAACCAATGCAGACAGTTCTCTACTGGTTACGCAGTAATTTCTCTCTGTCTTTGAGAGCACCTTGCTGAAGTATGCGAAAGTTTTTCTTGACCGTCATGAACTTGGGAGAGAACGGCTCCTATTTTGACATTGCTTGCATCTACATCGATTATAAACTGTTTTCCAGGTTTTCTCGCACTCATTTGACCACTTGAATTGTTTTCCTTTTTCTGTGAGTCGGTGCAAGCTTTTGGCGATTCCGGCAAAATCCTTCACAAATCGTCGGTAATATGTAGCTAGCCCAAGAAAACTTCTAAGTTGATGCTTGTCTTGTGGATTTGGCCAGTTCTTCACAGCTTCCACTTTCTCGGGATCAGTTCTTACCCCTTGAGACGAGATGATATGCCCCAAATACTTCACTTCAGACTTAAACAGCGTAAAATTTTCTGGATTGAGCTTGAGATGAGCATTTCGCAATCTCTGGAATACCCCTTTTAAGTTTTCACAATGCTCGTCAAATGTTTTCCCAAACACGATGACATCAGCCAAATAGACTAGACAGGCTTTCCAAGTAAGGCCTTGTAGTACGCATTCCATTAACCGCTCAAATAATGCAGGAGCGTTACACAGGCCAAAAGGCATTACTTTGAACTGCCATAAAGCGTTACCTGTCGAGAATGCAGTTTTCTCCCGATCTTCTGGGTGAATTTCAACCTGCCAGTAACCACTCTTCAGGTCCAATGTTGAAAACCATTGAGCTCCAGCCATCGCATCCAGAGTATCGCTTATCCTAGGCAGAGGATAACTGTCCTTCTTGGTGACATCGTTCAACCTTCGGTAGTCCATACAGAATCGAGTACTTCCGTCCTTCTTTTTTACTAGTACGACTGGTGATGCCCAAGGACTTTTTGAATTCTCGATTAAACCATCTGTCAGTATCGATTCGATGCTGTACAAGTTGTTCGTTCATATTGCCCGTCCTGTGAAGCGAAAACATCAGCGAACTCTTGTAGAAGGTTTCCAGCAACTCTTAGCTGTTGTTGATCGAGATTACAGCAGTTAAACATTTTCTCTTCAAAGCAATGACTTATTCTGGATTCACTGATTTTTTGGGATGTTCTTCGGTTATCTTTGTTATTGCCGCTACAGGGTCACATTTACCGACAACTTCTCTTTTTCTGAGCTTGATCTCATATGGTTTGATGTTTAGTATTTGTATGGGCACCATGTTATTTTGAGGTGCCACCAGCGTCTTTCCCACGATGTAATTTTGGGAGCAATGCTCAGAGTCTGGTTCCACCATGAGGTATCGATGGCTCCCAGAATCATCTTTGATGTTTGTCCAAACAAAGACTTCTGACGAAGGAGGTAGGCACATTATCTTCTTTGATGATTGCTCTTATCGATGATGAGTTTTGATTGCCATAAACCATTGGAATCTCTATATTTCGGTATTTAAGAACTTGGCTACCAATGTCGAGAATAATTGCTTTTTCATAAAGTTAATTCCAATAATGCACTCATCGCATATATCTGCCACTAGAAATGGATGTTCAAACTCTAGTTCTGCCAAGCGGATCCGAAGACGGACTTCTCCGTACACTGTTGCTGCTTCTCCTATTGCAGTCTTCAGACAATAGCTGTTGGTGTTGTTTAGCCATGCCATCTTGAACTAGTCTCTTCGTAAAATGGAAGCGGTGGCACCGGTGTCGATGGTAACCACGTATTGCTTGTTGTTAATAGCTGCTTCCACAGTTAGACTTTTATTATTTCGTTTAGTCTGCGAGACTTGGATGATGTTTCTGGGGCCATAGATACCAGAAACCAGCTTCTGCCCTTCGAAGTTGGTTCTTACTCGTTTCCCTGCTGGGAAACTTGACGAGGTGGGGCGTTGGTCTTGTTTGTAGTCTCATCTGATGTATTATTTCTGCTTCCGCAATTTTGACATGCGCTTCTTCTTGGTGGCATTCGGCAATGGCGCTGGAAATGTCCGGTCTTGTTGCAATTCCAGCATCGGATTTGTCCATCTCGACGGTTGTTCTGGAATGCCATTCTTTGGCAAGAGCATTCTTCTATTGCAACTTCTCTTACCCGATGTACTCCTAGTGAAGCCTGTTCAGCTGCTTCCATAGTCAAGGCGAAAGCTAATGCTTCTGGAAGTGTTCGTTTTCCAGCTGTTCGTACTGCTCTCTGGAGATTAATTTCAGACAAGGCACGAACAAAGGCTTCTGCGTCTAATTGGTTTATGATTTCTTCGCCCGCAGTTGGATATGCCAAGTGAGCTAGTCGTTCGATGTCTGCCTGAAGCTGCTGAAGAGTTTCACCCCGTTTCTGAACTCTGGTGTTTAGTTGAACTCTAAAGACTTCTTGCATATGGCCATCTCCAAAGCGTTTTTCAATGGCTAGTGAAAGTGCACTAAAGTTGGCATGCATCTCTGCTGGTATTGTTTGCAGTAACTCAGCAGCAGGTCCTCTGAGAGCCAGTGTAAGTGCAACAAACTTGTCTTCATTGTGCCAGCCATTTGTCATTGCTGCTGCTTCAAATTGTCTCTTGTAGATTGACCAAGAAGTTTGAGCATCAAAAGTTGGCGGATGCATTTCTTTTCTCTTGTAATATTCACCAGAACTTTCTCGCACCTTCAATTTTCTAACCTTGTCGAATTCTTTTGACAAATAATTGAATTTATCCTCAACTTTTTCGAATTTTTGCTCGAATTTTCCTTCTACGTTCGTAATTTGTTCTTTGAATCTCTCAAATGTTGTATCAACACTTAGAAGTTGTTTTTCTACTCCTTCAACACGTTGGTCAACAGCAAGAAACTTATCCTCTAACACAATAAGCTTTGTTTCGAGAAGGTTCATCTGTTTTTCGAAAAGTTGTTTTTGTTCATTGCGTTGTTCTTCGAAGAGTTCTTTTTGCTCGTTTCTTTGATCATCAAAACGTTCGAGAAGTTTCGTTTGTTCATTATTTTGTTCATCTCTTTGATCTTCGAAACGTTCTAGAAATTTTGTTTGTTCGTTTCTTTGATCTTCGAAACGTTCAAGAAGTTTCGTTTGTTCGTTTCTTTGATCTTCGAAACGTTCGAGAAGAAGAGCCAACATATTGGACAAATCTGTGTTTGTACTTACTTGTTCTTCTGCCATTTCTATTTCCAAGACGGATGTGTCTGGATTTTATCCGTGTCGTCTCATGGCTTCTTGCAGACGAATAATGAGGTCATTTTTCGTTCCAGCAGTAGGAAGACCCCGTTTGTTTAGTTCTGATTTTAGTTCAACAGCGTTTAAATCCTTCAGAAGCTTACCCATATTTTACTTTCAACACAATCACTTTTCACTAAAGTTATATTTAATTATACTTCTGACACCAATGTTGGGTTTTATCTAGGTTTGTTTTATTAAATAAAACTTATTTCCGTTTTAATACAACTCACTTTACGTCTTTTTACTTTTAATTCCACTTAATATTTCAAAACACTCTTTATTTCCTTTTTACTTTCTTTATTTTAAATTCAAACTTTATCACTTTTAAATTACCGACTTGTACACGACTAATATCAAGTTCAAACTGACTGTCGGTCCGCATCCGCTTCCTCTTTTATACAGAAATGCTTGGCTCATGGAAGGTTCTTGAACTTGCTAGAACAATATCCAGTAGGCAATGTAGTACAATATAGAGTAGGTAATGTAGTAGGTGTAGAGATTTAGTAGATGTACCGAACAGGTAGATGGCGTTTACCTCAAGAGATGAAAACATTCAACACCCTTTAATTATTTGTGTAACACGTTACACTATGTATGATAAAAAAAAATTCAATGATAAAAAAATATTAGAAAGGGGTATATATACCTATTTGTACTTACCTGGTATACGTATGCAAATGCAGGTACGTATACAAGGAAATGCAAAAAGGGGAAAGGGCGTCAGAAATTTTTTTTGAAAAAGGAAATTCCAAACCTTAGAAGCGGAACCGACGGTGAAAAGCCTAATAAATAAAAAAAGAAAGACAATAATTATTTTAACTTCCCAGATAGGGATTTTAATGATCTTAAAATTTGCCCAGGAAACCTTTTGAGGAATAAAACCTGGAATCTTTTTGAATTAAAGTGAACAATAAAAAAATAGGTAGGTACCTATTCAAACAACGAATATGGATCGATATCGCTTAGCCCCGAACAATTTAAAATAATTAAAAGAAACAGGTCGCGAGTCCTGCAATTCCAGGATAAGTTCGAAACAGAAGTCTACCGAATTTGAATCTTTTATTACAAAAAAAATAAAAGATTTTTAACATAAAATGTCGCACAACTATCAACCACTACGATATACTTATCTGCCAATTTTTCCTTCGTTTTCTATTTGTCTGCCTAAATTAAACCCACTTTCAAATTAAAACACTTTATTTTTCTCTACTCTACTCTACGTACAAATAAAAATTTTTAAAATTCAACGACTTTTCTTTTCTATTCTTTTTTTAAAAACTAAACCTCTACGGTTGATAGCCACTCAAGAAGTGTCCTTCCAAACGTTCACCATGTTTGGAAAGCACCTTCTTTTTTGTCGTCCCCTATGGTTTCGGCCACTTCTTTTTGGTGATTTTAAATACTTCGGTGGACTTCTGTTCAGATTTAGAAAAATTAGGGCTAGCTAGATAACGTTCCATCTTATACAATATATAGTATTGGCACGAATACGATAACTTTGGCGCCAAGAATTGATAACTGTTTTTTTTTGTAGAACAGATCAATACAAGCGTTTTTTCCTATGGGTGGGGGGGTCTATCTCCCTCGGTTTGGGCGGGAGGGGCAATTTTATAAAAACGGTGCTAAAAATTTAAAACAAATATTAAAAAATAACAGTAATACTTACAACTATGTTTTATATCCTTTTTTAAAGCCAATACTTTTTTCTATAAGATGTTTTGTAACGAAAAAATATAAAATAAAAGAAGCTTCACTAAACCAACCCCGCGCCCATGGGACCGAGACTTACAAATCAGACCAAGAAACTTTGATTTGAAAACTACGACCTTGCGAAAATTTCCGCACATGCGAAATTTTGCTGCCCCACATTGGGCGCCAATTTATGTAACGAAAAAAATTTCTCCCATCACACATCATGCCGTGGCAACAGGAACCGAAACTTCAAAATCAAAAAAATTATGAATTCAAAATTTCGTCCTTGCGAAAATTTTCACATTAGGGAAATCTCGTTGTTCCACATTGGGTGGCACAATATGTAATGGAAGAATTTTTTCGATAAAACGAAACCAGGAGACTTAAACGAAACTAAAACTCAGAAATCTAGACTGGGTACGAAATAAGTTTATTTCCTATGTAAATCCATAGAGTACCTATTCAGATGTTATCAATTTCTAACGGAGTTATTGATTAACGGACTAGACTTAGTTATTTTGGACATTAGAACGTTCGCTTGGTAAAGTTGTTGTTACTCGAGATTTAATTGAGAGCAGAAAGAATTCTAATATCCCCTAACTTACATACACAAATATTTTGGAAACGGCTTTTCAAAGAACTAAGTAGGGGACAGCCTCTATCCCCTCCTTGAAGGAGCATTAGATCATTAAAAGAGGGGTAGGACCGTTCACCAGTCGATTCTCCAAAGAGACGCGTGATGTGTGCCTTGATGACATACACACTGTTGGTCAAAACCTTATAAATTGTCCGGAACATTCATACTTTATCTACCTATCTGAAGCAAATAGGTCAATATAGTCATTTATTGTCACGATCCTCTCTGAGATAATCTAATCCTTAATAAGTTACTTGGTGGGAGGTATTTAATCCCCCAGACTCCCTTAGAGATTGAAATAGACGTTCGGACAGACTTGCTCAAAAGAGATCGTAAAAGAATGTACAAAAAGATAAAAATAAAATCTTTGGTTCCTAATCAATCACCTATCACATCTCTACGAGTCAGTTATCTATTCAAAGCACAGAAAAACTTCTAGAAACCTAAATCGGAGGAATAGGGTGCTATCGCTCGACTGCTGCCACAGGTCCGATAAATTTTGCTTCGACTGGCTCAGCCATCAGGGAAGTGAGTCGATGCTGCAGAAGCGAATAGCGGGTTTACATAATTGTTGGACCTGAAATCTAGTTGTAATTCGACTCAAATAGTTTAAAAATGCTAAGCTGAAAAGCTAAGGGCCGGAGTACTGTTTCTAAAGAGGAGATTGAGTTGAATAAAAGATAAAATTCAGAAGAACAATGAAAAAGACTTCTAGAGGACAAGATGAAATTTGCCTGTTCGGATTACGTCACCCCATGACCCATCCATATGTTCCTTTTCATCCGAATATGTTTCCAGGAACCCTAATAAAAGCGGGAGAAATAGGTGTATTTATTTCCCCCTTTATCGCCTAGCTACCCGACCAGGAGCCGCGAAAGGACAATGCAATTTTCCTTGACGACCCTCCCAATGATATACCTATCGGCGCAAGTTTGTTTAGGTATATCCCTCAAAAATGAAAAATTCTGGTGTCTATACTTTCAAAGTAGTCTAACCCCTCAGGTTAAGTATCATAGTTGTTGTTGTAGTCGTTGTTGTTGAGAAGTGAAGATTTACCTCATCGGACGTAAAGCGTCAGCCACGACCCCCATCCCCACGGTTTTATGCCTCCATGTTACCTGAAAAGTCTAATAATAAAGAAAAAAAAATCTTCCCTGAGATCATGAATGATTATCATAAACTCTCAACCAAGTTTCATCTGCATCCAATACAAAAGAGAAAGATTAAATTGTCACTAAACTTAAACAAATTTTTATTTTTCTTCAATATCTTATAACTAATTTCGTATAAGACCTACTTTCTATTATACTTAACTATCTATAATAATTATCTGAATGTAAATGAAAAGTTAAAAAAAAATTAATTAATTTTTACTAATCAACAATTTCGTCCCAATACTTCAGATCGACTTCAAGAATAAGGGACCTCTACTGTCAGAATTAGCTGATAAAAAAAATAATAATGAAAATTCAGACGATGTCCGAAATTTATTAAAGTCTTGTCCAGACAGAAGATAATTTTGAGGTTTGAAGTTTTATACCTCCCCTCTTGTCGCGTTAATAAAGAAAAGTACCACGTTCAGTAACTTTTCTCAACCTATCCACTTACTGCGATAGACAAACGTATTTAATCCGAACTAGAATTCCTTTAAACTTATATGTCGGCCGCTTAACTCTGTCAAGTAATATTACAGGACCAGTCAAGGTAGATATGACGGGGCCTTAAGTTTAACGGAAGACGTTCCTTTAAACCCGACTGATTATTTGAATCAGTAACTTATTACACGAACAAAAACACAAATGAAAACAAAATTGCTCAAAAGCAAATGTACTGAGAAACTCAAATACGATCAAAGATTCAAAAACTTCAAATATGACTATGTTTAAAGATTAAGACGTTATACGTCTGAGCGAAATGAACCCACCCCAGAAAATAAAAGAGTGAAAAATTATATATGTGTCAAAAAAGATGAATAAATTTATAGTATATTACCGCTGTAAAGTAATAAAAGTTATTGAAATAAATTTGAAATATGTAATACAGTTCAAAAAAGTAATATAATACAGACAAATTGATACTTAAGGGTTCGCCGACAGAAAAAGTGCACTTTGACTCGGAGATAACCACTTATTATAATTTCAGAAAGTTATGATTTATAAAAAGATAATTTATTTAGTAAACGTTGAATAAAAAAAATTATTTTTCTCTTTTTCAATTCTATGAAGTATGGTCACCACTGAAATGAAGATGATTATGTACCACTCATGTAGGTACTTCTTTTGGGTATAATTTTACTCATAGGAACTCGACTATTATCGATACTGTCATAAGAATCTTTATATATTACAAAAAGATAAAAAGCAACAAAGATGAATCTTTGTTATAACAGACAAAATCACCTTAAGTGACAAAAATAATGTAGGTGCATGAAATACCCTACACACTAATGTATTTGATATGAATTTCAGTTTATGTATGTACGTTGAAAAATGGCACAAAAATCATATGTATGTATTTTGAGGTCTTCTTGTGTATCCGTCTCTCTTCACATAAGAGTAGGTACCGAAAAATTAATTTAAAAAAAATACAAAAATTATCTACGTATGTAGGTATCAAAAAAAATTTATATGATAGTCATAGGGAATGAATTTACTTTTAGATTGTACGTAAGCATTTTCTACGACAAAACTAAGATTCGTTTCAACTTATATCGTTAATGATTAAAATGCACACAAACAAAAATGATTAAAAATGTATCTCGAACTTTATGGTAAAATTATTGAATTATGCTTATATGATGTAACCTACCATATGGTTACTATGGTCAGGTGTATATCGACCTGGACTTTTCTGGTTTTTTATTTTTACATACGTATGTGTTTGTTTTTTTTTTTTGCAAAGTTAAAGATCTTATAAAAAGAATAAAGCGATGATAATTTGTCAGTAAAGCCTATCAAGGTAATGTTATAAGTAACTGAGTGCACTGATCAATATATTTCAAGATAAATCACAATTCAAAAAGATTTTATATAAGACATTAGTAAAATTCCATACCATAGTTGATTGCATATACTTATGTTGCAAAAATAAATCAAATTAGCTCTCAATGTAATCTTCGTAGTTATGTTGACTCCCACGTTGGTTGAATATGTAGCCGCATATATATTCAGCAAACGTTGACATCAGATTCGCTTGATGATTTTTTGTTGTAACTTAGGTTTTTCTTCCAATTGGTGTCCGTAGCTACGTTGAGATGAATTTCGTTTTAATGACTAAACCAAATCTCTGACGACAAAGAAAGGTTGTCGTCTATGATGATAGTAATATTTCGACAATATCGGTATGTAGGTGTTTGGCTATAGCTTGACGTGTAATGTAAGTCGTATATATAAGCCAGGCAGTTTCTTCTGGGGGGTGGAAAAAAAATCCACGTAACCAGGTCGCTGGAGTGGGCACTTTTTTTGTGTCGTATGCCCTCACTCCTACCTTGGTTCCCAGGTGTATCCACTGCCACTCCGTCGAATTTTTCACTGCCTGTATAAACAAAAAAAAGACTTTAGTGTTTTATATGGACAATAGTAAAATGATATACATATTTTATTAAACCAAATATTCTCAATAAATGTTTTTTTTTCTGTCATAAATATACCTACATGAAATCGTTTATTGACAAATATAATTTTACCCTCATACTTTATGATAATTTCTCTGATATGTTTCGCGCTTTTTTCATTTTTTCTTTTCTTTAACCAACACGTGCTGGTCTGTGCAAATTTTTCAAGTTCACAAAAACTAATCAAAGTTTCACTAAATAATTTTTTTACCTGGCTTGATGGAATTTCTCTGACTACGTTGGTACGCTATTCGTGCTTCCATAGAAGTGTGCCTATCTGACCAGTTCTTCGTATGCCTCTGTTTTTCGTATTTTTTGTTCGCTCGTCTACACCCAATTGGATACTCTTTTTTTGTTGGATTTTTATCAACCAGGACTTCTGGAGAATTTAATGTCGTTTAAACCAGACAAACCAGAATCATCCCTTGCCCAATTCGTTCGATAACACAGCTCTGGGTTGGACTGCGCACTTAACAGTGGCGTTGATAGTTTTTCTGTATGTATGACGCACCACGTTGGCAATGACTTCTCAATCTTTTATTTGGTAGATAATCACGAATAATTTTTCTTTCTTTAAAAACGCACACTTTATATTTCTTACTTTACTAGTTTTCCATATTGATCCTTAGTGTTCGGTGGTCAGAATAAAAAGAATTTTTACACCATTAAATTTTCTACCCTTAGGTTTGACTTTTTACAGTCGGATTTTTTCTTTACGAAATTTTTTCTGTCGGTAAGTATGAACATGGTCGTAGTTAAGTTCGGCCCTCTTCCGCCCAATCTAATACTACAACAAATCTATTCCCGAACTCTCCCGCTGTTTACACCGTATATCGTGTGGTCTAGTAAATAATATATTTTTGATTCGATCTCATTTCTAATTTATCTAAAGGTAAGCAATTTTTATTAAGAAATAACATAACTAATCACGACTAAAAGGTGAGTGGCGCGTTTTTCTTTGACTAACACATTCTCATAACATCTTTATATTTCTTTTCTTTTCAGAAGCGAATCACTTAGGTGTCTGGCGTTAAACCACGGGTTAGTATAGTAACTTTATTTGCACAAGAAATTTTGTCACTGGTCAAAAGTAAGTATTTTAGAAACAGCATTAATATGTGTAGATGAGTAAATACGTATGTCAATAAAAAAATTTCATCCTAAGAAGAGTCAATGTCTTTTTTTTTCTAGAAGACTTAACCAAAGGTTACCAAAAACTGGACTTAATGTTCAATAAGTATTAGGTCCGATGAAAAAATTAATTTGTTTGATTAATCATAACTTTTTATCAAATCGTACTGTTGAATAATCCACAATTCAGACTTAAGATAGTTGACTGGTACTCTTTTGATAAATTTACTATAATTTTTATTGACTTTCAAAGTTCGACTTTGACCTTTTTACTGACGACGATACTATTTCTTTTTTCTTTACTTTCTACTAAGCTCAATTATTATAATGTCTACCTCAGATCTACCTAAGACTTGCGTAACTACTTTCACTACTTCATTCTTCACATTTGATCAGAAACTGTCCCTGTGAAAATCTAACATCACTAAACTTCGATTTGACAGCTATTCTCATAAAAAAAAATAATGACTTCCGAGTCGTTTTAGGAGATATTTCTAGTATTAGCTACTTTTTCCTAACCTTTACTGACAGCAAGTACACATCATGAGAAAATATAAGGTTTTAATATATATATACATTTTACCATGGCCACAAGGGTACTACTCGTTTGTTGTACATCATGTAGTACTTTCGCTTCTAGGACAATCACTATCGGTGTCCGCCATTTTCAGTGTCGGTTTTCGCAGTTGGTGTCGGTTTTCGCAGTTGGTGTCATCTCTCTTCTTCACCATGATTCCGTCTTTCTCCTTTTATCTCTTAGCCTCTATCTGCCTCAGAAACTTGACTTCCCGGCAAATTGTTGTAATATTATTTTCGATTTTTAAGAAGGGGTTCTTTTAAACTTCTAAGTTGACTTCTAGGTGGTGTTAATGATAAATGCTATACAGTGGTGCGTATCTAAACTATCTAATAAATGTTTCGATTACACTAGGAAAAATTCCATTTACTTCACAATCAATTATATAACCCAAATTTAAGAAGACAATTGATAAAAGAAAATTTTTAAATTGGTCGGGTTTTAAAATGTATTCAATACGATGAATATAATGAATTTACGTTGCCTACTGTCGAGGCAGGTAAAATAGCTTTTCTCACAAAACATCTTCGTTGGATGCAGTACCTACACGTACAAAGACGATGGAAAAGAAAAGTTGCTTGCTGGATAAAAATAAAAAAAATTGGAATTTGCGACATACACCCACGACCCGTCTGTCTCATGTTCAGCTGAGCTAGCCAGTTGTAGTATTTTTATAAGACACGTCATTTCCTTAAGTCCTTGGTATGTACTACCATCTCAAATCCTTTGTCGTCCTTGACTTTATATAAATTGTTACCGATAATCTTAGTCACATAAGCTTTAACGAATTTAGGGTTCAACTTAGCGTTTATGTGTTTGGCCGCGCTACTAAGTGTGAAATTTCTTCTGAACACTTTATCACCCAATTGATATGCTACCGTCCTACTTCGTAGATTATAATCGTGCTCATAAGTTTCGTGAGCTCGACATAGTGCAGTTTTAAGATATAAATGTAATATTCCCATCTTAGCAGCTTAAGGCAACCAGTTGATTTCCGATTGGTTGAGTTCTTCTAACTTTCTTCTTAATATACGATAGTCTGCACCGTGTTCGATCGTTTGTTGACCGAATAACGCCTCATACGGAGACATTCCTATGACGCTATGTATAGATGTTCTCAATGCACTACTAATTTCGGACAGGTGGACATCCCAGTTGGTCTGTTTGGGATCGATGTACGCTCGTATAGCATTCAATATGGATCGGTTGACCCTCTCACTGGCGTTGGCCTGTGGGGCATAAGAAGCCGTTTTGATGTGAGTGATATCAAAATTATCTAAACAGTTTTTAAAATCTTTGCTAATAAATTGTGATCCATTATCGGATAAAAGAGTTTCGGGAACTCCAAACATTAAAAATATTTCTTCAGTCAGAAATTTAATCAACTCATTAGAATTTGCTTTCTTCAGCGGTTTTATTAAAACGAATTTTGTTAACTGGTCGAGAGCAAAAATGATGAAGGTATTTCCCTTTCTGGATCTGGGATAAGGTCCCAGGAAATCTACATATAAATGTTGGAAAGGCCGGTCCACCGTGAAAGCTTTCCCCATCTCTGCACGTAAAGTACAATTTGGTGCTTTGGTCGTTTAGCACGTATCACAAATATTTATATATAACTTTACCTGGCTACTCATAGCAGGCCAATAAAATTCCTGTCGAAGGCGATATAACGTCTTGGGGATACCCCCATGCGACGCTTTTGGTGGGCAATGAGCTTGTTCTACCAACTTTCCGGTCAACTGCGGTGGAACCCAAAGCTTCCATGATAGATCTTCTTGTAGCGGATTCCCTGTCGAATGTTTGACTCTTTTGTATACGAAGTTATCGGATACTTGGAGATCAGGTACTCGTTCTTTATTCTCATGGATGTGTGCAATGATCTGGCTATATTCTTTGGACTTAAAAGCTGGATCTTCTAGGTCGATATGAAACACATTTGATATACTCGACGTTGTGGTCATAGAAATGGGCTTCTTAACATTCAGTGCGTCTACCTCATAGACCCTCGACAATGCGTCTGGCACATGGTGCTGAGAACCACGTCTATGAACCACTTCAAACTCGAAACTTTAAAGCTTTAGGCTCCATCGAGCTAACCTTCCCGTTGGATCCTTCAAGTTCATTAGCCACCGTAAACTCGCATGGTCGGTTATCACCAGGAATTTATACCCCTCGACATATGGTCGGAATTTGTAAATCCCTTGGACGGCTGCCAAACATTCTCTCTCAGTTTCGCTGTGCAGAATTCAGTTTTTGGGAGTAGAAGTAAATCGGGTTTTCGTTACCCTCCTCATCTAACTGACATAAAACGCACCCTATCCCTTTGGATGAGGCGTCACAACAGATTACAAATTGTTTGTTAAAGTCAGGATTGATTAATACTGGAGCTGACGTTAACGCTTTCTTGACTTTTTCTAAGGCGGATATTGCTTCAGGACCAAATTCGAATTTATTTTTCTTTTTCAGTGGGTCAGATATAAGGGCTGTCAATGTGGAGAAATTTTCAATATATCTCCTGTACCAGCCAGCCATGCCTAGAAAACGACGGACTTGTCGGATTGTGGTTGATACAGGGAACTCCACTATCGCAGACACTTTATTCGGGTCGGTTTTCAAACAACCTTGTCCAACAATATACCCTAGGTATTGCAATTCCTTGAAACAAAATTTTGATTTTTCAACATTGATAGTTAAGCCAGCATCTGTTAAATGCTTCGCTACTCTAGACAAAATAGAAATGTGTTCGTTGAAATCCTTGGAAATGACTAGTAAGTCATCCAGGTAAATGAACACTTGGTCTCTCAACTCACGAGGAATAACCTTGTCCATTAAGCACGTCAAACTTTGCGCAGCGTTCGAAAGTCCGAACGGCATTACTTTGAACTGATACAAGGGTCGGCCAGGAACAGTGAAAGCTGTCTTCTCCCGTGATTCTTTCTCCAGGGGCACTTGCCAGTAAGCATCTTTCAAATCCACGCTAGAAATGTAACGTGTTTCGGAAAGGCGTGCTAGCAATCCTTCAATATGCGCAATTGGATTCGCATTTTTCTTAGTTACGGAGTTAACTTTTCGGAAGTCGAGGCATAGTCTGTTTTTTCCGGGTTTTCTCACCAGTACGACTGGTGAAGACCATCCACTCTGACTTTCCTCGATAACCCCTAACGAGATCATGCGATCCAACTCCGCGTACACAAGGCTTTGTACTGCTGGCGATATGGGATAGTGACGTTGCTTTATTGGTTCTGCGTCACACGTATCGATTGAATGTTCCATCAAATGAGTCCGTCCGAGACCTCGAACGGCGAATGACGGAAATAGCTTAATAGTGTTTTGAAGAATAGTTGATTCCTCTACGGATAGGAGACATTCCGGCTTATTTGCCTGACCGGTTGTTGTCTCGTTAACCGTGTCTAAAGAAGATATTACTTGGGGAGCTATTTTAAATAACTTCCAAAAATCTATGCCTAAATATAAATCTTGCGCTAGAGATGGTACTATGTACAATTCGATCGGAAGAACTAGATCTTTGTACTTAATGTTCGTAGTAACCACTCCAGCGATACGCTGTTTTGCACCATCAGCAGTAAATATACTAGAATTGAATTTTTATATGGAATTTTAGCATCTTCGATATACTTAGCAGCACCGTTACCGAGGCAAATAATGCTCGCTCCGGAGTCGAGTAAACCAAGCCATTTATTGTTAAATATTTCTACTTTCAGGTAGGCTCTAGGATCGTCTTTACGACATTCCACTTCGGCTATGTTTATCGCTCTGTGTAATTTTCGTTTTTGGATAAATCTGTTTCTTAATTTCTCAATTTTGTGTAGATGTTTCGGATAGATGTATATTCGTTTACGCGCTTCAGCGTAATCAATCTGTCTCTGATGAAGAGTCTTAAGAGGTCTTAATTTTGGAACAGGGGTAATTTTAGGAATAATATTAGTAATGTTTGGAGGTTCTGAATCTCTTAAGATGGTGATAGTTTTATTAGTTACAAGCAAAGGTTCTAATGGGGACTTCCCGAGTTGCCCATCATGGTCAGCTCCCTCTCGGACGATCGCTGACTCAGTGATTGGTTTCCCTTACACTTCAGACAATTGGGTGATAATATGTCAGGTTGCCCGCATCGGTAGCAAAATATCTTGCTTTGAGGTATAGTACAATCCAGAAAAATGTGTCGTACTTGATGGCAGTTCCAACAGATGGCTTTGTCGAAATTAATTTTTGCTTCCTTAGGTCTGTTTCTTTGGAAAGCTTCCACAGCTAAAGACATATCTTCTTGGTCGGGTTCTATTTGGATTTCCATTTCATTTACCTGTTTCCTCACTTGATTGTTATAGACTGGTGGCATTCGTAGTCTTATTGGTTCATGTTGCGTAAGATATCTCTCCATCTCTCTGCAAGTGTACACTAGGTCAGCTAGTCTCGTCGTCCTAAAAGTAAGCAAAAGTTCACCCATCCGGCGTCGAACATTCTGCTTAATTATTTCGGCTAATTCTTCGTTGTGCCGTGGATTCTTTATCTTCGAATTCAATTTTAACAAGGAATCATAAAAGTTATCAAAACTCTCCCCTGGAGCTTGTTTTCTTTCTCCCATTTGTCTTGAAATCTCCGAATCAGTTTCCAGGCTGCCGTAGTGGTCTTAGAGAGCTAGCTTCAGTGCGATCCAAGATGTTTGTGGATTATTTTTCAAATAGATCAAATACCAGGCCTCTGCTGGTCCACTGACAAAGTGATGGAAATTGGAGACAATTTCGTCCCACGAAGCATACCATAGCTGTCTTTTACTTTGTCCAGCCTGAACAAAAATTCGTCAACAGTCATATTTTTGGAATTAAATGAGATCCCCCATTTTTGGTAATGTGGAGATCTGTAGATGGAAGCAGCAGGTGATACCATAGGTATTCTCGCGTCTCGGTTGGCGGAAGTATTACTGAATTGTATCCTATTGAGTTGTTTATAAAAATCGGGTTCGGCGTTGCGGTGGGCTTCTCTTCGAGTCGTTGATGCAGCTCTGTCAGGCCATATCGTCGGAAATTCCGGAACGTTTTGTCTTCCATTCGCAGTTGGTTCTCTTTGGGTGGCATAAGTCTGTCGGTTTGGCGTTGGTTGATCCCATAGAGGCACCGTTGGTGCTGTTGTTTGTTTTTGCAGACGGAACTGAGCCAAAGCATTGCTCATAGTCTCGTTCACTTTTTCTTATAGTATCGCTTGACTTTGAGCGAGCGTCTCATGTAACGCTTTGCGGTCCTCTGCTCTATTGAGACCAACTGCTGCCAGTGCGACTTCTTTTATGTAGGCTTCATAGTCTACCTCTTGCTTCATGGGAGTCCTTCCCGCGTAAAGTTGTCCCTCTGGTGTTCCTAGAGTTTCGTTCGCTAATATCCGTACTCTTTCCGTTTCGCTTCATTCGTAATTCGATGGGCCTGCTTCCTCCATCTGACTCTCTTCCACTGCTTCGCCTGCTTCCATGGTCATGTTGTGTGTTGGGTCCTGATTTTTACGGTACCTGGTGTTGTGAGGTTCCGGAGTCGCTGCTCTGTGCCATTTTGGTGGTTCAGGGTCGGATTGTCTCCGCTTCCCTTTACCGTCTGGTGATGTTTTTTTCTTTCCCATGGGAACAATATGACTCGTGGTTTACTCGGAATAGGTATTGGTAGGAAACAAGAATTTGTTGAATTGTAATATAAACTTCTGTTTTCGTTCAGAAAAATTAATATATAAAAACTAGGTCTAACTATTCTTACCTAATACCTACTATAAGACTTAACTACTTCCTACTATAACTTACTATCTAACCCTACAATAACTTACTATCTTATCCTACAATAACTTACTATCTATCCTTAACCTACTAATCTTTTGTGGGTAAACCCCTTGAACTTCAAAAATATCAAAATCTAAACTAAATGCTTCTACCAAAACTTACCAAAAAAATAATAACTTTTGTTTGGCTAACTGAATATATATCAAAAGAAAATCTAAACTGTATCTAAATGAATTCAAAAAAATATAAACTGTATCAAAAATCTAAATTTAAACTAAATTTCTCAAAAAGTTTATTTAAAGCCTCAAACTAAATCTACCAGCATGTATAACTTAACTACATAAGGGCGCATATAAATCTAAAAATGCTACCAGCATGTATGATTAAAAATTAAAGGGTGCTACCAGCAAAACTTGATGAATCTAAATAAATGTGCTACCAGCATAACTTGATGAATCTAAATAAAGGGTGCTACCAGCATAATTTGATGAATCTAAATAAATTTGCTACCAGCATGTTAACTTAAGAGTGCTACCAGCATAATTTGATAAAAACTCAAAAGAAAAAAAAAATTCTCAAAATAATTTTTATCTCAAGAATTTCTTTATCTTAAAAATTCAAAAAATTTCAAAAATATAATGTCTAAATATATTTTTTTTGTTCTCTATTTTCACTTCAGGTTCGGAGTCGTGAATGGAGTTCTTCACATCTCCTGAGCAAAACTCCTCAACAACAACAAAAATATGGCATAGACTACCAGAAGTTCCATTGTCTACTAAATAATTGTAACTTTCTCCTACTCTTCACCTCTACTCATAGCATCTATCTGTAGCTACTGACCTATTGAAAAATAATTCCCTTAGCGGACACAGGAGTAGAAAAATTCGCCAAAGTGAATTGACGGACAAAATTACTAAAATACTCTTTCGAGTGCTAATGATGTTAATTGAAAGTATTTGTTTGTATTGATTTTTCTTCTCTTGTAATTTTAGCCATTTGGCTTTCGCAGCTGACGTAAATAGGACAACAGGTCGACCATTCACCGGTCGAAAGAACAAACGTTAAAAAAGAAAAGACTTCATAAAAGCTAGAAATAATTCTTAATCGAAGCTTCGGCTACTGGACAAAAATAACATCCAGTACGGACACCTGATTTCGAAAAATCCCTACTAAATCCATGATGGTTTTCCAGAGAGTGGAGGTGCAATAGAACTGGTTATCGCTACTGACATGACTAGGAAGCATATCTACCAATCACCGGTCGACACATAAGTCTACTACCCCCCGATGTTAAATCTCTAAAAACAATTATCAAAAAAAACTACTTGATGGTTTCCTCAACGTTATTATTGAAAAAACAAAAACTTAAACACTTGAAAATCTTTTATCTCAACTCAAAAATGTTTCCTCTAAAATTTCTTAAAACTAACTTCCTCGGGCCCAACGTTGGGCGACAATTTATGTAACGAAAAAATATAAAATAAAAGAAGCTTCACTAAACCAACCCCGCGCCCATGGGACCGAGACTTCCAAATCAGACCAAGAAACTTTGATTTGAAAACTTTGACCTTGCGAAAATTTCCGCACATGCAAAATTTCGCTGCCCCACGTTGGGCGCCAATTTATGTAACGAAAAAAATTTCTCCCATCACACATCATGCCGTGGCAACAGGAACCGAAACTTCAAAATCAAAAAGTTATGAATTCAAAATTTCGTCCTTGCGAAAATGTTCACATTAGGGAAGTCTCGTTGTTCCACATTGGGTGGCACAATATTTAATGGAAGAATTTTTTCGATAAAACGAAACCAGGAGACTTAAACTCAAAATACTAAACGAAACTAAAACTCAGAAATCTAGACTGGGTACGAAAGAAGTTTATTTCCTATGTAAATCCATAGAGTACCTATTCAGATGTTATCAATTTCTAACGGAGTTATTGATTAACGGACTAGACTTAGTTATTTTGGACATTAGAACGTTCGCTTGGTAAAGTTGTTGTTACTCGAGATTTAATTGAGAGCAGAAAGAATTCTAATATCCCCTAACTTACATACACAAATACTTTGGAAACGGCTTTTCAAAGAACTAAGTGGGGGACAGCCTCTATCCCCTCCTTGAAGGAGCATTAGATCATTCAAAGAGGGGTAGCACCGTTCCCCAGTCGATTCTCCAAAGAGACGCGTCCTGTGTGCCTTGATGACATACACACTGTTGATCAAAACCTTATAAATTGTCCGGAACATTCATACTTTATCTACCTATCTGAAGCAAATAGGTCAATATAGTCATTTACTGTCACGATCCTCTCTGAGATAATCTAATCCTTAATAAGTTACTTGGTGGGAGGTATTTAATCCCCCAGACTCCCTTAGAGATTGAAATAGACGTTCGGACAGACTTGCTCAAAAGAGATCGTAAAAGAATGTACAAAAAGATAAAAATAAAATCTTTGGTTCCTAATCAATCACCTATCACATCTCTACGAGTCAGTTATCTATTCAAAGCACAGAAAAACTTCTAGAAACCTAACTCGGAGGAATAGGGTGCTATCGCTCGACTGCTGCCACAGGTCCGATAAATTTTGCTTCGACTGGCTCAGCCATCAGGGAAGTGAGTCGATGCTGCAGAAGCGAATAGCGGGTTTACATAATTGTTGGACCTGGAATCTAGTTGTAATTCGACTCAAATAGTTTAAAAATGCTAAGCTGAAAAGCTAAGGGCCGGAGTACTGTTTCTAAAGAGGAGATTGAGTTGAATAAAAGATAAAATTCAGAAGAACAATGAAAAAGACTTCTATAGGACAAGATGAAATTTGCCTGTTCGGATTACGTCACCCCATGACCCATCTATATGTTCCTTTTCATCCGAATATGTTTCCAGAAACCCTAATAAAAGCGGGAGAAATAGGTGTATTTATTTCCCCCTTTATCGCCTAGCTACCCGACCAGGAGCCGCGAAAGGACAATGCAATTTTCCTTGACGACCCTCCCAATGATATACCTATCGGCGCAAGTTTGTGTAGGTATATCCCTCAAAAATGAAAAATTCTGGTGTCTATACTTTCAAAGTAGTCTAACCCCTCAGGTTAAGAATCATAGTTGTTGTTGTAGTCGTTGTTGTTGAGAAGTGAAGATTTACCTCATCGGACGTAAAGCGTCAGCCACGACTTCTATCCCCACGGTTTTATGCCTCCATGTTACCTGAAAAGTCTAATAATAAAGAAAAAAAAATCTTCCCTGAGATCATGAATGATTATCATAAACTCTCAACCAAGTTTCATCTGCATCCAATACAAAAGAGAAAGATTAAATTGTCACTAAACTTAAACAAATTTTTATTTTTCTTCAATATCTTATAACTAATTTCGTATAAGACCTACTTTCTATTATACTTAACTATCTATAATAATTATCTGAATGTAAATGAAAAGTTAAAAAAAATTAATTAATTTTTACTAATCAACAATTTCATCCCAATACTTCAGATCGACTTCAAGAATAAGGGACCTCTACTGTCAGAATTAGCTGATAAAAAAAATAATAATGAAAATTCAGACGATGTCCGAAATTTATTAAAGTCTTGTCCAGACAGAAGATAATTTTGAGGTTTGAAGTTTTATACCTCCCCTCTTGTCGCGTTAATAAAGAAAAGTACCACGTTCAGTAACTTTTCTCAACCTATCCACTTACTGCGATAGACAAACATATTTAATCCGAACAAGAATTCCTTTAAACTTATATGTCGGCCGCTTAACTCTGTCAAGTAATATTACAGGACCAGTCAAGGTAGATATGACGGGGCCTTAAGTTTAACGGAAGACGTTCCTTTAAACCCGACTGATTATTTGAATCAGTAACTTATTACACGAACAAAAACACAAATGAAAACAAAATTGCTCAAAAGCAAATGTACTGAGAAACTCAAATACGATCAAAGATTCAAAAACTTCAAATATGACTATGTTTAAAGATGAAGACGTTATACGTCTGAGCGAAATGAACCCACCCCAGAAAATAAAAGAGTGAAAAATTATATATGTGTCAAAAAAGATGAATAAATTTATAGTATATTACCGCTGTAAAGTAATAAAAGTTATTGAAATAAAATTGAAATATGTCATATAGTTAAAAAAAGTAATATAATACAGACAAATTGATACTTAAGGGTTCGCCGACAGAAAAAGTGCACTTTGACTCGGAGATAACCACTTATTATAATTTCAGAAAATTATGATTTATAAAAAGATAATTTATTTAGTAAACGTTGAATAAAAAAAATTATTTTTCTCTTTTTCAATTCTATGAAGTATGGTCACCACTGAAATGACGATGATTATGTACCACTCATGTAGGTACTTCTTTTGGGTATAATTTTACTCATAGGAACTCGACTATAATCGATACTGTCATAAGAATCTTTATATATTACAAAAAGATAAAAAGCAACAAAGATGTATCTTTGTTATAACAGACAAAATCACCTTAAGTGACAAAAATAATGTAGGTGCATGAAATACCCTACACACTAATGTATTTGATATGAATTTCAGTTTATGTATGTACGTTGAAAAATGGCACAAAAATATGTATGTATTTTGAGGTCCCCTTGTGTATCCGTCTCTCTTCACATAAGAGTAGGTACCGAAAAATTAATTTTAAAAAAATACAAAAATTATCTACGTATGTAGGTAACAAAAAAAAATTTATATGATAGTCATAGGGACTGTATTTACTTTTAGATTGTACGTAAGCATTTTCTACGACAAAACTAAGATTCGTTTCAACTTATATCGTTAATGATTAAAATGCACACAAACAAAAATGATTAAAAATGTATCTCGAACTTTATGGTAAAATTATTGAATTACGCTTATATGATGTAACCTACCATATGGTTACTATGGTCAGGTGTATATCGACCTGGACTTTTCTGTTTTTTTATTTTTACATACGTAACTATGTGTTTGTTTTTTTTTTTTTGCAAAGTTAAAGATCTTATAAAAAGAATTAAGCGATGATAATTTGTCAGTAAAGCCTATCAAGGTAATGTTATAAGTAACTGAGTGCACTGATCAATATATTTCAAGATAAATCACAATTCAAAAAGATTTTATATAAGACATTAGTAAAATTCCATACCATAGTTGATTGCATATACTTATGTTGCAAAAATAAATCAAATTAGCTCTCAATGTAATCTTCGTAGTTATGTTGACTCCCACGTTGGTTGAATATGTAGCCGCATATATATTCAGCAAACGTTGACATCAGATTCGCTTGATGATTTTTTGTTGTAACTTAGGTTTTTCTTCCAATTAGTGTCCGTAGGTACGTTGAGATGAATTTCGTTTTAATGACTAAACCAAATCTCTGACGACAAAGAAAGGTTGTCGTCTATGATGATAGTAATATTTTGACAATATCGGTATGTAGGTGTTTGGCTATAGCTTGACGTGTAATGTAAGTCGTATATATAAGTCAGGCAGTTTCTTCTGGGAGGGTGGAAAAAAATCAACGTAACCAGGTCGCTGGAGTGGGCACTTTTTTTTTGTGTCGTATGCCCTCACTCCTACCTTGGTTCCCAGGTGTATCCACTGCCACTCCGTCCAATTTTTCACTGCCTGTATAAACAAAAAAAAGACTTTAGTGTTTTATATGGACAATAGTAAAATGATATACATATTTTATTAAACCAAATATTCTCAATAAATGTTTTTTTTTCTGTCATAAATATACCTACATGAAATCGTTTATTGACAAATATAATTTTACCCTCATACTTTATGATAATTTCTCTGATATGTTTCGCGCTTTTTTCATTTTTTCTTTTCTTTAACCAACACGTGCTGGTCTGTGCAAATTTTTCAAGTTCACAAAAACTAATCAAAGTTTCACTAAATAATTTTTTTACCTGGCTTGATGGAATTTCTCTGACTACGTTGGTACGCTATTCGTGCTTCCATAGAAGTGTGCCTATCTGACCAGTTCTTCGTATGCCTCTGTTTTTCGTATTTTTTGTTCGCTCGTCTACACCCAATTGGATACTCTTTTTTTGTTGGATTTTTATCAACCATGACTTCTGGAGAATTTAATGTCATTTAAACCAGATAAAACAGAATCATCCCTTGCCCAATTCGTTGGATAACACAGCTCTGGGTTGGACTGCGCACTTGTCCGTGGCGTTGATAGTTTTTCTGTATGTATGACGCACCAAAAAAAAATAAAAAAAAAAAAATTTTTGTTCGGTTTGGATGTGGTCTATATAATTTTATTTTATAGCGTCGGCGGTTCTATGGTACGCGTGTAGTTTTCACTTTATTTAAATTGATGAATGCATGAATTTTCTTACCCAGAATTTTAGAATGTTTCTCCAATTTTTCTTTTCCGGACGCTTCACGTTGGCAATGACTTCTCAATCTTTTATTTGGTAGATAATCACGAATAATTTTTCTTTCTTTAAAAACGCACACTTTATATTTCTTACTTTTACTAGTTTTCCAATTTGATCTTTAGTGTTCGGTGGTCAAAATAAAAAGAATTTTTACACCATTAAATTTTCTACCCTTAGGTTTGACTTTTTACAATCGGATTTTTTCTTTACGAAATTTTTTCTGTCGGTAAGTATGAACATGGTCGTAGTTAAGTTTGGCCCTCTTCCGCCCAATCTAGTACTACAACAAATCTATTCCCGAACTCTCGCGCTGTTTACACCGTATATCGTGTGGTCTAGTAAATAATATATTTTTGATTCGATCTCATTTCTAATTTATCTAAAGGTAAGCAATTTTTATTAAGAAATAACATAACTAATCACGACTAAAAGGTGAGTGGCGCGTTTTTCTTTGACTAACACATTCTCATAACATCTTTATATTTCTTTTCTTTTCAGAAGCGAATCACTTAGGTGTCTGGCGTTAAACCACGGGTAAGTATAGTAACTTTATTTTCACAAGAAATTTTGTCACTGGTCAAAAGTAAGTATTTTAGAAATAGCATTATTATGTGTAGATGAGTAAATACGTATGTCAATAAAAAAATTTCATCCTAAGTAGAGTCAATGTCTTTTTTTTTCTAGAAGACTTAACCAAAGGTTACCAAAAACTGGACTTAATGTTCAATAAGTATTAGGTCCGATGAAAAAATTAATTTGTTTGATTAATCATAACTTTTTATCAAATCGTACTGTTGAATAATCCACAATTCAGACTTTAGATAGTTGACTGGTACTCTTTTGATAAATTTACTATAATTTTTATTGACTTTCAAAGTTCGACTTTGATCTTTTTACTGACGACGACACTATTTCTTTTTTCTTTACTTTTTACTTAGCTCAATTATGATAATGTCTACCTCAGATCTACCTAAGACTTGCGTAACTACTTTCACTACTTCATTCTTCACATTTGATCAGAAACTGTCCCTGTGAAAATCTAACATCACTAAACTTCGATTTGACAGCTATTCTCATAAAAAAAAATAATGACTTCCGAGTCGTTTTAGGAGATATTTCTAGTATTAGCTACTTTTTCCTAACCTTTACTGACAGCTAGTACACATCATGAGAAAATATAAGGTTTTAATATATATATACATTTTACCATGGCCACAAGGGTACTACTCGTTTGTTGTACATCATGTAGTACTTTCGCTTCTAGGACAATCACTATCGGTGTCCGCCATTTCGTTCGGTTTTCGCAGTTGGTGTCATCTCTCTTCTTCACCATGATTCCGTCTATCTCCTTTTATCTCTTAGCCTCTATCTGCCTCAGAAACTTGACATCCCGGCAAATTGTTGTAATATTATTTTCGATTTTTAAGAAGGGGTTCTTTTTAACTTCTAAGTTGACGTCTAGGTGGTGTTAATGGTAAATGCTATACAATCTGAACTATCTAATAAATGTTTCGATTACACTAGGAAAAATTCCATTCCATTCACAATCAATTATATAACCCAAATTTAAGAAGACAATTGATAAAAGAAAATTTTTAAATTGGTCGGGTTTTAAAATGTATTCAATAATGGATATAATGAATTTACGTTGCCTACTTTCGAGGCAGGTAAAATAGCTATAGTCTTTGAAAAAACGGACTTTAAACTCAAAAATTGCGAAAAAAAAGGTAAAAAAAAATTTGAAGTGTGATTTTTCAAAACTGTAAAATAAAATACTACTTTTTTTTATAAAATTCGTTGCTCATATTAAATTTAAATCATAAACTGAAAACAAAATGATTTTATTATTGTTGTTATATTGTACTATTCGTACTAGAATGTCAGTTTTTTATTACTGACCATTCTGTTAATTTTCATTGAATTTGTTTGAACAACAACAACAAGGAATTGGTAATCCTTGAAATAGCTATATCTCCAGCCAAAGATAGAAAGAAACGAATAATAATATTCGTAAACGAGTAAATAAAATTCGTTTAAAATTGGTGGTAGCGCCTTTAAGTTGTTGTTGTTGTTCAAACACATTCAAATGATTTTATGTTTTCTGGTTTTTGAGAAAATAAAAAATTACTAAAACAACCTTTTTATTGGATACTTGTTTTTTGCTTGCTTACGTATTAAGGCGTATAAACAGTGAGGTATGTAAGGGGGCATTCTGCCCCCCTGCAACCCCCCAGCTTGGACACACTATAGGATTTGAGGTGGGTGCGAGGTGGGGTGGGTGCGAGGTTGGGTGTATGCAAAGTTTCTATTGCATTTAAAGATGCCCAAGCATCATTAAAAAACGAACCTACGTACAACATTCACCGTATACCAAAAAAAAAGAACACTCTTATAAGAAAGTAGTTTTAGTAATTTTCCATTTTCTCAAAAACCAGAAAACATAAAATCATTTTGTTTCCAGTTTATGATTTAAAATTAATATGAGCAACGAATTTAAAAAAAAAGTAGTATTTTATTTTACAGTTTGGAAAAATCACACTTCAATTTTTTTTTACCTTTTTTTCGCAATTTTTGTGTTTGAAGTGCGTTTTTTCAAAGACTATGCATAGGTTTCACTTGATTTAAAAAACATCTAATAGAAAAAAGTATTGGCTTCAAAAAAAATATAAAACTTAGTTTTAAGGGTGGGTCTTCATGACAATAGAATTTAAGGGTGGGTCTTCCTCGTAAATGTAGGGTACTACGTGCACAAAACTTAATATATCTCCTACATTTGAAAAGATATTTTGATGAAATAAAATTTATTATTTAGTCCATGAACATATCTTAAAACATATGTCTTCAATTTTATGTTTTACAAAAGTTTGTGCTTTTTAGGGAAGGAATTACACATTTTTTCCCCTTTATTTTGGCTGATTTATGCATCCCCTCAAGGGGCTCTCGTGTGATTTGTTTTTTTATTTTGTTGTTAATGTTTTTCAACTGTCAATGAATGTATGCTTTATGCAGTATAAAAAAAAAAAAAAAAAAAAATTATTTGAGCTACAAAGTGGACGTAAGTTCACACTAATTTAAAGATCGTTTATTGGCGCAGTTTCTTAAATTTTCAACGGAGCCAAACAATATTTTTCTTTTATAACAGAAAGTAGATACTTTATTTGAAACAAAACAAAAAATTATTTTTTTCCACTTTATACGTGTGAAAAACTTATATTTACACAAACAATACTACTTTTTTCTTTCCCCCGTTGGGGCTGGCATGTTTTATTCTTAATATTTTTTGTTTTTAATTTATTCGAATCTCTTATTTATACAGCACTATTTGCTGTACATTTTTTTGCAATTTTATATTGTTTAGACGTAAAAATTTACAATTCAAAGTATCTATACACATGGTAGTTTTCCCAGGTTGAAATGCCATGTACAACTTTATTATTATTTTTGTATTTTATTTCAATATTTTTTGCTAAAGTTCCAAGTGAAGAAAACAATATCACACGCATAAACAATTTTATATTTAATTTTGAAAAAGCATCTTTTTAACGATTTTGTTAATCAAAATACGCACACAACGATATTTAGTTCACGAAACTTCCGTCGAAAGAGAATATTATATTTTCGCTGTCCGCACTCTCTTTAGAATCAACTTTTTTTTTTTGTGGTGATACACAAAACACAAATGGTATGGTGAATGGTGTACATCAGCGTTGACGCCGAGAAAAGAAAATGCCGTGTCACATTTTAAAAACTGCTTGCCATGAAAAAACTATAAATCTTCTGTTAAAAAAATAAAACTTTATTTCTGTAATTTATTATATAATTTTCCATCAAAATTAAAGTAAGATATAGGCAATGATAAAGTGTGCGATATTGAAATGTTTCGTGCCACTGTGCCACAAGAAAAAATTGTCGTGTCAAAAAAGCACGATTGGTTAACTTCGGCAACGCTGGTGTACGTACGATTCGTAGGTATCGTCGTCGTCGCTGTCGTCCAAGTAGGTATATGATATTTTTGTTTTTTTTTCTACTTGGTTTTGGAAGGAAACTTATGGATGTGGGAATAATGCTGAAAAAGATTTTATTCGTTAATTATATAGAAATAGAGTCTCAGGGAATCGTCTATAAAATGAGTTAATCTTATCGAATCTTCAAGGTTGAGGTGTCAAAAGGAAGAAGAAATTGAGATCTATGTTTCTGTTTCAGAATAATTGACGTAGGCACTTGGGCTTGGGCACTTCAATTTTTGTTTGCGATTAAACCTAAATTGGAGATACCTCCTCTTCTGTTATCCTACAACGGAAAGAAACAAAAATATTGAAGATGACCTCCTTTTTGGTGGTGTGGTTGGACAAGATTAGTAAATTGTGAGATAGTGGGAAGAGGGAATGTGTATATTGCAATTGTATATCTATGTTCCTATTTTTATTTAGAAGCGATTTTTTTTTTCATTTCGCGTGTTGACGGACATGGAGTGGTAGGTAATTGCAAATAAAAATGTGTGTGACTGAAATGTCTTTGCGTGGCCTTTGGCATGTGCCGAGGGAAAGGGTATCATGATGACGATCTACGTAGGTACCTAGCCTGCAATGAAAATACTCATTTTTGTTCACTGGCACCTAAATAAAAGCATTAGGTAAAAAACGTATCAAAAACGTATCGCACAGCATTGTGAATCAAGCCGTTGATTTTAAATAATTTTTTTCCCATTTTAAGTCAGTTTTTTCGAAAATTGCCCCTCCCGGCTAAACGGAGGGGAATAGACCCCCCCCTCTCATACGATTTTTTTCTTGTCTCAACGCAACCTACACGCCCTAGCATTTTGTCGCATTGCTCATGACTCACCCTGTATAGATTAGGTTATATTACACCTAGAGGTAGGTACCTACATCCAAGATGATACAAGTTCTAAAAACTCAGAGTTGGGCGATTTCGCATGTTTATTAACATACCTATGCCTCCCTGATTCCAAACATCAAAAAATGATCATAGGGCATACCTATATACATAGCTAGGAATGTAAATGCTGCACGACTTTTCTGTTTGGTCATTTTTATTTTTATTCTGAAAACAAAATGTACATAGGTAGGTAGGTTTTCCCACGTGACAATGAAGTGACAATGTTTCAATTGCAAAACAAAAATATACAGTGTTGTGCTGTTGTTTGAAATCTGACAACAACAAAAATCGAAAGGAAATCTCAAATTACAAATTACAAATTACAAATGAACAAGTTACCTTATTCTTCCAACATCCTTACTTGTAAACTCCAAAATTCACCCCTTTGCAATAAACCCTAAAGTAATTTTCAAACAGGTCAAATAGTTATATTGACCTACCTCACACTTATCTTACATAAAGCTTCCTAAAAAAAAACTATTTCAATGTACCTACCTACCTACATGTGTAACTTATATTTATGCATGTTCATTTGATGTGTCCTGACCTTCATCAAGATCTCGATCGAGTCACAAACGAGTTCACATTTTTTTGTTACTGTTTTTCCAGTTCCAGCAACAGCAAGTGAAAGTGAAGAAAAAACAACTAAACGAAAAGAGAAAAAAAATGACTCACATTTTAGCTATACCTACTCATGTGTTTTGAAAACAAAATTGAAAAATATCCCTTCACCCTTCCATAAACAGAAAGCATAGAACTCATCATTCCCATTCAAATCGAAAGGATAACAAAACAACAAACCCATCTTGAAAAGAGAACAAGAGTAGTTGAGCGTATCAAAAACAATAATGAAGAGAAAAGAATATCGCACTACCACATTGAAATACGTTTACATGAATTTTAAATTCTATTGTCATGAAGACCCACCCTTAAAATTCATGTAAACGTATTTCAATGTGGTAGTGCGATATTCTTTTCTCTTGTTCTCTTTTCAAAATGGGTTTGTTGTTTTGTTATCCTTTCGATTTGAATGGGAATGATGAGTTCTATGCTTTCTGTTTATGGAAGGGTGAAGGGATATTTTTCAATTTTGTTTTCAAAACACATGAGTAGGTATAGCTAAAATGTGAGTCATTTTTTTTCTCTTTTCGTTTAGTTGTTTTTTCTTATCTTTCACTTGCTGTTGCTGGAACTGGCAAAACAGTAACAAAAAAAATGTGAACTCGTTTGTGACTCGATCGAGATCTTGATGAAGGTCAGGACACATCAAATGAACATGCATAAATATACGTTACACATGTAGGTAGGTAGGTACATTGAAATAGTTTTTTTTTAGGAAACTTTATGTAAGATAAGTGTGAGGTAGGTCAATATAACTATTTGACCTGTTTGAAAATTACTTTAGGGTTTATTGCAAAGGGGTGAATTTTGGAGTTTACAAGTAAGGATGTTGGAAGAATAAGGTAACTTGTTCATTTGTAATGTGCGAAATTTGAGATTTCCTTTCGATTTTTGTTGTTGTCAGATTTCAAACAACAGCACAACACTGTATATTTTTGTTTTGCAATTGAAACATTTTCACTTCATTGTCACGTGGGAAAACCTACCTACCTATGTACATTTTGTTTTCAGAATAAAAATAAAAATTAACTAACAGAAAAGTCGTGCAGCATTTACATTCCTAGCTATGTATATAGGTATGCCCTATGATCATTTTTTGATGTTTGGAATCAGGGAGGCATAGGTATGTTAATAAACATGCGAAATCACCCAACTCTGAGTTTTTAGAACTTGTATCATCTTGGATGTAGGTACCTACCTCTAGGTGTAATATAACCTAATCTATATACCTATGTAGATAGGTACCTATATAAATACAAATTAATTGGTGTCTGTTTGTACGCGGATAACTCGGCTGAATAATTATCCGACTTGCTTGGGAGTTCTTTGTTGGATTTTTATTGAACCAGGTTAACACACAATGGAGCCGAAAGTTTTTAATTTTGGAAAATTGAAAAAATCTTAAAAACCCAAAATTGCGGAAAGAAGTTCACCAAAACAGCTAGTTTTATATATAAAGACATGAAGGAATTTTACTTGTTAAAAATTGTTGAAAGTATTCAATTAAATTTTTGTTTTTTAACTGTTAAACGTATACCTATACCTAACAAATGGTTTAAACATTGCCAATAACGTTTACTATTCAAATGTGGATATATTAAACTACTCTTTAGCTTCTGCTCTTCAAGAAAAATCACTTAGAAAGCTGAACAGTGAACCATTTTTATTAAATATAAATTTTTTTAAAATTGACAAAACAAAGCTTTCCAAGTGATTTTTAATCTCTAACTATATTGCCAACAGCTAGAATTGTTTCTTTCCGTTGTAGGATAACAGAAGAGGAGGTATCTCCAATTTAGGTTTAATCGCAAACAAAAATTGAAGTGCCCAAGCCCAAGTGCCTAAGTCAATTATTCTGAAACAGAAACATAGATCTCAATTTCTTCTTCCTTTTGACACCTCAACCTTGAAGATTCGATAAGATTAACTCATTTTATAGACGATTCCCTGAGACTCTATTTCTATATAATTAACGAATAAAATCTTTTTCAGCATTATTCCCACATCCATAAGTTTCCTTCCAAAACCAAGTAGAAAAAGAAACAAAAATATCATATACCTACTTGGATGACAGCGACGACGACGATACCTACGAATCGTATGTACACCAGCGTTGCCGAAGTTAACCAATCGTGCTTTTTTGACACGACAATTTTTTCTTGTGGCACAGTGGCACGAAACATTTCAATATCGCACACTTTATCATTGCCTATATCTTACTTTAATATTGATGGAAAATTATATAATAAATTACAGAAATAAAGTTTTATTTTTTTAACAGAAGATTTATAGTTTTTTCATGGTAAGCAGTTTTTAAAATGTGACACGGCATTTTCTTTTCTCGGCGGCAACGCTGATGTACACCATTTACCATACCATTTGTGTTTTGTGTATCACCACAAAAAAAAAAGTTGATTCTAAAGAGAGTGCAAACAGCGAAAATATAATATTCTCTTTCGACGGAAGTTTCGTGAACTAAATATCGTTGTGTGCGTATTTGGATTAACAAAATCGTTAAAAAGATCCTTTTGCAAAATTAAATATAAAATTTTTTATGCGTGTGATATTGTTTTCTTCACTTGGAACTTTAGCAAAAAATATTGAAATAAAATACAAAAATAATAATAAAGTTGTACATGGCATTTCAACCTGGGAAAACTACCATGTGTATAGATACTTTGAATTGTAAATTTTTACGTCTAAACAATAAAAAATTGCAAAAAAATTTACAGCAGGATTTACAAAAATAATAAGAGATTCGAATAAATTAAAAACAAAAAATATTAAGAATAAAACATGCCAGCCCCAACGGGGAAAAGAAAAAAGTAGTATTGTTTGTGTATATATAAGTTTTTCAGACGTATAAAGTGGAAAAAAATAATTTTTTGTTTTGTTTCAAATAAAGTATCTACTTTCTGTTATAAAAAAAAAATATTGTTTGGCTCCGTTGAAAATTAAAGAAACTGCGCCAATAAACGAGCTTTAAATTAGTGTGAACTTACGTCCACTTTATAGCTCAAATAATTTTTTTTTTTTTTTTATCCTACGAAAAGCATACATTCATTGACAGTTGAAAAACATTAACAACAAAATAAAAAAACAAATCACACGAGAGCCCCTTGAGAGAATGCATAAATCAGCCAAAATAAAGGGGAAAAAATGTGTAATTCCTTCCCTAAAAAGCACAAACTTTTGTAAAACATAAAATTGAGGACATATGTTTCAAGATATGTTCATGGACTAAATAATAAAATTTATTTCATCAAAATATCTTTTCAAATGTAGGAGATATATTAAGTTTTGTGCACGTAGTACCCTACATTTACGAGGAAGACCCAACCTTAAGTATTACCGTTATTTTTTAATATTTGTTTTAAATTTTTAGCACTGTTTTTATAAAATTGCCCGTCCCGCCCAAACGGAGGGAGATAGACCCCCCCACCCGTAGTAAAAAATGCTTGTATTGAACTGTTCTACAAAAAATCGTTATCAATTCTTGGCCCCAAAGTTATCGTACTCTCCCCATATTATTAACTATATGTCGGGCTCTCGGCCATTCTCTAACGAGTAACATCAGCTTACGGAGACCAAATGTCGCCCGAGCTTATTTTCATCAGAGTGCCGCTTCTCTAGCAATGGTTATAGTTTTAACGAGTAACTTCGCTCGCGTTGCTTCTATATGAAAGTAGGCCGTCCATCTACTATTTTGGATCATTATTAATCATGATTAAATCAACAATGACGTCCGAATATCTGTTCTTCAAGATACTAAGAGAGAGTGCCGATGTCTGATGGACCATGGCTGCCCTACTCTCTCTCAGTGGAATGAAATAAACACCTAAGAAATCAAAAATTAGCAGGAAGTGGATTAGGAATAAGGAATGGAACTGAGATGTTAAGACCAGTTTTTGTCACGGTAAATTTTACCGTGACAATATGTATATTTATATTTAAACATATATATATTAAGTTGTTCCTAATGAGAACAATAAAAAAACTAACCCTAATCTAAAACTAACTAGTCTATAAGTTATTCTGTTCAAATGCCTTCTTTTCAGTCCCACTCCCTCATCAAGATGATGGTTCGCTTAGATTAAAACGGTTTGAATGATGTTGTTGGCAAAAGCTTGGCCAACCCATCCCTGTATCGTTGACACAACATTGCTACTTTCCTTGGCCGATGTTTTGGAAAGAAGCCGTTTAACTTAGAGCAGTAGTATAACTTAAAACTAAAACTCACGTTATTTTTTGTCGTCCCTCGAAGTCCTGCACGTATCAGGAATGATTGCGTAGTTATTTTCTAAAATCTTAGATATAAAAGAATTGGCACTTTTCAAATGCAGATTTAGGTTTTACACTTAATGTATTTCTGCGTTACGTTAGTATTTAAAAATTGCCTGTGTACTGATTTCACTTATCTAGGTCTGTTTCTGTAGCATGGTGCTTCGATTTTTAATTCAATCAATATTTAGTTGGATTTCACTTCTACTTTCGTTTTAACTGTAATGGCTTAAAATTATCTATAACTGTTGATCACATCTTTAAAGAGCCGTTCCAATGAAGTAGCTACTGTTGTTACAGAGTGAACTCAGGCAGAGCGTATTATGTTATATTCACTCGCAAGAAAATTCCAAGGGATTCCCAAATTCCCAACCTTCAGGCAGAGGCACTTAATGTGTCTCAATTTGATATGGATGCTTTTTGACTACTAGTAAGTACCTACATATAAAAAAATATGTTCAGCTCTTCAAAATCCATATCTACAGAAAATTGTATACCTCTGCTTTATCTATGATGATTTTGGTGTTTCGCTAATACCGTGGGAACTTGCAGTCTCTCCTGTTGGGGACAGTATGCTCCTACTATCAAAAAAATGGACTTTTAATATGCATTTAGATAATCTCCATTTTGCTTCACACTAACCTTGATATTTTACGATGACCTTTTAATAAATCTTGTATAGGTATAATTGCCTTTCTTCTTTTATCTTCACTTATAACTTTGCTTATAAAGCAGAAAAAATCAAATTTTCGCAAAAAAAATCAATTTAAATCTATAACACTCAACTTGATGGCTATCCACTTCAAATTTCAGTTTAACAGTGCCTTTGATTTTAATCGCTCCAAGTATATGATCAGATAACTGCGTGGGAGAAGATTGCCACTGTTGTATAATTTCTCTGCGACCCAACATTACCAGAAATAAACTCAAGACAAAACAATTGTTTTTTCATTTACCTGACTATTTTTATTTATTTATCTCTCACTCCTACCTACATTGTTTAATTCCAGTTTATAAAGGCACTGGAAGCCGGGGTATTCAGGCTTAGTCAGCCTTCTTATATATTTATTTTATATGTCATACTTACTTGTTTTTACCTCCTTGGAATACTCTAATTAAAAACTTCTAGTCTTGTGTGAGATCAGTACTTAATTCCTTTTATTTACGAAATTCTTATGCTATTTATACTAACTTAAATTAGCTTAACTATGTATTCTTAAATCTAACATTGAATTTTTCTTACTTCCTAATAATAAATTCTTATCGTCATTTTTCCCTGGCCGAATTTTACTTACAGTTATTTTATTGCCCTGGTTTTGTTTTTCTCATTCTACAAGTTCAAAATAAACAGACCAAGTCAGGTCAGCCAGGTGTCAATCTTTCACCGTCACCTTATTATTGCCCTTAATATCAGTTACATTATTTATTTCGCAATGGGTCAGCAGAATTGTTTCTTTTTTTGTTCTGCGTAACCCATGTGCGCTTAAATGTAAACAAATAATATAAAGTATGTTTTGCGGCAATTAGTGCACGCTACTTTTAATGGCCTTATTCTGGGTGAAGTGTTGTGAACTTGACACTGGTACCAATGGGCAGTTTGTATAAGGTTTCGATGTTATACTTTATGTATACAACACCTCCCCCTTTTTAAAAATAGCCACATTTTTGTTTTGGAGAGACAAAAATTGATTACTTGTTTGAATAATGTTTGAATATGATGCGTCTTACAAACAACAAAAAAAAAGTTTTTTTTTTGAATGTAGGCAGGGAAAGTACTGTCGTTTAGATTGTAACAGAAAAAAATGACATAAGGAAAATTCGGCAAGTGTTGCTAATTACAATTTATGTTTCTTGTATTTTTGGTACATATATGTTTACGTTTATTTAAATAGTTAAATTCTAATGGATTATTTTAAATTATTACTTTGTAGATAAATGTTTATTTTTACATGTTCATCTCGATTGCAATTATTTGTTAGTATTTCAGCTTTATTTTATAAGTTGCCTTCTTCATGTAAGTAATAGGAGTTGTCTTCATCCTTGTATGTTGTCTTCATAAGCATATTGTTGTTCTCTTGATCATATTAAGGTATTTTATTTATCTTAACTATAATTACATGATTTTTTTTTATGAAGTATGAATTTAAAGCAAAATATAGAAAGATATTATTATTTACATAAACATAGTTATTTTTGACTCTTTCTTTTGATATAAATCTATATAATATTTTGAATATATTTTTGAATTACATATTATTAATACAAATATAATAATAAAATCTAATAGAACTCTGAGCCAGTTAGTAAATATAAGTTTTATTTGTATTTTTCGGCTTTTATAAAATTTCTATGTATAATTGTACATGAAGATACAACGAATATGCTTGCAATAAAAACAGATGTACATAGATTATTATTGTTTCAAATTGATTTAAGTTTTGTAAATATATTTACTAAAGTTTTACCTATATTTTTTTTATATATTTATAGAGAAAACAAATACGTACTTTAATGAATAAGATATGTAAAGAGTATGTGTATGTTTGGGTGATAATGTGATTACAAGTCGTTTTTCTAAAACGAATTCACTTATACATGTGTGTTTGTGTATTTTTTTTTTTGTTTGTTTGTTGGGGTGTTTTTTTTGAAAATTGGGGTTTGATTTATTAACCTTTTTTTATATATATATTAATAATGTGCCCTTTTTTTTATTTTGTAGCTTAAAACCCTCTTTTGTTTGGGATTAAGACCCTCTTTTCTTAAAATTTGGGGTTAAAACCCTCTTTTCGTAAAATTTGATTCGGCGTATTTACGCTTTCAGCAAAATCATTAATTGCAAAAAAAATAACATCATTTCATTTTTTATATCATATTACATCAATTTTAATGAATGACGAAATTCTGTCAGTTCATCAAAAACAATTTTAAATGGATGGATGAAAAGTATTTTTTTTTTTTTTTTGCTTTACTTGGTCTACTTATTTAAAATACTTTCCAAGTCAATGCCATCAATGCTTTTTCAGCAATTTCGTTTTGAATGCTTGCTTATGCAATTAACATATTTTTGTGTAACCTGATTATAATACTTGTACTTTGAGGTAGGTAATGTTTAAGTGACATGAGGAAAAAATGTTGTATTTTGTGAAGTAATTTGAGTAATTACATGAACATTCCGCGATTGAAGGAACAAAAAACATGTTTAGTATATAAAAAAAAATATGTTACGATTTCATTGAAATTGGAATCTATGGTTTGATAATTTTTTGTTTTTGTTTTTATTCATAATAATGTTTGAGGCGGTTATTGTGTATGGTTACTAGGCGTTTTTTTATTCTGACCATACTATTTTCGTTATTTGGTACCTCTTCTATTGAGTATGGTCCTGTCCATAATTCTGACAATTTGTGTTGTCGATTTTCATTTTTTACCAAAATTTTATCTCCGATATGGAATGTTTTCGTTTTTATTCCCTGGTCATAATAATTTTTCGAGATCTTCTTACTATTTATCAAATTGTGTCTAGCTATTGAATGTATTTTTTGCAATTTATATCGTAGTGTAAAATAATAATTTTCACTATCATAGATTGGTTCCGGTTCTTGTTTTAAATTTGAAGGTATGTCTGCTGTGAAGCCAAAGAGACAGTCCATTGGGCTGAACTTTGTACCTTCGTGTACACTGTTGTTGTATACAAATGCAGCGGTTCTTAGGTACTGGTCCGAAAATCTTGGGTTTTCATAACAAATTGTTCTTAAGTATTCTACCAATGGTCGATGAGCTCTTTCTAATGCTCCATTCGATTGGGGATGGTATGCTGTAGTTTGCAATTTTTCTACTTTTAGTAGTTTGCATACTCGTTTGAACAATATACTTAAAAAATTTGTACCCTGGTCAGTTACTAGTTGCTTTGGGATTCTATATCGGGTTATTATTTGTTCATAGAAAATGTGTGCAACTGTTTCAGCCTCTTGGTTTGGCATGGCATACCAGTCAACGAATTTTGTCAGGTTGTCTTGGAATGTCAGTATGTATTTGTTTCCCATGTATGAGTCTCGTAATGGTCCTACTACGTCTAGATACACTTTATCAAATGGTTTTTGACAGGTATCTGTTATTACCATTGGCATTTTTGTTTCAGCACAAGATTTCATTTTTTGACATTTTTTACACTTTTTTATATACTTAGATATGTCTCTAAGCATGTTTGGCCAGGTATATTTCATTCTTATACGTTTGTATGTTTTAATGACACCTTGGTGGCCTCCTAAAGGGGAATCATGATAGTCTTTTAATATTGTTATTATGTCATCTGTGTTGGAAATTAATTCGCGGGAGTCTAATGGTCCTAGATTGTCAGGAATAATTGTTTGTTGTAGGTCGTCTTTAGTAGTTGTGTTTTTAGGAGGTTGTTGAGGTTCGCTACTTATATCTGTTTTTTCTAATGTATCCACGTTTTCTGTGTTTCTTTTGCCTGGAATATTTTGTGATTCGTTGTTCGGTGCTATTGTTTTCTCAGTGTTGCGAAGGCGTTGTGCCCTTGTTACTGCTAAACAGATGGCGTCAGTGTCTTTTGTCTGATTGCTTTTATTTGAAGTAAAAATGATTTCCTTCTTATTTTCAAAGTTAATGTCCGTTGTGTTTGTCGGTATTCGGCTAAGAGCGTCAGCGTTTGTATTGTATTTTCCAGGTTTGTATTCGATTCTATAATCAAATTCGGATAGTTTGTGGTGAAATCTCACCAATCTGGAGGTTGGGTCTTTGACACTAAATATGCCCTTTAATGGTTTGTGATCAGTATATACTGTGAACTCTCTCCCTAGTAGATAATATCTATAGTTTTTGACCGCCCATACGATCGCTAGTAGTTCTTTTTCTATTGTTGAGTAATTACGTTCAGCTTTGTTTAAAGTTCTACTTGCATATGCAATTGGGTGGTCTTTTCCTACCTCTCCTTGGGAGAGAACAGCTCCGATCGCTTCACAGCTTGCGTCAGTGGTGAGGTTGAATGGTTTACTAAAATCTGGATAAACTAAAATAGGGGGTGAGATTAAAAGATCTTTGACATTTTGAAAGGCTTCTTGGCACTTGTCAGTCCAGGTAAATTTTACATCTTTTCTTAATAAATTTGTTAGAGGTCTAATTATTTTCGAGAACTGGGGAATAAACTTGCGATAGTAATTAGCAAGTCCCAAAAAGGATTGGACTTGTCGAAGTGTCCGTGGTACTGGGAATGTTTGTACACAACTGGTTTTGCTTGGATAAGGATGTGCTCCTTCTGCTGAACATTGGTGTCCCAAATACACCACTTCCTTTCGAAGGAACTGACATTTCTCTAACTGCAATTTTAATTTGTGTTCTCTGAGTTTGTCAAATACTAACGCGAGTTTTCGGTTATGGTCTTCAAGATTTTTGCCGTAAACTACTATATCATCTAAATACACGAAGCATTCTAAGCCTTGGAGGCCGGTTAAGATATAATTCATTAACCGTTGAAATGTAGCCGGTGCTCCTTTCAATCCAAACGGCATTCGTTTGAATTCATAGTGTCCATAAGCAGTACTGAATGCTGTCTTGGCTCTATCTTTTGGGTGTACTAACACCTGATGATATCCGCTCGCTAGGTCCAATGTTGTAAAATACCTTGCATGTCCCAACTGGTCTAAAATATCTTCAATTCTAGGTAAAGGAAAAGCATCACCTATCGTAGCTTCGTTTAGTTTTCTAAAGTTCACTACTACTCTCCAACGGGTTTCCCCATTTGGACCAGATTTTTTCGGAACTACTAACAGAGGTGAGTTCCACGGGCTCTTGCTTTGTTGGACGATATCATTTTCTATCATATCGTGGAGTTGTTCATTTATTATGTCTCGCTGTTTTTCAGGTAGTCTATACATTTTCGTGTTTATTGGGGGTTGATCATTTTTTGTACGGATTTCATGAACTATAGTAGATGTGTGCGTTAGTTTGTCACCTGGCAGAAAGAGAATATCATGATATTGCATACATAGATTCAACATTGAACGTCGTTCTTCGTCGTTTAAAGTTTCATCTAAATTAAGCTGTTTTTCTAAGTTTTGTAATCTTCCTATTTGCTGAGTGCTCTGAATATTTGTGTGACAACATTGTTTTACATTTAGTTCTACGGGATTAGTTTGGCATATTTGGTTGTTATTTAATGCATGTGTTGCGTACTGATCGAATTGTGTAACACACATTCTAAAATTTTTAATAGTTATATTATGTTGTTTTGTGTTTATTATTGGTACATGAATATTTTTGCCCACCGCTAGTAGGCAGTTGCCTAGAAATACTCCTTTTTGTATTTCTTTTGCATTGCAAACCATGTCTTCACTGTACTTAATGGGTAATTTGATGGCCTTTTTAGACCTCGCTGGTATTTCTAATTTTACAGGTAGTATCACTCTGATTGTCTTAATACCATCAATTTTTGTATTATTAGTATTTTTAATTTTGTTTCCTAAATTCTTCTGTTCTATGATATCAGTTCCGGTTGGAGGTGACAATTCATTATAGTTAAATAAATTTTCTGTGGATCCTCCGTGGATTGTTACTAACTTATTTTTGTTCTCATTTCTATTTTTTCTATTATTTTTCTTTCGTTTTTTGTTTTTTACTTTTTCTTTTTCTTTACTCGTAGTTTTCTGTGGCATTATATTTTTGCTGCTAAAAATTGTATTTGTGTTACCGAGACCGCTTTGGGTTGGCATTTCTTGATTTTTTAAATAAGGTCCGCTTTGGGATATAAATTGTGGGTTATTTTCGCTTTGGAAGGCCCTTTTATTTTCATTTGAACCGCTATGGGTTTGTTTTTCTTTATTATATAAATAAGGTCCGCTTTGGGATATAAGTTGTGGGTTATTTTCGCTTTGGAAGGCCCTTTTATTTTCATTTGAACCGCTATGGGTTTGTTTTTCTTTATTATATAAATAAGGTCCGCTTTGGGATATAAGTTGTGGGTTATTTTCGCTTTGGAAGGCCCTTTTAATTTTATTTGAACCGCTATGGGTTTGTATTTGTGTATGTATAGGTTTATTTCGGACTTCACTAACCGTTTTCACAGCTTGTGATAAGTAAGGAATTGTATTAACCATTTCAGAAGATATGTATTTACCAAACGTTGGTTTATTACAGTTTTCTTCGAGTTTTACTACCTTCTTTTCATATGAGTTTGGTGTTTTAGGTATGTCTGTTATCTCTTTTTTCGGATATTCCATGTTACAATGAGATCCGAAAGAGATATCTTCATTTGTATTATCTGACAATTCGTATTCCCCTATTTTTGATTCTAATAGTGGAGTAGTGTATTCCTGTGCGTTTTTTGAAAAAATTTTAAGGATCTTGTTTGGACCGTCCACATTACAGTGTGGCCCGATAAAGTTATATCCTAGTATTCCATCGTCTGGAATGTGTAAATTGTCTTCAACAACCTGGAATTCACAAGTATGTTCCGTAGGAATACTAAATTTGCCTGTACATTGTCCAAGTGTACTACCTGAACCAAATGGAGTATTAATGGATACTATTTTCCGATTGTCGATTTTGGTGTTTGGTTTTAACACTTTCCTCTTTATGAGGCTGACTTCGGAGCCTGTATCCACCAACAGACGTACCTTTTCCCTTGTAGTGAAATTATTTTGAATTTCAACAGCTGGTAAGGAATATTGTTCCTTATTCAGCTGTTTTTCTTTGTACCCTTCTATTTTGTCGTTAATCATTAAAGTCGAACCGGGGATTTCACGGTCGACTAGGAAACGTTTCCCGAATTTTTGTTTTCCCACCTACGTTTCAGACTGCATTGATCCATCGTATGAGAATTCCTTCCACAGAATTCACACTCCGTCCCCACTTGAAAAACTCTTGCCCTTGGGTTGAGATCAGATTGTGTTTGTTGGTAAGGAAAATTTGGATTGTGTGTGTTTTGTGAAGGGTTCCTAAAAGGATTATTTGGGTTGTGATATGTTTGGGCTTTATAGTTTGTAAAGGTTGCGTTATTAGTTTGCTGAGGATAATTAGTGTATGGTGGAGTTCTTTTTTTCTCTGAATCCCATTTCTTTCTGCAGAATCGGGCTTCATGTCCGTAGTTCTTGCAGTTTTCACATATGGGAGTATTTTTTCTCTTGAGGCACTCGTCGTATGTGTGCCCTCTTAATTTACAAAAATTGCAAGTTATTTGTAGTGTTTGTTGAGGAGCTTTTTCTTTAAAGTGTACGAGTCTATTGTTATTTTCAAGAGCTGGAAGATTTGAAATTGACCTATGACTGATGGAATTGCTTGGTTCCATCACTGTCACTGGAGTAACTAGCTGTCTATGAGTCGCCCCTTGTTGCAGTTTTTCCATTGTGAAGGCTTTTTGAAGGAGTCCTTCTAAAGTGGGTTCTGTTTATCCGAGGAGGTACTGCACCAGGTAAGGATTGTTAACTCCACTAGCGAGAGATGATTTTGCAAAATCTTCTAACTGAGTTTTCACCATGTCGGAACATTTTCCATATTTAATTTCCGCTGCCTCGCGACATTGAGCCAGATTGTGGCGTAGTCTAGATGCAAAAGTGCTAAGGGTCTCGAACTGAGTTTGTCTACTAGATATTAGTTGTGTCACTAATTCATTGTAGTTTTCAAAAGGCAAGTATGTCCTGTTTAGAAGATCCTCAGCTTCCTTGAAAGTTTTGGGAGTGGCAGTTTCAATAAGATCATATGCCTCTCCCCTTAACCTCGTAGTGAAGAGCTTTAGGAATGCTTCTTTTTCCTCTTCTGAAAGGCAGAACATAACCTGCCTACAGCAACCAATGAAGGTTTGTAGTTCCAGTGAAATTTTTGGGTGAATTTCACCTGAAAATATCGGAATTATTTGGGCTGTCAATTTTATAATTTTGGTATAGTCGACCGCCATTATTTTAGAAGGTTTTCTTACTGGGTTGGGTAATGTAGCAGGGGCAACGTTTTTAGAGGGGCTTATTTGAAGCTCGGGTTGAGATGTTTCGAATGAAACGTCTTCAAATTCAGGAATCGAATCAGTGTCCTCTGGAATGGCTTTCTGGTTAAGTATTTTTGCAGATAGGGTACTGACTTCTTCGATTTGGTTAAGCAATTTACTTCCAATTGGATTGGTCAACAATTGTCGTCTTATTTCTTTGGTAACCTCTTTTAATCTCTCTATATTTTTTAAACGTACTTCCCTAAGTGTCTCAGATCTTCGGTCTATCTCGTCTAGTTTTAACAAGGGTATTCGCCCTGTAACCTTTGCGGTACTATGTAGAGAATTAAGATGCTCTAAAAGTGAAGCTTCTGGCAGTAGCGCTAGCGAGTCTTGAGATCGACTGAGAGGATTTTTATTTAGTCGCTTATAAGTTTTACCTTGTCGCAGGGTAACGAATGTATATTCGTTGGAGTCGCTATCGTAACCTCGACTTTCCGTGTTTCGAGAGGACATCAAAAAAACTTTCAAGTTTCAACTAATCAATCCTTTGGGAAATATGTTTCTGTTTACCTAATCGGTAAGAAGTTTAATATAAGAGTGGGGGTTGTGTCTAGAGAATTATTTGTTGGTTTGATAGTGTCACTGAAGCTAGAAGAAGCTTCAGTTTTAAGGAATTAATTTTTCTTCTTTTCCAACACTATCCTACCGGCTGCGCCAATGTTGTATAATTTCTCTGCGACCCAACATTACCAGAAATAAACTCAAGACAAAACAATTGTTTTTTCATTTACCTGACTATTTTTATTTATTTATCTCTCACTCCTACCTACATTGTTTAATTCCAGTTTATAAAGGCACTGGAAGCCGGGGTATTCAGGCTTAGTCATCCTTCTTATATATTTATTTTATATGTCATACTTACTTGTTTTTACCTCCTTGGAATACTCTAATTAAAAACTTCTAGTCTTGTGTGAGATCAGTACTTAATTCCTTTTATTTACGAAATTCTTATGCTATTTATACTAACTTAAATTAGCTTAACTATGTATTCTTAAATCTAACATTGAATTTTTCTTACTTCCTAATAATAAATTCCTATCGTCATTTTTCCCTGGCCCAATTTTACTTACAGTTATTTTATTGCCCTGGTTTTGTTTTTCTCATTCTACAAGTTCAAAATAAACAGACCAAGTCAGGTCAGCCAGGTGTCAATCTTTCACCGTCACCTTATTATTGCCCTTAATATCAGTTACATTATTTATTTCGCAATGGGTCAGCAGAATTGTTTCTTTTTTTGTTCTGCGTAACCCATGTGCGCTTAAATGTAAACAAATAATATAAAGTATGTTTTGCGGCAATTAGTGCACGCTACTTTTAATGGCCTTATTCTGGGTGAAGTGTTGTGAACTTGACACTGGTACCAATGGGCAGTTTGTATAAGGTTTCGATGTTATACTTTATGTATACAACACCACCCACCAGTTATCTTCGTCTCTACTTGAAAATTGCATTTGCATGTACTTTATATATTGTCTGTCTTAATACTAATATTGCACCATTTATTCTTAATAATTTTTATATAAAATTACTAATCTTTTTTAACTTATTCCTATTATCAGATATTAACTGAATTATTTAGTGAATTCAATTAAATTAACATAAAAAATGTTCGTTGGTAGCTTCAACTATTTGCCGCTACACAACCAACCCAAAGCAATCCCACCCTAATAATCCACTACAACGACTTTCTTGAATCGGTTCTATTCATCTATTTACTTAGTTTTAACCAAAGATTAAAAATATAAAGATGGGAAAGAATGGCTGATAACGGCATTTGCCTACGAACTCGAACTGTCATTTGACTGATTAAGTTGCAAAAATGTGCGTTAAAAACTCACACCAATGCAACTTAATCAGTCTACCACAGTTTTCCCCTGTGGGGAATTAATTTGTCTGTTATTTTTATAAATCGGCAGTTATTTTCAAAAAATGATGAATTTCGTGGGGTGCGTTCCGGATTGAAACTTTCAAACTGCGCTTTCACTGGGAGTCAAGACTCGCGATGGACAGGTCGACTCGAACCTGTCTTTCCGCATTCTTGAAAAATTTTGTGAATACGTGTCGAAATTCACGGGCTCACTCATTCATATATTTAAGATTTGTTATAAAATCAAGGTCTAGCCTGTGTGCAATACATTATATTATTATTTGTTATTGCTTGTCAGTGGTTTTGGTATGAAACATATACAAATACCTAAATATTGAAGATATTGCTTTACACTACGCAGTATATTGAGCAATTTATTGCAGATGCTTTAATAGGGCATATTCATAGATGTTTGACAAGTTCTTTTTATACTATGTTTCCATCAAGCACTTAATCTTGATTTGAGCAGATTTATCCATAATCTTCTTTTAGTTCATAAGATTTACCATACAAATTTATATCCTTAATCTTCATGATTAAAAATTTCCGGATTGTAACTTTTTTACTTCACTGGTCGACTCGAAACTGTGTTTCTTAATGGTTTGTTTATCTAAGCGTGAATACGTGGCCAATCTGAAACGGGTTCAAAATTATTCCTGTTTGAAACTTATTATTGGTTTGTTACTGTTTGTCAGTGATTTTGATACAAAACATGTAAATAGCCGTTTTTTTTGCAAGTTTATATAGACTTGTGTAATTTTAATGGTGCATATTCATAGTTGTGGAATCTTTGTGGTGAGGCCACATTACAATTTATTTTATTCTTTGGGTCCTACCACAGTGGTTTTTAAACTACATTTTTTCTTAGCCTGGGTTTAAGCAATTTAAATAGGATAAATTCGAGTTTTTATAAAAACAGCTTAAACAGTGTCTATAATTTCAGTCAATATTTCACTTATTGCGTATTGTTGCGTAAGACATAAATATTTGACAAACATGTATGTTTTAATCATGAATGGAAATCCATCAATTAACAAGTTATGAAAAATCGGAATATCGTACAAGTTGTTAAAGCCAAAATATAATTAATTTTTTTATTGAAATAATTTTCTTCATAAAAAATAATTTGACTGACCATACATCAGAGCATGAGCATTAAATATTTAAAATAACAAAAATACACAAAAAATACTTTCAATTTTGTTAGATCCAGGAACGCGACATTATATGTGAGAATTATGAACGAAATCCACCACAGCTCATGAATCTCATGAATATGGTCTGTCTGGCATCATTTTCGAGTTGCGCTCGACCCACATGTCATCAGCTTGTACTCCTCCGTCTTCTCCCATTGAAAAAACTTTTTACATGCGCTTTTCAATACGTGAATAAGTGTGAACAGCTAAATGAAAAATTGTAAGAATGTTTAGTTTAGCCCAATTTGACAGTCCCATTTAAAATCCACGGGCACTCATACAGAGTTAAATTATTATTATTAATGGCTCGACCTCAAAAAAGTGAAAAATGTTTCTCTCAAATGAATAGAAAACTTTTCACGATATAAACGTTTCTATATATTTTTTATGATTTATCAAACTAGCTGGTTTTGAAGAAAATTCAATTCAATATGATACAGAGAATCCGGTTATTGTATAAACTACAGTTTGTTTCCTTAAGTTTATTATTTTAAGAGTGTCGTTCACATGATTTCATTTTTTGACAGGTCATAAGAGAGGTTATGCTTTTCTCTAATTTAGAAGTATACTTACAAAGATATAAAGAAAAAAATATGTACGAAATATATTTTGTTTAATTTTATTTTTTATGAAGAAAATAAATTAAACATTTAATAATGCACGTATAAACGAATGAAACTTTCCACTTGAAATAAGTCCGCCAGTAAATTTTTTTTCTACGGGAGGAGACGGAGGGGTACAAGTTGATGACATGTGGATCACACCAGAGTGGAGTAGAGCGAAGCAAAGCTGTGAAATGTCAGAAGAAGTTAGAGCAGAAATGTCAAAAAATGTGATATGCCAGTAAAAAAATTGCGTTTTGTTTTGCGAGCTCGTTGTATATGCAAAACTTTTTTAAATTAAATTTTAATTTTATATTTTTTATTTTTTTAAGGGCCAGTTGTAAAATCGTGGTTCAAGGTTGTTTAAATTTATAAACCACTGATTTCAATATATAATCTGCCAAAATCGGTGGGTTAAAAACTTGACCCACTATTGTACAACTGGTCTTTAAAGTATTTTTTAGTTTTATATTACCTGCACTTCATAAAAAAGCTCGTTCAGAAAATCTAACTCTACCCTAACATGTTCTACTTAAAAAAAAAAAAAAAAATTGAAAAACAAATCAAGCAAATCTAAATATTTCTACAGATGAAATTGTCTCCCTAAGGGCCAGTCTTTTCAGCTCTGGTTAAATCTCTGGTTTGGTCACCATAGATATATTATAACCAGTGATTTTGAAACTTGGTTAACCATAGTTCGTCTTTTCACCATTTTGTTTACTTTGGTTACCAAACCAGAGATCGTTCCAGTTTTCCAGTTATTCTAGATGTCAAACGGAATCTCTGGTTAAGTTTGTTGATGTTGTTGCTTGTTTATTTATAGTTCAATAAACTTACAAGTGAGTATTTTATTTAAGTTATTTTATTTATTTAAGATAGTAAATTTAAATTATTTCAGATTCAAAATGCTCGCAGCAAAGCGTACCTCAAACTTTACAAAAAGTGAAGAAGAAAAAATTATTAGCTTGGCGTTAAAGTACAAAAACGTACGTGAAAATAAAAAAACCGATGCAACATCCACAAAAGCCAAAAATGCAGCGTGGGAGAAAATTGCTGAAATTTTCAATTCATCTTCGGATAGGGTAAGTGCTTATAAAAATTAAAATCTAATTACTTTGATGCAGAACATAACTGCATGATTGTTCCATTAAGTTTTTACTTGTTATAGACATATAAGTTGGAAATATTTGCTGTTTTTATGTTACTTCTTTTCATGGGCTTCACGTATACAAAAAATTATTTGAAATTGATTTTTAAATCAAAACAGTTTTCGAAAAATGACATATTCTATCTTTGTATTGCATATAATTAATTTGGGCTAGTCGCCTCTAGTTTCGCACACCTAGTTTTTGTCAAATTCTATTTCGATTGGTCAGGCCACCGTATGAATTTATTGACTTCCACTTTCTCTTCTGCAAACTCCCACTGCGATGGTTTTGCAGTTCCTAGCCCGGAGTATTATTGTATATTCGCTCTAAATGAATTTTAGCGGGGGGAGCAGGCAATGGAACACCGTTGTAACATTGTATATATGTATCCTTATCGAACGAATTTATTATCTAGTTCGATGAATGATAAATTTCTTCTCCCAAAATATCAATAATCTTAACAGCAATAAAGATTGTTCAAGCTAAACGTTATGAAAAGCTGCACCAACTCAGATTTTTGAACAATTCACCACCTTACTAAGTTACTTGGTTTCACCGCTATTACTAATGTTGCAATACACTTTACTTAGTTACTTAGTTTCACGGCTACGAGGAGTTGCTACTACTAGTTATAGATTAAGTAGTCCCTGTATAGTACCTTAGTGGCATGGTATACAGAATTCCTGTACCATACATCCAAATTGTATAGTATATGGCTTTGAACTTTGAAGTGACATCTTTGTTGGAAAACAAAAAAGTATTCTTTATTTTGTATAAAGAATTTTCTATCGCCTCTTACACGACGGCATTCCAGGTGAACCGAAATTGGAGCAACATCTAAGTTCGTTTTTTCAATTATTGCCATTTCTTAAATATAATTGTTGCGATTTCTTTAATATAAGGAACTTATCGTCGGGCTCCTTGCTTTTTTGCATTGCCTGACATTGCCCGAACTAGGTGTATGAAAGGATGCATACAGTTTCAATGCAACTTTAAGAAGGAAGAAGAGGCACCTTTGGTTATTCTATTGAAGGATGTCGGTAAAACCAGCAGCATTAATAATGTCATATACGAGTGGAAAACCTCCCTAAACTAGTGGCTGTTCGGAGTGCTGTTTGGGAGTGCTAAACTGCCTTCCTGGATTGAATTGGGAGTGGTGTCACAATTCAAAACCATATTATATTAGCTGTATTTTATTATCCCCTCAGATCTGACCCGGATTGGATTTGCGTCGTCAAAATACACGAAAACAACAACACAAGATCCAGCTTTGTTTCTAGATCTTGCAATCAGATCCGGGTCAGAGGGGGTAATAAAATACGGCTATTGTTTACATCGATCATAATGGTCAAAGCCATATAAAACGAAAAGCGCATTGTGTTTTCATTTCTTTTTTATATTTCAAAAACTTAAATAATAAACGTAAATATGGAACAAATATTGAAAAAACACAACTTGTTTTTGCTTCGTTTGAGGTTACAACAAATAAATGTAAACAATCTCTGGCCAACTACCACATACACTATTAAAAAAGGAAGGGATTTTAATGATCCATTGGATTCATATATCCTTCCTATTCGTAATGAAACCACTCGAATATGACTTAAATCTAGGAACCCGGCAGGCCATATTAAATGGTAAGGAACAAGAAGTCAAAAGAGAATGCTGTAGAACCAAATGAAATGAGCTAGGGCGCTTTTGGCTGAGATAAGCAAAGAGAACGGAAAAGATTCTGTTGTTTCAACATTAGTGCTTCCGCAGTAAAAGTAGAAGATTTGTCGTTAGATGGTGCCAAAGAATATTCACACAGCCTATGAGTGTTTAATCTCTGTCTTCACACTACGAAATAAGCAGCCCAAGATGTTTCATTTAAAAGAGCACTTCTTGATTTTGAGGGCAAATCTTTGAGGTTTAAATGAAAAACGCTATAAGTTATTATAGCAGATAAGAAAAAAAAATTAAAGTTAGTGGTTAGTTAGTTTCATTTCAATTACGAGATCGCATCTTTGTTGTTGAGATTTGGTCTTTTTCCCCTCTTTTCATTTGAATGAAACACCGAAAATGCAAAAAGATCAAATCTTTTTTCGTAAACGAAAAACGCTATAAGGCTCCTCTTGGAGTATATGAGAGGTTAAACATTATTCTTACCTGGCACAGAGACAGAAAGTGGGTTCATCTTGATCAATTGGATTGGGCGGTGGAGTTAAAACTAGGATGTATTTTTGGAAGGAATTCAAGTCTTTTAAATTCCGTTTAAATAAAATTGATATCGAATACTATCAGCCTATCAGTTCTAACGAATAAGACAATTATTATGTATTATGTTGTTTACTTTTATTTTCAATTTTTGTACTGCAATTTTATTAATACTTACTTTTTTAGGTACGCACTGGAAAAGTGTTAAAAGAAAAATATAATAATATTAAACGCACTTTTCGAAAAAAGAGGGCCGACGAAAAAAGGCAGTTGTTCTTAACTGGTGGAGGTCCACCCCCTGAAATAAAAAAGGATCCAGTTTATGAACAACTGCATGCGGTTATGGGCGTAAGCATTGACGGTCTGCCATCAAGGTAATTAAGTTAAAGAAATAAAAGTAACTAATATTATTAAAATATAATTTTTAGGTTTGATGATGATGAAGTATTTGTCGTCGATGCAGCAGCTGAACACAAAAGCCCCCTAGAAGAAGTTGAGTACCTGAGTCAGGAGTTTTTGAATGACAACGACGAAAATATTCCTCCTTATTGCGAGACTCATATAATTGAAGAAGATGAAGTTGCAGCCGAAGTTCCAGAGGCAGATTGGAGCAATTACAACCCGTCTATGCTGCGAAAAAAAACCGATAATCTGCTCCGCAGCAAAAAAATAAAGCAGAAGCCAATAACATCTGGCGATATTATGGTTTTAAAAAAACAGTTGCTGGAGCAGCAAATTTTACATAATAAAATAGAACATGAACAAAAAACCAAAGAACATACGATGAGAGTAAAAAGTATGGAATTGGACATACAACTGAAAGAAAAGCAGTTATTAACAGGGCCGGAACTCTTTAAGATGATGTGATGTGTACATATTGTTGTTTTTTTGACTTTTTTTTATTTTTTACCTTTTTTAAATGATTTTTTTTTGTTTGAAGTGATACCTACAAAGTTTGCATGTTTTAATAACTTTGTTTTTTTATAAGACTATTTGTGATGAATTTTTTTTTATGTTTTTTTATTATGTATATATGTATTTAAAATTAATAAGTGATACCTGCAAAGCTAGCATATTTTAAAAACTTAATTTTTTATAAGCCTATTTTTAAGATTGTGATGATTTTTTTTTATGTTTTTTATTATGTATATAAGTTTTTTTTTTCGTTTTGATTTCAGTTAACAGAACAAACTTTTTAAGTTAACATGTTGTTAAAAAACACAAATATGAATAAAATAAAAATGTGTTTATTTCATATGAGCTTTTACGTTTATTTTAATCGATTAAGGAAGGAATGATGAGTAAAGGGAGGAACATTATGAATCGCTGTTTGGATGCAGAAGTCCAGGGAAGTAATCAGCCAAGAAAACTGCACGAACATTGTCGACAGTATCACGCTCCGATCTTATCACATCTATTGCTTCAACAGGTGGTATGTCCAATTCGTGTCCATCGGGGGGAATTTCTTCGTTAAAGTTTACTGCTATATTATGCAGAACTGCCGTTGCGACGATTACATCCTGGACTGTTTCCATTTTAATTCTCATTTGGAGTGACAAAACAGGAAAGCGTCTCTTCCATACACCGTATTGTCTCTCAACTACATTTCGACTTCTGATAATTGATTCATTGTACAATTGCTCAGTTGAATTTGTACATTGAAGCAAAGGTGTTGCCATATAAGACGTATTAGTATATCCAGAATCAGCAACCAAAATGTAGTTTCTGAAATCATTCCTCTCTAGCCGCATCTTTAGAGCCGAATTGTTAAAGACGGTTTGATCATGCGAAGATCCAGGCCAACGTGCAACTATGTTCAAAAATTTCAAATTAGCTGAACTTACACTTTGCACGTTAAGTGAAAAGAATCCTTTTCTGTTCCTAAAATGCTCTGCATTATTTCCGCCTAAATATATAAACGAATAAGTTTTGATATTTTTCTTTTAACGGTTTATTTTTATTTTTTTAAAGTTGTAACTCACCAGGAGACTCAATTTTCACGTGAGTGCAGTCAATTCCAATCGTGCGGGGAAATTTAGCTAATTTATAGAAAGCGTAACTAGCTTCCGCCAATTCTACATCGGATTCTGGCATTTTTATAAAATCTTTGCGTAGAGAAGCGATCGCAAAAGAGACTTGCCTTATCACATTGGAAATGGCAGCTTTCGATACACCAGAAAAATCCCCGACTGAAATAAGCATTGTTCCTAATGCATAGAAGCGAAGTGCAATTAGTAATTTTGCCATTGGAGTTATATTGCGCTTTCTGGAAAATGTAGGTTTGGTTTTAGTTACAAATAGAGAAATATGGTTCGTATGAAAACTTCACCTTCGGCTTTTATTTTCTAATTTGTCTCGTATCAGAACTAATAAATTAGCCACAGTTGATTTTTGGAGCCGAAAACGACGAAAGAAATCAATATCATCCCATTTATTGAAATGGTCAATTCTTTCGTACATGTTGTACTGACGCCTTTCAACAACAAGTTCTTCTTCGCTATCTTCATCACTCCATGAATCCCAAATAAAATTTCCAAAAGAACTAATCAAATATAAACTTTTTATAAAATAACAAATATGAAAAATTGTTAAATAAAAACTCACTCCATTTTTCGTAATAATAATTTTTGATTTCTATTTTTCCTTCACTACGAGTCAGAAAATACAATTGAAATAAAAAATGTCAAAAAATATATTCGCTTATCATAGAATTTCTGTGGTTAACCAAGCAAATTTGACTGGTTAACGAAATCTCTGTTAACCATAGATTCTTTGGTTAAAATTTTGCTGAAAAGACCAAATCTCTGTTAACCGACTGGAATAATGACACTAACCACAGAAAATCAGCTGGTTAACGTAATCTATGGTAACCACAGATTCTCTGGTTAAAATTTTGTTGAAAAGACAAAATCTATGGTTACCAGCTGAAATAATCAATGATTAAACTTAACCAGAGCTGAAAAGACTGGCCCTAAATCTTGATTCTTAAATTTTGCTCTTTTCTACTGAGAGCAGTTTAGAACAGTTTAGAGCAGTAAAGTAATGATGAACTTTATGAGTACTCTGATTTCAAAGATACCAGGAGAGCCTATAACGCACATAACTGTTAATTTTCCGAGGTGAGTTTCCGAATTGGATTGAGAATATTTCTGTCATATTTCTGTCATATTTGTAAACGTCAAAATATTTCAAAAGGAAAAAATGTTTCGAAATGTTTGTTCGTCGTAAAATTTTTTTTCTTGACTAATTAAACGATACATTCCCAAAATTATTCTTTTTATAAACAAAATATATCACAGAGAGATTGAGGAAAACAAGACAAGCTATATTGAAAACCTTGTGCTATCAAATCAGCATGGGCAGAAACTCGATCCGAAATTCAGAAAATGGTACGTACCCAGTTTTATATTCGTTTGCTCATAAAATATTACAAACCATTTAAAAATCAGGTTGAATGGACTGCCGAAAAACTACGTGCTTTAGGGTCAGATATAAAACTTGTTGATGTTGGGAAACAAATGCTTCAAAACGGCACCGAAATTCCGTTGCCAAATGTTATTTTGGGAACTTAAGGAAAAGTAAGAAAGTATTAAAATCTTAAAATCAAAATATTTTTATTCTTAAATTTATATGAAAGAACATAAAGAAAAAACCGTGGTCATTTACGGACATCTTGATGTTCAGCCAGCTTTAAAAGATGACGGTTGGAGCACTGAACCCTTTGAATTAAACGAAGTGGACGGAAAGCTTTATGATCAAGGTTCTACGGACGACAAGGGACCAGTACTTTGCTGGATACATGCTATTGAAGCATATCAGAAACTAAAACTTGATTTATCGGTCAACATAAAGTTTGTTTTTGAAGGCATGGAAGAAAGTGGCAGTGAGGGTTTAGATGAACTTCTTATGGCTCAAAAGGGTAATCAAATTTACATAATTTCAAGCATCATCGTATCGTATTATTCCAGTATTTGGTATTCCATCTAAGTAGTGATTGAACCCAGTTATTGTTGGAGGTGGAGAATCTTCACAATTATGATGCAATGGACAATCACTATTTTCAAACAAACTTCTACTGCTGGACAGCTGTTGACTTCCACCTGAGCTCGACGAGAAAACATCATAACCATTATAGTAGTTGGATGGTAGTGAGGATCCAATGTATCCACATGCTAAAACCAAAGAAATTATTCAGAATGTTTCAATACAAAAATTATATAACTTACCATTATCCTGACTTCCAGGTACCGTGCTTTCTTGAGCTGCAGCAGCATAATTTTGCCACTGTGAATCCTTTGGTCGCTATTTCAACTGCTGGGCCTTTACCGATGGCCAAGATGCACTTAGGACCGCTTGTGCCGCTCCTTAACGAACCGTCGTCACATCCATATCCATTGCTGCTGATGGCAAATTGATCATCAGAAATTGTCTGATTATTGCATCGAACATTGGAACTGCTCGTGTTGTTCGAGAAATAAGAGAATGAATTGGCTATGTTGGGATTACCCAAACCACTACTTGGAACAGCATTCTCTTGTTGCGGTGTATAATAGTTTCCGGCAAACTGACGATAGTTAGCCACCGGGATACCATTGGCGACGGCAGCTTGTAGTGCCGGATTTCGGATGGTAAACATTCCATTTTCATTTTTTATGATGGAAGCCGGCTGATCCATAGGCAATGATGCGATGGGTACACAACTTGCAGTTGGCATTACCGAAGTACTGCTCTGCGGCATCATATTACCAAACATAGGATTACGCAATGTCACCATTTTCGGCTGCCCCGATGATGAAGAACTATCGTTTCTATTCTGTCCAGTTGTTTTGAATGGGTCTGACGACTTTTTCTTGTTTCGCCGTTTCCAATTTTTGGACACTTTTGAAGATTCATTGGGAAGCAGTTGATGGTGCTGCTTCGAAGAAGTTCCCATTGCTTCAACCATGATAACACCACTTTGGTCAGAAGCACCGTAACTAGAAATATGTGGATAGAATCCGGGCGTAATAACAGTAGGATGTGATGCATGGGATCCTAGAGCCTGAGACGAAAGGGGCTTTGAAAGTCTCTTTATCGACTCAGACTTGGCACGTAGCTGCTCACTCCTACCAGGGTCAACCTTAGTAAGAGTTATACCTGGCGGCAGAGATAGATTTTCCACTTGGACACCACGGTTTAATTGATCCATAATGCTCACATTCGAGGCAAGTTGCTGTGAAAATAAGTTTTGATGTCTGTCATGGTGGTTGAGTTGTTGTTCTTGTGGTGGTAACTGTGGGTAATTATTCGAGGTTAAACGCAGATTTTGCATAGATTGATGTAAGTTTGAGGAATCTATCATCTTTCCACCACCCACTCCACTACCTTGTATCACAGATTGGGCTCCCGGAAATTACGCCATAGGAAATTACGCCAGATTTTTTTTTGGAAAAAACGCCAGAATATTTCTTTTGGTTAAAATTGGAAAAAGCACCAGAAAATAATTTGGAAAAAACAGCAGAAACATTGGAAATTGTGCCAGACAGCTATGGAAAAAAAAGTCGGAAAATGAAATGGAAATTAGGCCAGAAAATATTACATTCTGGCTTAATTTCCACATTTCATTTTGGAAAAAGAACCTGAAAATTAATAAATAATTTCTGGTCTAATTTCCTCATTTCATTTTGGAAAAAAGGCCAGAAAAGTTTTTTTCAATTCTAACAAAAAAAAATTAATAAAAGTAAGTAAAAATACAACTAGCTGTGATCTGGAATAAGCGATTGTGTACCTACTTACTAGGGGAGGGGAGGGGGTCAACAAATTAACGGCCGGGGGGGGGGGGCGCGTCGCGATACGCGACGCAACCCACCGCAAACCGCCACACCCCGCTGCACACCGCCGCGCCCCGCACCGCGCGAACCCGCTATCCGGCGCGCCGCCGATGGCAGCCGGACTCGCGACGCGGTGCAACGCCCGGCCCCGGCGCAAGCGCGCCCCGCGACGCGCCCCCCCCCCCCCGGCCGTTAATTTGTTGACCCCCTCCCCTCCCCTAGTAAGTAGGTACACAATCGCTTATTCCAGATCACAGCTAGTTGTATTTTTACTTACCGTTTTCTTGCTCTTTTTCCAAAAAAAAAAAAAGGAAAAAACGCCAGATTTTTTTCTGGCTCTTTTTCCAAAGCAAAAAAAGGAAAAAACGCCAGAATTTTTTCTGGCTCTTTTTCCAAAACAAAAAAAGGAAAAAACGCCAGATACTTTCTGGCTTTTTTTCCAAATTTTTTTTTCTGCCTTTTTTTCCATTTTATAAAATGGAAAAAGCACCAGAATTTTTTTTGGAAAAAATGCCAGAAAATCGGAAATATTCCCAGAAAAATTTTGCACTTTTTTCCTAGGAAAAAACGCCAGATTTTGTATGAAAATTTTTTTGGCTTTTTTTCCAAAAAAAAATCTGGCGTTATTTCCTATGGCGTAATTTCCGGGAGCCACAGATTGATTTCGTTTAGATTTAGGGACTAGCTGGTTGGTTGCAGCAACAGAAGTTGAAGAAACGGTATCCCCAGAACCATAGCTGTTACCCGATTTAGTTTTGTTTTTGGATTTACGTGATCTTTTGGGCTTTTCTGCTGACATTTGTTCGCGTTGTGATGGCTTTTGTTGATGTGTAGTTGATGTTTGCTGTGGGGCAGCTGCCACATATTGGTGAGAATGATTGGACAGTCTTCGATTTGTTGTTACAGTTTATAGATTATTGTTTAGTTTGGAGTTACGATTGCGGTTTCTTTCGTTGTCGTTAGTGCGATCTTGTGTCCTCGACTGTTTCTATCTCTATTCTCTCCTCGTCTCGAATTAGAGGTTGATGAAGACGACGACGAAAATTGTTTTGGAACTTTGGAGGGTTTTTCCACTGATGGAGGTTGTGCTACTTGCTGTTGTTGTTTGTTTGGATTTGCTTTTGTTTCTGTGGTCATTTTTGGAATGTTGGTTGCAACGGGTGGAGTTACTGGCTCGATAAGTTTTACTTTCTGAGGGACAGATATAGTTTCCTTTTAAACTTCAATTTCTTCCTCAACATCGGCATCGGATTCAGCTGAATCAGACGATACAAAACCATCTAAGTGCAACATTTTGAATTGATTATTATCGAATTGCCCATTGTCAATAAACGATAGGCTTGGGCTTAACTTTTTGACTGCAAACGGAATTCTCTCGGGTTGTTGGTTGACTACTGCTTGTCACTGAGGGAGCTGGTGTCGTGAGATAGTGAGAGACACACAAGCCACGATTAGATGGCATTAAATTCTGAGCTGAGCAGTTAATTGTTTTTAACCAGATTAACCAGATTTCACCTTTTTTTGAAAAAGTGCTTTTAGTATTTTCTTAATTTCTCAAAAACTAAGATACATTTTGGCATCCAGTTTTCTGTTTTTCACTAAAAATTAATAAGATCATTGAATTTTAAAAATAAAAATAATAGTTAAATACATAAAATTTTTAAAAAAATTAGATTAAAATTTTTTTTAAATTTTTTTTTCAAAATTTTGAGTTTGAAAAATAATTTTTTTTAAAACTGTTGACTTAAACAACTTAATTCAAAACAAAATAAAAGAGTAGTTTTCTGGTTTTCAAAAAAAGATATAACAAGGCTTTTCTGATTTAAGTCAATTTTTTAGAAAATTGCCAGTCCCGCCTTAAAGGGGGGAATAGACCCCCCCTCCCATACGATTTTTTTCGTCTTAACCCCATCTACACGCTCCAGCTTTTTGGTGCACCTTAAACCAATCACCCTGATACATATTTTTAAGGAACAATGCACAAGGCAAAATGCGACTGGCGAATTGACTACGATTGATACGAATTGAAGACACTCAATGCCAATTCTAAAGAAACCAAGAAGCTGGTTTCACAGTACTTCTCGCTGACCGGCACAGATAAGGATGGTCGCAAGTCTTAATATAAGTACACATATCATTATAGTGCTCTGATCCATACTTGGAGGTCTGACGATAGCGTCGGAAACAGCAACAACAACACAACTCGTACCTTATAATCAATCTTTTGTAATTTTGTTTTTATTTTAATTGACTTCATACTCAAGGAGTCAGCCGCTTTACGTTTTCGACTTGGTGCAGCTGTAGTTTCTTCCTCTGAAAAATATAATTGAAACATTAAATTGTAATAAAAGTTAAATTTTCTAGTAATCATACCATCACTACTATCATCTTCCATTCCTCGTTTTGTAGTCTTCTTTGGACCGTCTGTATTTTCATGATCGTCATCACTATCGCTACTACCATCACCTGACCTGAATCACTGCCAGTAAATTTATCACTTATAATTAGTCAGCCATCGTCAGCATAAATGTTTTAAAAGAATGAAAGTTCTTATAGAAATACATAAAAATGTTTATTAAATGTGCAAACTAGACAAACAAAAAAAGGCGAACTGTCAAAACAAATAAATTCACCTCGGTTCCACTCTCAATTTTACACGGATACGAAATGAAATTACAAAAACAACAATGTAATGAAATGGGTGTTGGAGGGTAAAACGTACGAAAGTTTCCCATCTTTATATTCTTAATCTTTGGTTTTAACCACACTAAGTATTTATCCTGTTCTCGCCTTCGTGTTTAGAGTGAATAAATACTAATACCTACTACTTGTTGCTTTCAAGTTGTCAAAAAAAAAGGAAGATTCAGGCTTTCGGCTTGGATAAAAGAAACAACAGAAATGCTTAAAGTGTATGTGCTATAATTAAATCTTTATGGGCCTATATATCCATCCTATGGCTAGAAAATTTTAAGCCACTTGCGATTGGAGAACTTTTGACATTTGTTACATATACGGAGATTCGATTCCATTATGTTATGCAAGTTCATGCAGCGTTATATATTTGAGAATGCCTATAGGGAGTTTTACCATCTTGTCAAAGCTCACACTATGGTGAAGACAGATTGAAATATGTATCGCGCTTTTTTCAAACTGTCAAACTCAAGATCTTGGAGAAAACAATTTGGAAATAATTTTTAAATGCGGTATTCTTTTTTGTGTGAAATTTGTGATTTCCGAGGCTTAAAAATTTATTTTAATTAGCAAAACCAACAATTTTCATAATTTTCGCGCACAAATCTTTAAAATTCCCGCTTTTGTTTTCAATCAATTTTTCAACAATGATAAAAAAAAAATCAGCTGTTCACCATACTGCTGTTTTTGACAATTCTGTGAGAACGAGAAAGGGATATATCGTTGTTACCTAAAAAGCCCTATTCGACACAACCAGGAGGATGTCATTACTGATCATGATCATGAATGTGAGTTCTGATCATCATTCATTTAAAAATTAATGTGACATAAATATTAGTTGCAGTTTCTGACGAAATCTATGGCCTATAATTAAACAAGTGGGCTCCAAACTGATGTGGATTTGTACCATCACCCATTAAAGAATTTGGGGATGACAAGGTCAATGTCACTGAGTGTCCAGATAGTTGCTCCAAAAGTATATATATATACATATATCGTTCTTACTAATGTAATTTAAGTAATTATTTATACATATCTGATTTTTTAACAATAATTGATGTTATTTATTGAACACTGCGCATCGCTGTGGTTTGCCTTTACTTATTTATATATTTTTGTTTTTTTTTGTTTCTATTTTGTTTGTGAAGTGTGCTTTGGCCGCTGTGGACATACATGATTCAGAGTGCTTTTTTTTCTTTTGTTATTCCTTTATTCCTCAACTACGTTTGTTCTCTCGCGATTCATTCAATCCTCAATGTCGCAGTATAGACCGACCACGTAACAGGATCGACGATTGGGTCCGTGTGGTCGTGAGGGCACAAGCCTCGTAAAAAAAGTGGCTATATGACTATGCTGCTTTTCTTTTTTTATCTAACGTATGGCAAGAGCCCCGCCCTGAGTCCTCATCTCTACTTTCTTAGTCGGGTAATTTAATTACTTGTTTGTGTGTAAATCTTAGATGTACATACCTACTTGTTTCATATTATTCTGGTGTAAATATAGATGTACATACCTACTTGTTTCATATTACTCTGGTGTAAATATATTACACTTTCAGATTGCGGTTTCACAGAGTTGTAAACTTTATTCATATTCTAATATCACAGATGCATGTTTCAGTCATTGCTCTCTTTAGTAGGAGTTTTAATCCTATATGGCAAAAAAAAAATTACGCAAATAAACTTTGAAATTATGATTCGGTTAGAGGATAGTACTGATCACGATGCAATGTGACCATGATATAATCCGTCGATGGGCTTATGGTAAGAAATGATCCGCTTACAAGTACTGGCACTAGTGTTACTTTGAATAATAACTCAATCTCATCAAGACCTAGTAGTGGCAGGGTGAGTCTGAAAATTATATGATCTGTGAGTGCTCTACCGTGAATGTTAATAAGGTGATATAATTTAAGTATTTCATCTTGTGTCACTTAGATCCAAGGGTAGGTTCGTTCTGATTCGGATGAATTCTTGTTGTAATTGAGCCGTGGAAATCAATTATGGATTTATTTTTCCCTGGTGAGTGTCAACTATTACATCTATTAATGAAGCCTGTTTCTTTTGAATCTGTGAAGAAGCCAGTATTAGCTGTAGTGCTATGGAGTTGAACAATTGATGTAATCTCTCTTGGTGATATTCGTGCCTGATACCATCAATTATTGTAGCAAATTGTTGGAGATCTTGCTCAATATCCTTGAAATTGGAATTTGTTTCTTGCTCACTTCGTCCTATAAGGTTTAAGTACTCCAAATAGGGACGATGAACTCTTTGGTTGCTTGAAGTAGCTATAGGTACAATATTTCCTTTTTGTAAGTGTTGGCAACACCCTTTTATCCAACTACTAAAATTGTCTAAAATTGTATAAAGACTTGTTAAGTACTAAATTACAACGATCTTGATATTAGCCTTTTCCGAATTAAGATTGCTAGCTTTTCCTTAACTTGTTAAATATTAAATTAGGATTAAATATTATTTGTTAAATAATAAAGTATTAAAATATAAATTCATTGTGTTTCAATTACGGAACACAACAAAGTGGCGACGAGGATTTTGCAAGATTGCAAAGATTTTTAGAGATTACATTTGTATCTCTCCAACTTAACCTCATTCCATCATGCCGGAAGAACGAAATTCCCCAGGGGCCGCAGGCATCCTAAATCAACAACCGCCAGCTCAACCAGCACAAATCCACCCAAGCATGGACCCCATTTTGGTTCAGATTATCTCTCAAAACAGTGCCCTGCTTGAGAAGATAGCCAATATGTCAATGGGAGCAACACCTACGGAGTTGAAAATGGATGCTCTAGCGAAGAACATCAACGAATTCCACCATGATCCTGAAAATGGTCAAACATTTGCAGTGTGGTATAGGCGCTATGAAGATCTTTTCGCTGAAGACGCCAAAGAATTTGACGATGCAAGCAAGGTAAGACTTTTACTTCGCAAAATTCATTCCATAGCACACGACAAATATGTAGACTACATTCTACCAAAGCTACCCAAAGAATTGAGTTTTGCGGAAACAGTGGACAAGCTATCAAAGTTGTTTGGTCGCACCGAATCAGTATTCGCGGCTAGGTTCAATTGTCTTCAAATAACAAAAAGCGATGTTGACGATTATGTCACTTTTGCAGCCAAGGTTAATCGATGTTGCGAAAATTTCGAACTAGAGAAATTTACTATGAATCAACTCAAATGCATAGTTTATGTGATGGGTCTCAAATCACCAAAAGATGCAGACATACGCATCAAACTTCTTCCTCTTTTGGATAAAGAGAAAGACCTCACAGTCGACAATCTAGTTTCCGAAATTCTTCGTTGCAAAAACCTTCAAAAAGACACCATCATGATCGAATCTGGAACCTCAAAAGTTCAACACATCGCCGCAAAACAGACGCAACCAAACCATAGTCCATCTAGTCAAGCCAAAGGGAAAATCAACCACGAGGTTAAAAGCACAAAACCCAGAACACCTTGTTGGAATTGTGGCAGTATGCATTTTTCGAAAGATTGCACTTACTTACAGCACAAGTGTCGAGAATGCAACAAAATTGGCCACAAAGACGGTTATTGTCCTTGCTCTAGTAAGCCACTAAAGCAAGAGATCAATAAAACGAATGGTTTCAAGAAAAAGCACACCAGGCGAGCACCTTCAGCCAAAAGCAATCGTGTTTTTGCTGTCAATCAACACACTTTGGCACAAAATCGGAAGTATGTCAACATCAACATCAATGGCAGCAGCGTGAGACTTCAAATTGACACGGGTTCAGACATCACGATCATTTCAAAATCAATGTGGTCATCAATCGGATCCCCAGTCATGATCAATACGCATCACACAGCAAGAGATGCTTCATCGAATCAAATTCCAATCATCGGGGAATTTGAAGCTCAAATCACATTCGAAGGAAGTCATCATCTCAGTACAGTCTACGTTTCCAAACTCAGCAATCTCAATATATTTGGAGTAGATTTGATGGAAAAATTTCATCTATGGGAAAAACCAATTAGTGTTTTTTGCAAAACAATAAACACTGACAGAGTTTCTGCCATAACCTCAATCAAGAACAAATTCCCAGAAGTTTTCCGTGACGGTCCGGGTCACTGTACACAATTTAAAATAAATATTCAATTAAAAGACAATATTAATCCTGTTTTTATTCCAAAAAGACAGGTAGCATATTCCGCCTTGCCATCAATAGACAAGGAGCTCAACCGACTGCAGGATGCTGGCATCATCACACCCATCAATTACTCACCTTGGGCAGCTCCAATAGTCGTTGTCAAACGAGCAAAAGGGGCTATTCGCATCTGCGATGATTATTCAACAGGGTTGAATGCCTGCGTGGAACCCCACAGTCATCCGCTGCCACTTCCTCAAGACATTTTTGCAAAAATGTCAAATTGCAAATGTTTTACGCGCATAGATTTGTCAGATGCCTATCTTCAAATGGAAGTGGACGATGAAACCAAGCAAATACTCACCATACACACACATCGCGGGCTTTTCACGTTCAACAGGCTCGCACCAGGAGTCAAAGCAGCCCCCGGCGCTTTTCAAAAGGCAATGGACACTATCCTTGCGGGTATACAAGAAGCATCGGCGTATATTGACGACGTCTTGGTAGCAACAGAGACGGTAAGCGAAAACATCACGGCAGTAGAAGAAGTACTTAGAAGATTTGCAGAATACGGTCTCACAGTCAATTGGGACAAATGCAAATTCTTCTCAAAAGAGTGCAAATATTTGGGACACATCATCAGTCACGAAGGACTTCGACCCGATCCACAAAAGCTTACCGCCATCAAGCAACTACCACCACCAACAAACATCAATGAACTCCGATCGTTTCTGGGAGCCGTAAATTATTACGGCAAATTCATCAATGAGATGCGTTCTTTACGAGCACCTTTGGACGACCTGCTCAAAAACAACACAAAATGGTCATGGTCAGAAGAATGCAAGCAAAGTTTCGCAAAGTTCAAATCTCTCTTGTCATCTGATTTGGTTGTCACCCACTACAATCCAGCTTTGCCGATAGTCGTAGCTGCAGACGCATCGATCGTTGGAATTGGTGCCCGTATATCTCACGTCATGACTGATGGAACAGAAAAGCCAAATTGAAAAAGAAGCACTGGCTTTAATTTTCGCAGTCACAAAATTCCACCGCATGATATACGGACGAAAATTCGTCCTCCGCACCGACCACAAACCACTGCTGTCGATTTTCGGATCAAAAAAGGGGATACCAACTCACACGGCGAACAGACTTCAACGTTGGGCATTAACTTTAATGTCTTACGATTTCGACATAAAGTACATATCAACACACGACTTCGGATATGTTGACGTTCTCTCTCGCCTCATCAGCAATCAGATGAAACCTGAAGAAGATTTTGTTGTGGCCAGTGCTAGACTTGAACTGGATGTCCAAACAGTTCTGCAGGACAACGTTCAATCCCTACCAATCAACTTTCACATGGTAAGTCAAGCTACACAAAAAAATAAAATTTTGCAACAGGTTACACACTACATCCGCAACGGTTGGCCTTGCAAACTAAACGACTCCACCTTATCAGCATTTTTCAACCGAAAAGATGCAATGTCAATTGTGGATAATTGCCTGTTATATGGCGAACGCATCGTCATTCCAGACACATACTACAAGCGAATTCTAACTCAACTTCACAAAGGTCATCAAGGCATAGTTAGAATGAAATAAATCGCGCGATCATCTGTGTATTGGCCCACAATAGATGCGGACATAACAAATTGGGTTCGTCAGTGCCACGGTTGTGCCACAGAAGCCCGAACTCCAGCAAAAACCCTACTGTCATCATGGCCAATACCGACGTCACCTATGCAACGTATCCACACTGACATCGCAGGCCCAGTCAACTCAACATATTATTTGGTAATCGTAGATGCTTTCTCAAAGTATCCAGAGATTTACCAAACAGCAAACATCACTTCAGCTACCGTCATCCAAAAGCTCACAGAATTCTTTTCACTTTTTGGCCAGCCACATGAGATAGTATCCGACAATGGTACTCAATTTGTGAGTGCTACATTTGAATTGTTCTGCAAATCCAGAGGTATCAAACACACTCGCACAGCTCCGTATCACCCTCAATCCAACGGGCAAGCAGAGCGCTTCGTGGATACATTGAAAAGAGCTCTAGCCAAAAATAAAGACGGAGGGACGGATGGTGAACATCTTCAAGAATTTCTTTTGGCCTACCGCTCAACGCCAAACCGAAATGCTCCAGATGCCAAGTCACCAGCCGAATGTTTCATCGGAAGAAAAATCAGAACGAACATCGATCTTTTGAAGAAACCCGAAGAATATTCATCCAGACGAAACACACAGATGGAAGACCAATTCAACCGCAGCAACAAAGCAAAGCATCGCAGTTTCTGTGCAGGAGATCCAGTCTACGCAAAAGTTTTCAAAAGAAATAAAAACTTTTGGGTTCCAGCTGTTGTTGTCAACAAAAAAGGAAACGTCAACTACAACGTAAACCTGCAATTAGATGGGCGAACATGCTTAAGGCGAATGCACACTAATCAACTTTGTTTTCGTTACGCTGAAAACGGGATGGGTAACAAAAATTCTAATGCATTAAATGAATATTTTGATCTCTTTGACAGGTACAATTCTGTCACACCAGATGCAAATAATCAAAACAGTCAAAATCTAAACTCACCAGCATCACAACCTAGAGTTAAATCACCACCACCTAGTAGTCCAAATCCAGTTCCGACATCACCTTCAACTCCACCGATTCAAGACTCAACGGAAGTAAACGAAGAGCCTCAAGATATCATTACTCGCTCTCCTCAAACAGTCAGACCAGATGAAAGTCAGCAACCCATTTCAACAGGGTCCTCTTCTCGTAAATCCACAAGAGCTCGACGTCCACCTGGTTGGCACATAGATTACACCCAAGACTACGTCTAACATAACAAGGGGGGATGTTGGCAACACCCTTTTATCCAACTACTAAAATTGTCTAAAATTGTATAAAGACTTGTTAAGTACTAAATTACAACGATCTTGATATTAGCCTTTTCCGAATTAAGATTGCTAGCTTTTCCTTAACTTGTTAAATATTAAATTAGGATTAAATATTATTTGTTAAATAATAAAGTATTAAAATATAAATTCATTGTGTTTCAATTACGGAACACAACAGTAAGTCCTTATTGAATTGGTAAAATTGGGTGATTATTCCCTTGCAAGTCTCATTTTTGTTTGGTAATAAATTACAAATGTTGACAAGTTTTTGCTGTAGTTTGAAATTGTTTCATAATCCGTCCAATAAGTACTCAGGTTATAATAGGCGATTATATCCCAGCTGCTTCCAGTTATGACAGAAGTTCCAAGATTTTCAAAATAAGTTCCCGGCTGTTATTTTAATGGACACATTCTGTGATTGGAGCGACGATACAGACAATCAGTAGTGTGACAATAACATCAATAAAATATCTCGGAGTCTATATAGACAATAAATTATCATTTAACGAACATATTATAGATTTTATTTGTAAAAAAGTTTCGAAAAAACTGGGTGTCCTTAGAAAAACGCGTCAAAATATATCAAAAAATAGTGCAATAAAAGTGTTTAATGTTACAGTAAAGCCCCATTTTGAATATTGTGCCAGTTTATTGTTTTTATGTAACATATCTCAAAAGCTTAGACTTCAAAAGCTGCAAAACAAAGCCATGCGGATAATTCTGAAATGCGATAGATACACACCAATAATAACTATGCTAAATACACTAAATTGGCTTAATATAAACCAAAGACTTTTTATGATGGCGATGATATTTGTTTATAGACAACATTCAGATCATTGGGAGAAAAAAATTCTTGCATCGTCGTAAGAAACCTAAGCATTTCGCAGCGTTTTTGGCACCGACATTAAATATGTGATCATTCCACAGAACGTGGTTGGTAACACACATACCGAGAATGGAAAGCTTTTCAGTTTCCCCTATACAAGTGCCACTCATAGATAGTGGCATAAGGGGTATGGTACGCTTTAACGACAAAAGACAACATTGAGTTTTAAAAGCATTAAATTGAACGCGGTTGTTAATTCCCCATTGAACAATGCTGTCAAGATCGGAATTTCATGAGCTTATCATACGCTGCCGCTCCAGTGCCAGAACCGAAGAGCTGGGTTGTGAATCTGGAAACGAATATGAAAAGCTGAGGGTGCTGTCGTCAGCGAAACAATTTAGTGGATTAGAAGTTTCAGACAAAGGATCATTAATAAAAATCAAGAAGAGAGTCGGAGACAAAACGGAGCCCTGGGGAACACCAGCATTTATATTAAATATTTCAGACTTGAAACCATCCAGTACTACTTGTATCGAACGGTCCAAAAGCTAATTTCTAATCCAAGGAACTAGAGATTCATCAATATTCGCAAAAAGAGCTTGATGCCAAACTCTATCAAATGCTTTTGAAATATCAAGTGCAATAATCCTACTTTCACCAAAACTATGTAAAGATTGGATTCACTTTTCGGTAAGATAAGCCATCAGATCACCAGTGAACCTATTGCTACGAAAACCACACTGCCGGTCATAAAGAAGCATTCGTTCTTCGAGATATTTCCTAAGCTGATAGTTTGTTGCGGATTCCTTTCTTGCCGTCGGGGTCAGTGCTGGTATGCTTGACCGGCCTACTGCTCGTCGGAGGACGTAGGTACTTGACCCCTATTGGAACCGCGCATACAAAAATCATGCCAGTCTTTGCGTCATGGTGTTAAGGACGCGCGAGAAATTCGCCTCTACCCACCCAACCATGGTTGCCGTACTCGCCTTGACAACCCCTTACCTTACCATCTTCCGCTTCCTCTATCCCATCTTAAACCCTTTCCATTTTAATAATCCTCATCCATAATCCTAAACTAAAGTGGCATTCCTAAACTTTAAATTAAACCATTTTGTTATTTACTTTTTCAGGCTCAACTAACATTGGTTATTTTATTTAACATTTTATTGACAAAACTACTCGTCATAAAAATAATAAAAATTTTAATTGGATCTTTATAATATATTTACAAAAAAAAATTACTAGTTACGATATTTATCAAAAGGAAAAGTTAAATAGGTACTTTTTATTAGATGTGTATGCGTATACTTTTCTATGTTAATTTTTCTATTTGGATTGCAATACACTTGATATTAATGATTCTTATTTATCAAAATCCCCGACCCCAGAATTACACAGTATAAGAAATAATATATAAATTTTATTTTATTTAAAAGATACAGGCAATATTAGAGTAAACTCACCAACCAAACGGAGTATCTTAGTCAGGAACGTCGATGTTGTGGCCACAGCATATACGCCTGTTAATTTCTTAATTTGTACCTGCTTCAATTGATCTTTTAAATATTGAAAGATATTATTTAAATACGTATGTAGGTACTTTTGGTCTTCTTAAAATTTCCCTTAAGTTTTAAAATATTATTGCAAACACCACATAAAAAAAAATATGCATAAATGCACATATAACGTACACTGTTCTTTAAAATTAAAATTATTTAGAGTTATTTGCAGTCTTGAATATATTTAAAATAGTTTATTTAAAATCGAAAATTTTAAACTAAAAATAAAAATAATTTCTTAATCAGCCACCAGAATTTGAACCTAGAACTCCTAGGCCAGCAGCCAATGCTCTACCATCGCACTACAGGATCTTATAATTTTCGGTGATCGTTTGTTGCACATTTTAAATTCACCGCTCACATATCATAAGAGCGGTGAATTTAAAATTTATTTAAAATAGTTTTTTTACGTTTCCGCTAGCCACTTTTTACAATTTTCCATCAGGATTCGATGCGGGTAGTAAATATACACTTAAAAAAATCTACCTCCAATCTGTGGAGGTCGTGTACTTCAATTTTTGAAGAAGTGTAGCTACAAAAAATAAATTTTATGTTAAACGGCTATATAGGTATATAACGTAACTTATTTTGTTACCTTGAAAACTAATTTTTTTTTACAATTAACTTAATGATTTGTCCTCCAATTGCTTCTATTTGTTGGTAATTTATATCCCAATGTAAACTTTTTTTCTACCAATGTTATAACTTCAAATAATTTTTTTGGTACACTTTAACTACTATGGTTTTAAATATTTAATTTTCTTCACTATTACCATTAATGGTGGCGGGTTAACAAATTTTGGTCTTGGGAGGGAATCTTTTCCAAATGATTTTCGAAATTTACTCCCATTTCTCCTTTCCTTTGGAAAAGTCCCTCCAACTATCAACGGTGTTCCCCACCCGCATACAGCTGAAGAAAAAGCTTTTGTGTTACGGATGACCCTTTCTCCGTAGAGAGCTGTAGGGGAGAATAGTGTACAAATGTGATTTTGCACAAACATGCATTTTGTAACAAAGGGCTTTGCGTTTTGAGGATATTCCATATGTCATAAAAAATTCAAATAGAACCCACGCAATCTCCTTAGCAAATTTCTCGAAAAACACAACGTGGGAGCCAAACCTACTTATATAGCCGGGCGAAAGAACAGATAGAAAAGACCATATCAGATAAATGTTGTATTATCCTGCCTGATTCATTTCACTATTGCCTGATATCCTTAGCATGGAAGATACCGATATATTTACCAGCTAATGTTTCAAGGTCGTACATGCAGTTTCCTACAACACGAAGGACACGAGCTTTCAGAAACTTGGGAAGTAATTTCGCATTTTTGCCTTGGGCAAAATTACTTTGGGTGAAATTCCTGTAGAAAACTTCTTGTCCTACCCTAAAAGACTTTGGCCTTGAACGCATATTGCAAGTTGCTTTTGATTTTTCGTGTGCCTTTTGTAAGTTTCTGGTCAACTTCTGACGTACAAATACAATTTTTGCTTCCTGTGGTACTATAGTCAGTTCAGGATCAGGAAGGGCTTTTTAATTTCTTAAAATTTTATACGACGAACCATGATTAATCATACTTTGCCCGAACATTGCAAAATATGGCTGACAACCAACTGAATCATGAGAATCTGACCTTAAAGCACAAGCTATGCTTGAAAGATGAGAATCCCAATTATCTTGTTCGCCCTGTACAAAAACTCTCAGTTTATTTAAAAGATTTCGATTCACCCTCTCCGATATGTTTGCCTGTGGGGAGTAAAAAGCTGTTCGGATATGTTGCACACCATAGTTGGTCAAAAATTTAGCAAACTCAGATGAAATAAATTGTTTGCAGTTGTCTGAGTGGACGAATTCAGGTGTTCCAAATGCATGAAAAACATCAGCTTCCAGAAATTTGATGATGTTGGCTGAAGTTGCTTTCGGAAGCGCTTTCAAGAAGGTATACTTGGAGAAATGATCAACAGCTATAAAAATGACAACGTTTCCGCTTTTTGTACGCGGATATGGGCCAAGAAGATCAATGTACAAACGTTGCATTGGTCGCTCAGATACGATCTGCTTCGTAATTGGAGGACGAAGAACTTTATTGGGGGCTTTCACGGTTTTGCATACCTTACACTGACTCACATAATCCTTAATTTCTGTCGCCATTTTGGGCCAATAATACTTCTCACGAATTCTTAAATAGGTTTTTGAGAAACCACTATGACACGACAGTTTAGAATCATTTGCCATTTCAATTACTTTGTGAGTCAAAGTGCGAGGTATCCACAACCGCCACAAAGAATCTTCGTTTTCAAGTTCCTCACTCCTGAATCTAACTCTTTTGTATATATATTTGTCGGATACAACTAGATCCGGAAGTGAGGCTTGATTTTTTTCAATTTCATCTCTCCGTGACTGGTACTCAGCAGAATCGAACTCTGGCGAGTCAATGTCAATTTCTTCAGCTACAGTGTTGATACAAATCTCTTCCATATCCCCTCTTGAAAGAGCATCCGGCACAGTGTTAAGGGAACCCTTACGGTATTCTATATTAAACCGGAAGCCTTGAAGCTCCAAACTCCATCTTGCGAGCCGACCAGTCAAATCTTTTAATGACATAAGCCATTTCAGACTAGAATGATCAGTAATGACGCGTAAAGACAAGCCTTCCACATAAGAACGGAACCTCCGAACGCTGAGCACTGCTGCCAGACATTCAAGCTCTGTCACCGTATAATTTTTTTGGGCCTTGTTTAACTTTTTTGACATAAAAGCTATGGGTTTCTCATTGCCATCTGCATCCAATTGGAAGATAACTCCTCCGACTCCTTCAGAGGACGCATCACACTGAATGGCGAACTCTTTTTTAAAATCCGCTTGAGTTAACACCGGAGCGGAAACTAGGGCTTCTTTCAATTTTTCGAACGCTTCCTTGGCTGCAGATGTCAATTCGAAACTCTTTCGCTTTCTAAGGCAATCGGTTAAAGGAGCTGAAAGATCTGAATAGTTCTTAATAAAACGCCTGTACCAACCCGTCATACCAATAAATCTCCTCACTTGCCCAGCCGTTTTTGGAAGAGGGAAGTTTACCATCGCGTCTATCTTTTCAGGATTAGTTTTAAGCGTGCCCTGACCGACGATGTATCCAAGAAACTTGATTTCTCGCATGCAGAACTTGGACTTGTTAATGTTGATGGTTAAGTTTGCGCTGCGAAGGCAGGCTGCCACATCTGTCAATATTTTTATGTGCGTTTCAAAATCCGGTGTGCATATTAAAAGATCATCTAAATAAATGAAAACATGTTGTCTAAGTCGGGCCGGAATGACTCGGTCCATTAGACGACACATTCTCTGTGCGGCGTTACATAACCCGAACGGCATCACATTAAAATGATACAGCGGCCGTCCAGGTACAGCGAATGCCGTTTTTTGTTTTGACTCTTCATCTAACGGAATCTGCCAAAATGCATCTTTAAGATCTAGACCCGTAATGAAATGAGTGTCTTCTAATCTACTGATGATACATTCAATATGCGACAGCGGATACGCATCGTTAACAGTCTGACTGTTAAGTTTTCGACTATCCAAACACAGACGTACTTTTCCTGGCTTCTTAACCATAACAATAGGAGAACACCAAGGTGAATTACTTACCTCAATAACTCCTAGCTCTAACATGCGATCAAGCTCTTTGAAAACTTCCTCCTGCTTCACTGGCGAAAGAGGGTAGTGCTTTTAATTTAATTGGTACTGCATCACCAGTATCGATGGTGTGTGTTTCCACATGCGTTCTACCAAGACCTAAATCAGCGAAATTTGGAAAACGACTTTTCACCGAATCTAACTTTATTTGCTGAATTGAAGTTAATTTGATGAATTCAGACTTTTCAGAATCTTCTTCTCCAAACACATCATTACTGTCAATTTGGCTCACTTGAGGAGTCAGGTGAAATTCGTTCCAGAAGTTCATACCCAAATAAACCTTTTGCGTCAAGTTAGGAATTACATAGAAAGTAATGGTCTTCGTTACATCATCAAGTGTATCGTGAGATTTACCGTCAGCTGTTTTGACGATATTTTTGTACGGTAACATTTGAATACTATTTCTTTCTATGAATTCGTAACTTCCCGCTCCCAAAACAGAAATAGATGCGCCACTGTCCAACAAACCAGAAACAAGTTCATCTTTCAGTTTCAACTGCGCGTACATTCTACCGTCTGTTTTGGAAGTTAAGATCGTTTCGAGTATGCACTTCTGGAACTCCTTTCGCTTCTGATATCTTTCCCTACACTTTTTTACCTGAGCACTTACAATAGGCTTGCCAAAGATTTCGGAACGCCTCCTGTATTAGTCTTTTTTTTCTCGTGAAGAGATTTCAAAGAAAATACTTTCACAGGATGACTTTCCGAAATAGGAATTTCTCTTTGCAGAATTCTGAGAGGACCATCAGACAGTGAAACCTTACCGACATCATCATTTGAACAATCTTTAGACACTCCAACCAAACTCGGACTACTATGAGAACATTGATCATTCCTTATCTCAGCTCCGTCTTCTAATTCTGTTTCCTCTGGTCGGAGTAGCTGTTTTGGAATCGATTCTCTCCGACTGTTTTGTCGATCCCTTGACGGTTTCCCTGGTGTTTTTGGCATTCTGGGGTACTCACGCCTTTTTCACCACAGAGAAAACAGAATAGCTTTCTTTCGTGTGACGGACACTGAAAGAAAGAATGACCAATTTTGTCACAGTTCCAACACAAAAGAGAAGAAGATGGTTGACGATAACCACCAGACCTGCTGAATGCTGCGACTTCTTCCGTTACGTCATCTTGCTCAATCTTTTCCTCCAAATGGATTTCATGAACGGTTGCAGTGCGTCTAGCTAAGAAACGTTCGGTTTCTCTCGCTTTAGATTTGAGTTGATCCAAGCTCGAAACACTCGCTGCTAACAACACTTCACCAATCTTTTCACGATAAACGGTCATTCAGAGCAACGACTGAGCTAAAGAAATCATCAAAAGATTCCTTAAATCCTTGCTTACGAGTGAGCAGTCGCATATAGACGTCGACATCATTTTCTTTGCGGCCGAATTCTTCCTTCAAGGCGATTTTAATTTGGTTCAAGCTAGCAGTGGGATTTTTTCGCAAAAAAGACCAATACCAATCGTTTACTTTTCCTCCCAATAACGAATGGAAATTGGTACAAATTTGCACATCACTGTAGTTTGACGAAGCTTGCAACCTTTCGACCTTGAAGAGAAAAAGAGAAAATCGGAAATGTTGTCACTACCGTCATACTTTATGTTCCACCTGTCCAAACGGCATGATTAAGGCGCATACAATGAACCTCGTGAACCAGAAGGTACACCGTGTGCCGTGTCCGGAATAGGTGGAAACATATTTGTTGGCAAATAATTCACTGCTCCTCTAACAATTTGTGGATTAAGGGGCTGCCCAATTTCAGAAAAATGCTGTTCGGAGCGAGGGTTACTCAGGCTATCAATTTTACCTCTAACCTCGCTCATGAATTGTTCCATTTGTTGGAAAAGACGGACTTGATTTCCCATAATTAATTTATCTATACGAGTGGCCAAGTCATCTTCACTCTCTGTCGCAACACCAGCCGGACCTGCTTGCAAAATTTCCTCTACATCATTGACCGAATGGTCAGACTGGTTATTATGGGTTGACATGATGTCTACCGAATGTTCAAATTCAGAGTCGAGAGAGTCTTCAAAACTAAGATGATTCACCGTCTGGTGGAATCTCTCAGAACTCTGCAAAAAGGATCCTTCGCTTAAGGCCCTTGAAACAGAACGAGTAAAATATCGATGATTGTGATGTTGATCGCTCATATGAACTTCCAACCAAAACAAGATATATCGCAGAATAAAAAATCAGACAAGAAAATAAAACACCTAAATGACGTTTCTTCACCAAAAGTTACAAGTGAAAAGTGAAACAAACCGAAAGAAACAATCAAGGAAACGAACGAGGAAAAGAACCAAAACAACTAGAAACCAACAAAAAAAATTTTTGTTAGAAATGTTACTTGGTAACCCTGGTATAAACAGATTTTATATAAAAAAAATAAATATAAACTAAAAGAAATGAAAGAAAAGAATAAAAAAAACCTATCTCTAAACTAATATAAAAAAATAAAATGTATGAAAGCGATAATTAAATGAAAGTGATGAGATGATTTAAATGAAATGAAAATGAAAGATAATTGGATAAAATGAAATGATAATGAAAATAATAAAATGTATGAAAATGATAAGGTTATTAAATGAAAAGAAAATGAAAGATGATTGAATTAAATGAAATGATAATGAAAATAAAAAAAAAACTGTCTTTAACTAAACCTATGTAAAACTAAACCTAAAACTTATCTAACTATATATTAAACAGTTTACAAAAAAAAAAAATTTTTAAGAAAAATATATTTTACAAATTGAAAAAAAATCTTACAATCTACACCTTAATCTAATTTATCAAACTATTACTAACTCACTAACTAAAAAAACACTAAAGTTTCAAATAGTGGAGTAAAATCGAAAATGAATTAATGACCAATGAAATAATGAATGAATAGATGGATGATGAATTAAAAGAAAAATTTAATAAAAATATATTGCATATCACAAAAAAAACTAATAAAATATTTGTTTATCGTAAAAAAACAACTCCACTTTACCGCATATATCAACAAAAATAACAAATGTAGGTATTATAAAAAAAAAATCCCAAAATTAATATGAAGTAAAACGCACTTTACTTAAATACTCAATACAAAAAATATAAATGTTCTTGAACCTTCTTTTATTAAAAAAAACTATATCATATATGGATCCGGATGAGAATCACCTACTCTGGAAAGAAGATGAAATATCGAAAACGAAGATGGCAAAGTTCTACGAGCCGAGATAGAAAAAAAAAATTAAATAAACTACGTTAACTATTTAAACTACTCTACGAAAAAAAATATGCTATCTTTTCTAGGGCGATTTGCAACCAAAACTTGATTACAAATCGACTCTAGAAAATTCGCTTATGTAGATGGAAGGTGCACTTGAAAACTCAACATGAATCATCTGTGGCTCTTCCATCATTATTTTTATGTATATGATGTCTTCGCACATCTGGGCATTAATGCCAGCATATCATCTGCCAGCTTTATGACTCAGACTGCTAAACACCATGTATGTGTATTTTAGAACTGACCTACCTCATCGCAAACGCAGTACCAAGGTCATACCTCGGATACTGGGACTTATGAGGAAAGTCAGCTCCTCAAAATCAAAATCAAAACAAAGTACAAAAAAAAAATAAAGTTAAAAGAAATCAAAAAAAAAAAATTAAAAAGATCAACAAAAAAAATAAAAAAAGAAAAACAAAAGCTAAAATTAAAATGTATCAATAAGAAAAAGCAAAAGAAAACTAAAATGAAAATTTACAACTGAAAAATTACTAAAAAAAAAAATCTAAATCAAATGAAAACAAAACAAACTACCTATCTCGACCCTTACAGATTTACTACTTTGCAGTAGCGAAACCTCACGTTGGGCGCCATTGTTGCGGATTCCTTTCTTGCCGTCGGGGTCAGTGCTGGCATGCTTGACCGGCCTACTGCTCGTCGGAGGACGTAGGTACTTGACCCCTATCGGAACCGCGTATACAAAAATCATGCCAGTCATTACATCATGGTGTTAAGGACGCGCGAGAAATTCGCCTCTACCCACCCAACCATGGTTGCCGTACTCGCCTTGACAAACCCTTACCTTACCATCTTCCGCTTCCTCTATCCCATCTTAAACCCTTTCCATTTTAATAATCCTCATCCATAATCCTAAACTTTAAATTAAACCATTTTGTTATTTACTTTTTCAGGCTCAACTAACATTGGTTATTTTATTTAACATTTTATTGACAAAACTACTCGTCATAAAAATAATAAAAATTTTAATTGGATCTTTATAATATATTTACAAAAAAAAATTACTAGTTACGATATTTATCAAAAGGAAAAGTTAAATAGGTACTTTTTATTAGATGTGTATGCGTATACTTTTCTGCCAACAGTGCACATGCACTTAATATCCTAGATTTTTCCCACAGCTTATCCTCCCTCAGAAGAGACCTATACGCTAAACTCCCATGAACATCGCATTGTTTTGCGTTAGAAAAAAAAAATGTAAATATCTTCAACTACTATTATTATTATTTTTATTATTATTATCATTATTGTTTTGTTTAAGCTAAATAAATAAATACTAAAATAATTTAATCGATAGTTAATTATGATTGTTATTATTATTTAAATTGTTTGATGAAATATCTTATTTCAATGTAAAAAATATTTAGACGGCAGGAAAGCCATGCTTTATGTTTTTTTCTAAACTGTGTTATCAGTTTTAACTAATGCTAAATCAATAAAAAAGTTCTAATCCAAAAAAATATCTAAAAAAATCTATTAAATGATACCAACGCATATAGGGTTGCTCACCATTCGAAGAAACAAATACATGGCAGTCGTGGAAACAAATATAAACAAATAATGAGTAAATTGTTAAGAAATGTGACAAATAGTCCTTATACTTTATCACCACAAACGCCTACAGGGAGTGGATTAATGCAACTGTCGAAATGAAAAAAAGACTATCTATTTTGGGATAGTCATAATGAAATCATAGATCAAATGAGACTTCTTATCGCTTCACATCAAGCAAGCCATAACAATCATTTAAACGGGATTGTTTCAATCATTGAAGAATTAAAAGAGGCCAACATTTTGGAGTAGACAAAAAAAAAACACAATGAGTGGCGATAAGTTCGGACATTTTTCAAATAGAGCAGCTCCCAAAGGCCAAAGGGGGAAATAAGAAGAGCAAGGACTTCAGGGAGTGCAGAGAGAGCAAAGGCCGCCCAGACCATCTGGGGAAGGTTTTCAATAACACAAAGCGGTGATTTCAGTTTGAACGAAAAACAATTGAAAAACGTTCAGGGATAACCAAGTTATGTTGTCGAAGAATTTGAGAAAATAAGGCAACGCTTCCAAATTGAAATTGATATACCTACAACTTAAAAATACCCCCCCCCCATACATACATCTGCTGAAAAATAAAAACATGAAACAAAAAGCTTTAGTCACTCCTTGATTATCAACTTAACAAGTCATTTATTCATATATCCTGTCTCACATAAACTATAAATTGATGATGGATAAAATTGTTTTATTCATTTACGAAAATCGGAGCTTTTTCCTTAACGAACATTATGCGGAGCTTAAGTCTGTGAGTTCATTAGGTCTTGACCCAATGTCTTAGTAATTCGATTACCTTTTTTGTGATTTTTTTAATTTAAGATTATTGCTAGATTATAATTCATTTAACACGAAACTAAAAAGTGAAACTTGGGTAAAAACATGTTTTTTCATATTATAAACGGATTAAAAAATGTATTTTCTTAATGAAGTTGTCTAACTTCCAAACAAACCTGCGCATTGTCGTGTTAAGAAGTGTCACATTAATTCCTTATATATATGTTGACTATAATTTTGCAACATTGTTTTTATTTATTTAACCATCTATAAGTTACAGAAAACTTTCTTAGACTACTTAATATAAATCATACTATATTATTTATATTATAAAAAGAAAAACATAATTTTAAACAATTGTATTCATAACAATGCATTTGAAAATATCTCGATTTTGATCAAGGTCGAAAAATTTTCATATTCGTTAAATTTAACACAAGCATTTGTAATTGGTTCATTTTGAACTTAGTTTGTTGCATGACGAGAAATATGAAAAAAATCATTATATCTAGGTCTCAAACAAAGCTAGAAGCGGGGAGCAGTCGATATGCCCTACAATAACATTCCTAGCAAACATTACAGAATAATAAGTTCTTCTACTAGATAGAGACTTTGGCGCAAAATTTTAAACACTACTCATTTTAGCAAAAGAACCAACTCTAATTAAAGAAACCTGAAGCCTAGTCTAATTTTTTCTCAATTTTAAACAATTTAAACAACCCTGACAAATAATGCTGAAACGTAACGTAACGCAAGCAAATTTTCGACGAACAGGCCTATGACGTCTATCAAATGTCAAAGAAACGTCAGTTTTTCGCGTATTCATTTGAATTAATTTTTAGATAAATTTGTAAAATAAAATATTTTAATTATTGGGGTAAACGCTTTGCGGGTTTTAATAAAATAAGTGCACTGGTGTGAGCGAACATTGGTTGAAGAGCCCCTGACACTACCACTACTTTGACGTGAGTTAGGGAATCCACCACCACCGTAGTTTGAAGAAGGTCCCTGTATTCTTGACGATTGAAGACGATTACGAGAAGATCCTGAAAAACTTGACGATGAGCCAAATCCTCCGAACTGTGAAGATTTACTAGGTTGCCCGAATCTCTTACCAGTTACCACCTTGTGTGCTATACTGCCATTTATTCCGGAGCTCGAAATTCCAGCATTTGTTTTTCTTGAGCTGCTGAAACTTCCACGTGAGTCTGACTGTATGGCAGGCGTTGCTGGTGTAAATGTTTTTTTCTTTGTTTGGTATGAAAGTCGAGTTCTTGGAGGGCCACTTTCATCATCTTCTTCCTCATCTTCGTTTTCGTTCTCATCTTCAAATTCTCCGCCTTCATGATCTTCGTTGTTTTCATCTCGTGCATCGCTTATGGAACTCTCAAGAGCTTTGTCTGCTAAAGATGAAAGAAGAACAGTCGGCTGCACTAACGTGGAAGGCAGTGTAGCTGAAGCTTCTATTTCACAGGTGGGAGACTGTGTTTTCTCGATAATAAAACTTGCATTACAGTTATTTTTGTCTGGATGTATCTATACTTACAGCCTAATTTCTTCTTGACCGACAAATTGGATGGACTATCATGTATTACTTTACGACTGCTGCGAGACTGGTGCCTATACAACAACACCAATATGTTGTCGTTCTTCCCGCTTCACCGGCATGTATGAGTACAATCATATGGTGTTCATAGACAACATAAGTTTCCACAACAATGTTTTAGTTTGTATTCTTGATTTTTATTATTATTGTTAACATTTGAAGTTAATCAAATGGTTTTCTCGTTAATACATACTGATAAGATAATAAGTGCTTTTTTTATATTGTTTATCCTACCAAAAATTTGTCTTACAATGCACTATCCCAAGTAACAATTTAATTTTTATAAAGGCCAATAGAAGCTATTTTCTTATTTCTAAAACAATTGTAATCAATCTTATAGAAACCTATTTGGTGCACATAAGCGAAGTTATAACTCTTCATAAACAGTTTGGATAAGGCCTGGTGAAGGGTTTGCAATGGAAACAATACTTTGCTATAAAAGGCTTTTTGTTTCGCTAAATAGTTGTCACAAGACTTCCTTAAAAGGCAATAGTTTCTTTGTAGGTGTTTCGCTAAGGACTTACAAAAGTCATTACGGAAATCTTACCGAAATAAAAAAATTCAAATAAGATTTAAATTAAATTTTTTTAACGACTTTTTTTTTTATTTTTTTCTTTATCTTTTATTTCGATTAATTTTTTCAAACACCATTTTTCTTCATTCAAGTGCTAAGTTTCTTTCAATGCCTTTTCTGAAAACTAGATATTTAATTTTATTATTATTGAAAAAACTTACTTGCCTCAACCAGGGATCGAACTTGCGACCTAACGCACCCCAGTCAATAACTCATAATTTTTTTTTTTTTCATTTTTTATTTTTTCATTTTCTTATATCTATCTTAATGCTAGACAAAAAATCTTAAACAACTAGCTTACATATTAACTTAACTAACTTACTGGCCCCATACGGGCGCTCTAAATTATACTATAACTATATTTAAAAATTGCCTTTCGGCGTAAAGACTACTCTTAATTTAAAATTCAATATTACTTTTCAAGACATTATTTTATTTAAAAACTTAAAAGTACCCTTACCCTCTACCTAAGTAAAACTAAAATATACGTAAAATATACGTAATAATTATACCTAAATAACTTAAAACTACTTAAAATACTTAAAATAACTTAAAACTAGAACAGCCACCAGCAGATTTTTTTTTTTTTTTTCCGATGCACATGCACACACGCGTATACATGTGCATATATTAACACAAACATGCAATTTTTGGATTTGTTATATTTTTTTGGTGCCACTGTCCTGTCCTACTTAATCTACCTAGTTACACCTTAGAAATACGTAGGTCGGCCAAAGCAACAACCTCGACTAACCATCAATATCAAGGTGGTCACCCAACCACCAGTATTTTTTAGCTTGCTTATTCAAGTCCTTTTTGTCCCGAAGGGGCACAGCTCTACTGAACCGCAGACGCTCTGCTCCGTTCCCAGAGCCGACGCTTCGACCATACAGGATTCGCCGATCCACAGCTCTACGGCCGACGTGGTAGATTAACGGAACCGCCAATCTATCCTGTATCAGCCCCCGACTGTCTAAATAGAGGAATGTCTCGGGCGGGATGAAACCGTTAAGACAAACGCTCTCACTATATTCTTCATTAGGGTAGTAAGCCCCGAAAATAAGTCCATTGGCTGAGGTCATCGCTCTCGCAATGTGACCCCGAATCAGCTTAATTAAAAAGTTATCTCTCCTGTTTATATTGGCCCCGTTGTATAAGACCTCGTTGGCATAATAATGTTTGTACTCCGACTCTGGTGTTCTGTGTAATCCAAGACAGGTCCTAAGACACTGCCTCTCAAACACCCGAATCTTTTCCATTTGAGATGGGGCAACGTTAAACCACACAGGGCACCCATAGGCAATCATCGGCCGGATGAGGGCCATGTAGCAAATCACCTTTACCCTGTTTTCAAGGCGTCTTGTCAGAGAAAACGCTCCCCTAGCTCTGGCCAGAGCAGCATCTATATGTCGATTGAAATATAGATACTGATCTAGCCAGACACCAAGGTACTTTACCACATCTTTACTCGCCAGTGGATGTCCACTTGGTCCAACGATCACTAGATTTCTCCAGTTCTTTCTTGTATCCCTAGAAACCTTAGACAAAGGGGTTCTAAACAGGATAGTTTCTGATTTTTGAAAGTTAATTTTTAACTTCCAGTCATCGCAATATCGCTGAATCTTGTCGAAGTCACGCTGCAAGAAAATTCTGATGACTTCAACTTTTGGACCCCCCCTGTAGGCTACAAGTTCATCGGCATACGCACTCGCATGAGTGAGACTACCTATCAGATCGCTGGTGTAAATACTAAAAAGAATCGGCGAGTTCACAGCTCCTTGCTGTAGACCGTTCTTGACAACAAACTTTCTACCATTGAGCATGTCATGAAGCATATATAGCAGTGGTTTACTTATGCCAAATCTAGTTAATTTCAGATAAAGACCCTCTAACCATACGGTGTCGAAAGCCTTCTCTAAATCAACAAGAACGGCACCCGTGCATTGATTTTTCGCTTTGTTCCATTGAACATCAGAAACTAACTTAGACGCGGCATGAATAGTGTCATGTCCCGCCTTAAAGCCAAACTGATTATCTGGAATAATATTTTTGTCCCCAGCCCACTTGAACAGAGCTCTATTGAGAATCTTTTCGAACACTTTACTGATACTTGGAAGAAGACTTATCGACCGAAGATTTGCCGGATTGGAGCTGTCCTTTCCCTTTTTGGGGAGAGGATGGACCACAGCTGTCTTCCAACTCACTGGATAATAATGGAATGCCTGTCTGCGTTAAGCCGCTTAATTATAAAATTGTTGCCTACGACCGACCTACATATTTCAATAGTGTCTTTTATATGCATTTTATAAGTATTAATAGGTGGCACCTTACCTTTCTTTGCTTGTGGCTGTTGCTGTTGTTGCTGTTGTTGTTGTGACTGCTTCTGTTGTCTCTGCTGCTGTTGCATCGGCTGCTGTTGGGTCTGCTGCTGTTGTGACTGCTGCGGTTGTTGCTGTTGCGGTTGTTTCTGCTGCTGTTGTTGCTTTTGTGTCTGTTGTCGTTGTTGTTGTGGTTGTGATTGTTGTTGTTGTTTTGCCTGTGGCTGCTGAGGCTGATGCTGTGGTTGCCGAGGCGGTTGCTGTTTGTGAAGCTGTTGCTGTGGCTGCTTCCTTGATTGCTGCTTATGTGGCTGCTGCTGGTCTGGGAGTGGTTGTTGTTCTTGAGGAGGCTGCTGTTGTTGCGTAGCTTGCTCTTGGAGCGCTTGTTGGCGGGTGCGCTGTTCAAGAGCAATTATGCGCTCATTCTCCCTTTTTAAATAAAAATAATTTAAAAATTCTCTTAAGAACCAGTGCTCCACGATCATAATTGTTTCTGTGTTGTATTGTAATAATGTATTTATGTTGTATTTATGTGCATGTGTTTTTGTTTTTGTACCATTGTGCTTACTAACAACTAACACCTGCACTAAGTGATGAGCCACTGGGACACATTATATGTGTTGGCAAATCTTTCTTTCATATGTTGATGCTTGTTTTAAGCTCCATTTGAAAATAGATCTGATAGTGTTTGCCTCCTGCTTCTTTTTGAGCGCTTCAACTAGCTCTATGAGCGAAGAGATTTGCTCAGTCAAAGCCTCAATTTGCTGGTCCTCTTCTTCTTCAGACAGCTCGACTACTTCGCCACTGACGTAATGTCCTTCTCCTTCAACAGACATGTAGGAGATGTCATCAGCATCTGCGTCAGCGGCGTTTTCTTCGCCTGTTAGACTGGCGTCCTGATCGTTTGGATTGTCGGTGGCGATCTCTCCGTCAGCCTCTTCGACGTGCCTGTCATCCGCCTCAGCTTCATCGTCGCCTTCTTCGTTCTTGTCGTTGTTTTCGTTGTTGTCGTCATCGTCGTTGGAGGAGCTATCCAGCTGTCTCAGTATTTTGGCCTGAGCCGAAGACTATGCTGAACGCCCGCGCCCTCCTATTTTCTGGGCTGCCTCTACATCTGAGGTACGCTTCTTAACTACCAGATTTGGCTTATATCTGATATAGCGCCTTCTCTTTAATGGGTCTGGTTCTTCGAAACATGCCGGTCCTGTGTTTTTGCCTTTGATAGGGCTCGATGTTCCGACCTCGGCACGTGCCGATGACGATGTTGTTGTAGTTGTCGTTGCTGTTGTTGCTGTTGTTGCCACTTTGGGCTTTACTGGTCCTGCTGCTGCTGCTGCTGTTGTTGTTGGTATTTGGGCTTTGGACTGCCCTGCTATATTTGCTCCTGGTGCTTGGCCTGATGGCCCCGCTATTTGACTGTCGGATGACACATCACCTGATGCTCCAACTGTCTTCCTTGTTGTTGGAGGACCATCTTTCGATGTTCCCGTTGGTTTTCCCATCTCTCTTTCTAGTTGCTCTCGATTTCTGTTCACCTTCTCCCAGAAATTATTTAAAAAAAAGCCCGGACCACAGTGGGACTCGAACCCATGCCCTTCAGATCCGTCGTCTGCCACTCTTTTTTTTTTTTTTTTTAATTCAATTTTTATTTTCAATTTAACTTATAACTACTTAAATGCTAGACAAAAACCTTAAAAACTAGCTTACAGAATAACTTAACTAACTTACTGGCCATATGCGGGCGATCTAAATTATACTATAACTATATTAAAAAAAATGCCTTTCGGTGTAAAGACTAACTTATATTAAAATTCAATATTATTTATTATTTTCCTTTGACATTTTTATATAAAACTTAAAACTACCCTTTACCTTAATAAAACTAAATTAACCTAAATAAAACTAAAATATACGTAATGAATATACGTAAATAACTTAAAACTACTTAAAAATACTTAAAATAACTTAAAACTAGAGCAGCCACCAGCAGCATTTTTTTTTCCCGCAGCAGCTTATGCAAATGCACACACACTTATACATATGCATATATGAATATATATACATATGTATTAGTGCCAAATGCACATATCCAAAAGAGCAATGCAGTTTTTTGTTTTTATAATTTTTTTGGTGCCACCACTGTCCTACTTAAATATACCTATTGATACCTAAAAATATGTAGGTCGGCCTAGGCAACAACTTTGGTCAACCATCGATATAAAAGTCGTCCCCCAACCAGCACAATTTTTTTACTTGCTTATCCAAGTCCTTTCTGTCCCGAAGGCCCGAAGGGGCACAGCTCTACTGAACCGCAGACGCTCTGCTCCGTTCCCAGAGCCGACGTCTCGATCATACAGGAGCCGCCGATCCACAGTTCTACGGCCGACGTGGTAGATTAACGGAACCGCCAATCTATCCTGTATCAGCCCCCTAAATAGAGGAATGTCACCGTTAAGACAAACGCTCTCACTATATTCATCATTAGGGTAGTAAGCCCCGAAAATAAGTCCATTGGCTGAAATCATCGCTCTTGCAATGTGACCCCGAATCAGCTTAATTAAAAAGTTATCTATCCTGTTTATATTGGCCCCGTTGTATAAGACCTCGTTGGCATAATAATGTTTGTACTCCGACTCTGGTGTTCAGTGTAATCCAAGACAGGTCCTAAGACACTGCCTCTCAAACACCCGAATCTTTTCCATTTGAGATAAGGCAACGTTAAACCACACAGGGCACCCATAGGCAATCATCGGCTGGATGAGGGCCATGTAGCAAATCACCTTTACCCTGTTTTCAAGGCGGCTGCTATAAAACAACCGTCTTGTCAGAGCAAACGCTCCCCTAGCTCTGGCCAGAGCAGCATCTATATGTCGATTGAAATATAGATACTGATCTAGCCAGACACCAAGGTACTTTACCATATCTTTACTCGCCAGTGGATGTCCACTTGGTCCAACGATCACTAGATTTCTCCAGTTCTTTCTTGTATCCCTAGAAGCCTTAGACAAAGATGTTCTAAACAGGATAGTTTCTGATTTTTGAAAGTTAATTTTTAACTTCCAGTCATCGCAATATCGCTGAATCTTGTCGAAGTCACGCTGCAAGAGAATTTTGATGACTTCAACTTTTGGAACCCGTCCAGTACGCTACAAGGTCATCGGCATACGCAATCGCATGAGTGAGACTACCTATCAGATCGCTGCCGCTGGTGTAAATACTAAAAAGAATCGGCGAGTTCACAGCTCCTTGCTGTAGACCGTTTTTAATATCAAAAGTTGTGGCGGAAGTTACATTGCCACTTTTGACAACAAACTTTCTACCATTGAGCATGTCATGAAGCATATATAGCAGTGGTTTACTTATGCCAAATCTAGTTAATTTCAGATAAAGACCCTCTAACCATACGGTGTCGAAAGCCTTCTCCAAATCAACAAGAACGGCACCCGTGCATTGATTTTTCGCTTTGTTCCATTGAACATCAGAGACTAACTTAGACGCGGCATGAATAGTGTCATGTCCCGCCTTAAAGCCAAACTGATTGTCTAGAATAAAATTTTTTCCTCAGCCCACTTAAACAGAGCTCTATTGAGAATCTTTTCGAATACCTTACTGATACTTGGAAGAAGAATTATCGGCCGAAGATTTGCCGGATTGGAGCTGTCCTTTCCTTTTTTGGGGAGAGGAGGGACCACAGCTGTCTTCCAACTCACTGGATAATATGCATTATTCAATGCGTTGTTGAACAGTGTGGTATAAATGTCTATGGCTTCCTCAGGGAGATGTCGTAACACCATGTTGGGTATACCATCGACCCCCGCAGATTTCTTTTTCTTTAATGTTTGAAAAATTAACTGAAGTTCTACCTTCGAAATTAACAATGAACTGGGTCCATTTCGCTCGGCGATGGTGGCGTTTGCCAAGTTTTCGTCATTGAACCCGGTGAAACCAGTATTCTCAGATGGCCATTGCGTTATGTTATTTCCAAGGTAGAAGTTGTGCAGTAAGGCTCTGTTCTCCAGGTCATGATTCGGACGAATGCTAGCATTCACCTTATACACTTGCTGAAAAGCAGCCCCTACAGCCTCTACCTTTTCCTGAGGATCTTCTATCATATAATAATTATCATCGAAAACGGCACCTTCCGGATCAATTCCCGCAATCGTTAGTACGTCTTCGTTATCTGTTGTCCTCTGGAGTTTAAGACATGGAAGATCGTTTTGATCATTTCTTCTAAATATCTTATTTATTTGGGGAAACATACTAGGGTCGCTAGAATTAACAGCCCGAATTCTGTTATCCCAATATAAATTAATAGATAAATCTATAGTTTTGTCTAATCAGAACGTTAATGTTTTTGATCGACGACTTCAATGTCCTATTCTCCAGATCACGTGTGTCCGTGAAACGTCTGTACAGAAGTTTCAATCTAGTCAGCAGTCCACTTTTTTGTCGGTGTAGTGTGTCGATTGTCGCGTTCTTGTATAAACCAGTAGGGACTTGTTCCTTATATTTTGGGATTGTTTTGTCCATTGTTCGTTTTATAGTCGTATTAATTTGAGTCAGGAACCCGTCCATCTCGAGGTTCGTCAAGTTTCTGTCATTTGGTGGAGAAATGTCATCGGAACGTATTTCTCTTGCCAAGGCGTTGGAGAAGCGTGGCCAGCGTGTCTTACTGAAATTGTAAGAGTGCACAGGCACATACTCATCCAACTCCACAAGTTCGCTCGGAAGCTGTACTACGGTGGCAAGTCCGCAGTGATCACTGTCGTATTCAATCGTTCGTAAACAGTTTCTTGTCTGTTGATTTGTTGCGTCAGTTATAACTAGTCGTGAGTCAAGCAGTAAAAGATCAAGAAAACTACCACTTCTCGGAAATGACGGTCTAACTGTAGCCAGAAGGTCGATCCTACACTCAACACTGTATCGACCCATCCAATTAAAAAGATGGTTCCCTCTAGGATTTTGTATTTGGTTTCCCCAATCTTCATGTTTGGCGTTTTAGTCCCCTGCCATGAGATAATAATTCTCATCCAAGTTCAGTCTTAAGCATTCAAAAAGTTTTTCGAGCTCTGCGATAAAATTAGATGGCTGAGGTGCGTCAGGTACGTACACCGCGATTGCGTACATTCTTTTCCCCTGTTGGAGAGGATTGCAAACGATGCAGGCTTCTAGCAACCCAAATCTTCGCACTTCATTATTATATATAACTTTATGTTTAATGGCCTTTCGTATGAAGATTGCGACCCCACCCCCTTGAGAGGAGTTGGGCCGATCCTTTCTTACGATATTGTAATTTTTATTAGTCAGTTTGTGTTTCTGGTTTAGCTTAGTTTCGCTAGCCATAAACACATCAGGACTTTGGTCTTGCAGCAAATTAAAGAGGTTTGCTCTACGTTCGGTCCTAATCAGCGAATTCACATTCACAGCTAGGATCTTAAAGGGTCGCTCAGGCAGCGCGCCTTTAACCATTGCGCGTTGCCGGCAGAATAGAGTAGAGGTAATCCACCCTAGCCGCCTGCTCCCTGATCTGTTTTTGCACGTCGGTTAACTGACCATGAATGGTCAGCAACACCTGCATCAGATCTGCCTCTGGCACAGGAGCCGTAGGCACTTGGATCTGTTCGGCCACCTGTGGTTGAGGCTGTACCGTGTTTCCCTTTCCAGACGCCATTTGGGCGTAAGAAATTGCGGGATTGACGGAAGTTGTTGTCTGGCGTACTTTAGGGCGTCTCACCTCAACTGTTTTCTTTTGGCCTTTGTTTTGCTTTATCTCCTGAAACTTTGGACATCCCCGATAGTTTGCAGGGTGCCCGGAGCCTCGGCAGAGCGCACATTTTAACTGGGTCATATCTAAGACCCTATCTTGCCCGAGTTTACACTCCCCTGTTTTGTGGGTATCTCCACATTTAACGCAGACTGGGTCCATACAACAGTTAACTGCAATGTGTCCAAACCCTTGGCAGTTCATGCATTGAAGCATGTCTTTCTGCTTGTTTAATTTTTCCCATCGTACAACTTGGTAATCCAGGACTGTTATATTCCTTAGACAACTCAATTTGCTTTGGGGCGAGAGCTGAACTAGGAATAATGGTAACTTCCATTTCTCCCGTCTGGCTTTGACTGTGGTAAACGGTCTGACCCCGATAAAATCGAGATCGTCGCTCGCCACTTGACGGAGCTCTGCTAAGAGCGCCTGCGGATCCGTAGAGGATTCGATACCCTTCAGGAGGACTGTTTGAAGCTTGTCTTCCTTCGGGGTGAAACTATAAAATTCAGTTCTAGTTTGAGACAGAAGGTGTTACCGCCATAACAGTCCTATTTCTTATATACATATAAATATTCAATACATGTACATAATCGAATACTGTAAAAATACTAACATAATTAACGCTATTGTATTAACCGATGTTATATTTAACGCTAAACACAGAAGTCAGTCAGTCTAAGAATATAAACGGGAGAAGACATATTAATTTTAAAGCGCACGTATTAAACATATTCATCTGGTGTTCATATTTGTTCATGTTGAAAATTAAACTTTATACCGCTATTAAAAAGTGTCTTTTTATTTATTCCGACTCTAACAAATCTTTAAAATTAATATTATAAAAAGGAATCGCGTGAAAAAATAAATGCCTCCTAAAAAACAAAACCAAAATGGTATTTGCACTTTGTGCAGTGAAGGTGAAACGGAGCATATGGTGCAATGTGATTCATGTGATAAGTGGTTTCATTACGAGTGTGTCGGTGTTAACGATGGTGTAGCTGATGTTAGCTGGAGTTGCGGATCATGCACAGGCTCGCCACCACTACGAGCCCTGAGGCTCCTCCGACCGATCACAACATAGGCCACATATCGGGATTCTATCCGCAATCATCTTCACCAATATTTATTTATTCGAGCACTCTTGAAGCTGGTATTGTCGCGGCGATGCAAGGAACGCATTCAAAACCCACACAGCGCCCGGTAAGTGGAGTGTCATCGTGCTCGGTTAGCTCAAGCTGCATGTTCTTGCCATTTCGCACAGTTACCTTTCCCACAACAACCATTTCAGAACAGCTATCAACGGCATCATGCATTCCAACGGCGTTATATACTAACGCACTGCAAAATTCTTCGTCTTATGTACCCAACGGGAATGTCTATGCACACACACCTACGATGATGACATGGGCAACAAATCTTAATGGCGCAACGGATTCACTGCGCATGACAGCTGGACCAATAACATCTTCGCAACATTCGTTTCAGCAAATGACAGCAACATCTTCGCAACATGCATTTCAGCGAGAGACAGGTACACCAGCAACATTGTCAAACGACTCTGACATCTTATTGCGACATAGGCAACTTCAAATAGAAATGCTTGAAGAAGAAAAAAAGTTGAACCAACTCTATCTAGAGAGAAAATATCAAATTCTGTCCAATTCAGAAGGAAATTCATCAACACCAGCGAACTTCCTCTTAAGCTCACCAGAGAATGGTGCAATAAGTTTCTACCATGGGCCATCACCGGCACAAATGGCGGCGAGGAAAGTAATTCCCAAAGAACTGCCCCTATTCTATGGCGATCCTGAAGAGTGGCCGCTCTTTATGAGCAGTTTTCAGAATAGTACTGAACTGGCAGGGTACTCTAACGCTGAAAACTTAATGCGGCTGCAGGCTTGTTTAAAAGGCAAGGCGCGCGAAGTAGTTCGTAACAAACTTTTTTTACCCAGCCTGGTTCCGGATATATTTAGAACCTTAAAAACATTTTTCGGTCGACCAGAGCAAATTATTGAAAGCATGATTGACAAAGCAAGAAAACAACCACCATTGAAGGAAAAATTAGAGAGCTTGATCGAGTTCGCGCTGACTGTGAACAACATCTGCTCTACAATGGAAGCATGTCAATTGTCAGCACACTTGAATAATCGAATGTTGGTGAAGGAGTTCGTGGACAAACTACCTAATAATCACAAACTCAGCTGGGCAATGCACCAAAAGGATGAACGCGTTCCAGTGGTAAAAGTTTTCAGTAACTGGTTGCAAAATATTGCTGAGGCCGCCAGCCAAGTATTGTCACCATTCCAATTGAAGAAGAGCGGTGTCATGAACACCCGTTCGGAAGTTAAACATGCTTCAGAAAAAATGTGCTGTGTCGCCTGCCAAGCAACGGATCACAAAGTATCGCGATGTGAATTTTTCAAGAAAATGTGTTATAACAAAAAGTGGGAAATTGTGAAAGCGAATAGACTGTGCCGTCAATGCCTCAACGCACATCGTCGAAAGTGTCACAGCAACAGTGAATGTGGTATCCAGAACTGTAAAGCAAAGCATCACCCACTGCTACACAAGCCTGCAGAACCAGTAAGCCAAGTAAGGAACCAAGTAAGTGGAAACACAAATTTTGTGAACTATAGCGATGAAATGAATGTAAACACTCACAACGAAGTTGATGAAGGGGAAAAACCATGCTTCCGCATCGTTCCAATTCGCATTCATTCAAACCAAAATAAATTTATTGACACTTTTGCATTTCTAGACGAGGGTTCGTCGGTAACTCTAATGGAAAGACACATATTTGACAGTCTAGGTCTGGCTGGTGTTAAAGAATCTTTATGTCTGCGCTGGACTGGTGACACCAAACGAGTAGAAGAAAATTCGATGCGGACTTCGTTCAACATTTCAGGCCAGGATAACCGAGTTAAGCATGTTCTACACGATGTTCATACGGTAAAAAACCTTTCACTTCCGATGCAATCACTGGACATGAAGAAAATCGCTAAGAGGTATCCTTACTTGGCCGGCCTGCCGATTACGTCATATCAAAATGCTCGGCCATCGATTTTAATCGGTTTAGACAACTGGAAGCTGGCAGTACCCCTCAAAATTCGAGAAGGTTCAGGAAACCAGCCGATCGCTACAAGAACACGACTCGGATGGGCCTTGCAAGGAAGTATATCCGACCGTCAACAAATCTGCCACCTCAATATTCATTCTTGTGACTGTGATTTTGATGAACTTCACGAAAAGATGAAAGCATTTTTCGCTTTAGAGTCTTCAACCACCACCATTTGTTCAGATGAGGATGAAAGATCACTGCAGATTTTGAATTCCACTTGTAAGCCGTTGAAGAATCGGTACGAGATAGGATTGCTTTGGCGGCATGATGATCCAAAATTGCCTGATAGTTACAAGACCGCAGTTAATCGACTGATGTGTCTACAAAAGAAATTCAAACGTGAACCGATGCTTAAGGACAATATGCAGAAAGAGATCAACAACCTTTTGACAAAGGGCTACGCAAGGAAATTGACGACAGAAGAAGCGGCAGGCAGCTGTAATCCAGTTTGGTATCTACCAATCTTCGTCACCATGAATCCTAATAAGCCGAATAGGGTTCGTCTTGTTTGGGATGCTGCAGCCAAATCTGGCGGGTTCTCTTTAAATGACTTCATGCTGAGTGGGCCAGATCTCTTAACGTCATTAGTGGAATGCCCAGGGAAATTTACACCGACAACGGGACAAACTTTAAAGCAACGGAGAAAATCGTATGTGCAGAATCAAAAAACATCAATTATTCGTCACTTGCATCAAAATACGACGATATTAGATGGAAGTTCAATCCGCCAGCTGCACCACACATGGGAGGGGCCTGGGAAAGGCTCATTCGATCTATTAAATCCATATTATACAGCATGAACATAAGTACGAGTAACTTAAACGATAAAAGTCTGAGATGCGCCCTATGGGAAGTAGAATTTATCATCAACTCTCGGCCGCTAACGTTTGTATCTCTTGAATCGTGTGACGATGAACCCATTACGCCAAATCATCTGTTACTGGGCTCATCAGCTGGATACAAACCCATCTGTGAGGACAACTACGATCTACGGCAACGCTGGCACCAAACCAGAGTTTTTGCAGAAAGATTCTGGAAAAGATGGCTAAAGGAATATGCCCCTACTTTGGCGCGTCGTGGTAAGTGGTTTAATAAACAACCTCCAATAGTTCCAGGTGATGTGGTCGTAGTTCTAGACGAGAACTTTCCCCGAAACTGCTGGCCTAAGGGTATCATCGAGAAGACCATTATCTCGAAAGATGGCCAAGTACGTAGAATAACTGTCAGAACTAAGAGCGGAATACTGGAGCGGCCTGCTACTAAGATAGCTGTACTTGATATCGGTAAATCAGAATGAAGTAAATCTCTATACATACCATAGCTCTTTACGAGGGGGAGAATGTTACCGCCATAACAGTCCTATTTCTCATATACATATAAATATTCAATACATGTACATAATCGAATACTGTAAAAATACTAACATAATTAACGCTATTGTATTAACCGATGTTATATTTAACGCTAAACACAGAAGTCAGTCAGTCTAAGAATATAAACGGGAGAAGACATATTAATTTTAAAGCGCACGTATTAAACACATTCATCTGGTGTTCATATTTGTTCATGTTGAAAATTAAACTTTATACCGCTATTAAAAAGTGTCTTTTTATTTATTCCGACTCTAACAGAAGGTCTTTAACTTTTTTGTAGTGCTCTAAAGATGAGCACTGAATAGAATGCCTGTCTGCGCTTAGGCGCTTGATTGTAAAATTGTTGCCTACGACCGACCTACATATTTGAATAGTTTCTTTTATTTCCATCTTTCATGCCGAGACGGTTGTTGTGGCTTATAAAGCTGTTGCTGTGGCTGCTTCCTTGATTGCTGCTTCTGTGGCTGCTGCTGGTCTGGGAGTGGTTGTTGTTCTTGAGGAGGCTGCTGTTGTTGCGTAGCTTGCTCTTGGAGCGCTTGTTGGCGGGTGCGCTGCTCAAGAGCAACTATGCGCTCCTTCTCCCGTCTTGCCTTCTGCTTCTTTTTTAGGGCTTCGACTAGCTCTATGGGTGAAGAGATTTGCTCCGTCAAAGCATCAATCTGCTGGTCCTCTTCTTGGTCAGACAGCTCGACTACCTCGCCACTGACGTAAAGTCCTTCTCCTTCTACAGACATGTAGGAGGTAACGTCAGCGTCATCGTCAGCGACGTTTTCTTCGCCTGTAAGGTTGGCGTTTTCGTCTTTTTGGTTGTTGGCGGTGATCGCTCCATTAGCCTCTTTGACGTTTATGTCGTCCGCCTCAGCTTCATCGTCGCCTTCTTTATTCTTGTCGTTGTTGTCGTTGCTTTTGTTGTTGTCGTCGTCGTCATTGGAGGAGGTATCCAGCTGCCTCTGTATTTTGACCTGAGCCGAAGACTTGGCTGAACGCCCGCGCCCTCCTATTTGCTGTGCTGATACAACATCTGCTGTTTTTTTTTGACTACCAGATTTGGTTTAAACTCTATGTAGCGCCTTCTCTTCATAGGGTCTGGTTCTTCGACACATGCCGGTCCTGGATTTTTCCCTTTTATCGGGCTTGATGTTTTTGCCGTTGCCATGTTGCTGATTCCGGACTCGGCACGTGCCGATAATGATGTTGTTGTTGTTGCTTTTTGGGCTTTGGACTGCCCTGATGCTGCAGTTGGTTTTATTGCTTGGCCTGATGGCCCCGCTATTTGGCTGTCGGATGACACATCCCCTGATGCTCCAACTGCCTTCCTTGTTTTTGGGGGACCATCTTTCGATGTCCCCGTTGGTTTTCCCATCTCTCTTTCTTGTTGCTCTCTATTTCTGGTAACCTTCTACCAGAAATTATTTAAAAAAAAGCCTGGACCACAGTGGGGCTCGAACCCTAAGTGGCTAACTTGCCACTTGGTTTTGGTAGATCTAAATCACTACTATTAGCACTCGCGCCTCCATGTAAAATTTCCACTATGAAAGTCGCCAACGATGTGCACACTTCCACGGTTGCTCAACGACTGAGTCAATCACTCATCCACTAGGCCAATGTTATGTATACAAAACGAAGATCGAATTTTAACCAGTTGATACCATGTAGGTACGTACTTTGAACTACAGGAACAGATATGTAGCTATACAGTTCGATTTAAAATTCAGCCTCTTGGTAAAATATAATAATAATAATTTCTTATGCGAGCAACAGCTGTCATCAGAAAACCTATTTGGCGCAAAATATCCCTTTGATAATATTATTATTTGAGCAGTTGTGTTCATAAGGAAAATAGTTTTCTTTAGTTTGTCATCAACAACTAAGCGAAGAGATTATTTTTTTTTTTATGTGAGCTATAACATACACACCAAGTGGCATATTTTCCAAGTGGTACTGCAATAGCTTTCTTAAGGGAACTATAGTTTTCTTTAGTTTGTTCTTAACTACTAAAAGAAGAGATACTTTTCTTTTGTGAGCTATAGCTGTCATTAACAAAACAAACCACCTGTCATATTTTCTTAAGGGAACTATAGTTTTCTTTAATTTGTTATTAATACTAAGAGATGAGATACTTTGTTTATGTGAGCAATAGCTTTTATTAAGAAACAAATCAATGTAGGCACATTTAAACGTGTATCTATGTATCTATCTATCTGTGCTATCGTTAGGAAATTTTGTGCAAAATAAAGTGTTGTGTTATTGTGTTATTGTGTATTTTTTAATATTAAAATTTAGTAAATCGTGAAAACTAAACGTGTCTGTACACATGACATTTTGACTTAACCTAAAACCAATATAAAAAAAGCTACTACCTGGCGCAGGGAATGTGACAACGTCTGCTTATAGCCGCATTAAATGTTTAGCAACCTTAAAGAAGTCTTGTTATAACTCTATAGAAGTTATATGGGTTATCGTAAATTTATATATAATAAATTCGACGTATCATCATTATCTTAATATAAAACGTTTTAAAAATTATTATTGTACATAATTAATAGTTACATTTTATAAAACAATGATGGACTTGAATAAATAAAATTCTAAATCACACGTTTCTAATTTGGAAGAAATTATTTTGACTGTTCGAATTGCTTTGGTTATAATGCCTTTTCATTGATTTCGTGTATAAAGCTTTATACAAGCCTTTACATTTAGATTTTGTCTAACTAACTTTGACAAACCTTACAGCGACCTTATGAAAAGTGATTGTATCGTCCCTCCGTATGGCTTGCGAGTATTTTCTGCCAAATGCCTTAAGGAAGCTATTATTCAAAAAATTCAATAAAAAACAGTTAACATCTTTAAATAAGCCCTATGACAACACTAAAGAAATAATAGCTTACTAATTTTTTGAAATTGGACCTTACACAAGTAAAATTGTTAGTTGGGATAGGTATGTAAATACTACCTACCTACCTACTTTTCTCTATTAAAATTACCTTAATAAAGTAATATAAAAAAAACTGCAAACATTTGGTTTGTATTTAATGGGTACCTACATATGTGGTTTTGTTTTGTTTTTTTGTTTTAAAATGACAAATGACAGCTCGATAAAGTATACTTTAAAAAGATGAACAAGGGGTTTGCTGCTTTTAAAGTTAGATAAGTTCTTTATGGTAAAAGTATATTTTATGTCGTTTAAAATTAAGAAAGAGCCGACTCTCGTTCTAAATTTATTTTTTAGACATGACGCTCATTTTAAAGTTGATTTAGAATGGGTTTTAAATGTTTAAAATTTTGCGCCTTTAAATTGATCAATAAGCATCTACTGTTATAAGATGGCATAGTGTCAGACCAATTCAGTTTTGTTTCTGGTCTGGAAATTCTATCCGCCTGTTTGTCTGTGTGTATCGATACGCACAGACAAAACAGTTAGGCCGATTTACTTCAAACTTGGTATGAATTATTTTTAGATTAATATGCTCAGAAGCTTTTTTTTATTTTTAGCCTAGGATTAAAATTAACGGTACCTCCCGCTATCATACATATATGAGTGTTACCGATAATTCTACTTTCTCAACAAAAAAAAAAAACGATCAATATTGATAGATTTTTATGTGACCGATTTGTTGGCAACAGTGATATTTTGTATCAATTTTTTTCGGCAAAAGCTAATTAACGGTACCTGCCATACAACGGTATTTTGTTAATACAGATGTTTTTTTTAAGGCTAAACCGATTTTAATGAGATTTAGTATTATAAAAGTACTGTTAAACTTGATTTATACTAATGCGTTTAGCGGCCGAAAGTTCGAGAAAACATTGCGTTTCGCCCGGTTCTAGCTTGTGGGCTCATCAGATGACGTCCAGCAAAAAGCACGTTGTCATTATGCAATGTTAAGATTTTTTTAGCTCAGCTTGTATCATTATTTATTTTATTTATTTGTTGTATCTTAGCCTTGGCCACGAGGCAAAACCAAAAAAACCGCCGCCGGTTGAAAATGAATTCAACCGTGATCTTGCTGGTATAGTTCACATTAGCTTTTTGTCAAAAAAATTATGTAAGCTGAGGTAGAAAAATCTTTAAATTGCGTAATGACAAAGTGCTTTTTGCTGAACGTCATCTGACGAGTCCACAAGCTAGCACCATATGAAATGCAATGTTTTCTTGAACTATAGGCCACTAAACTGACGCTAAGTCTTCTACTTGGTTGAATATTATTTATATAAAAAATAAACTTTTTAGATTAATTTTCATATTAGTATGTAGAATTTGTATCATTATTTATTTTATTTATTTGCTTGATTAGTACTGCAGAAAGTATTTAAAAAAAAAGTAATTTTAGAAAATGTTTTTTTTTTTGAAAAACCAATAATGTTTTTTATCGAAAAAAAAGATCCATTTTGATAAAATTTCATTTTTGATAAAGTGATTTGAGGCTGACGGTGATGTCTTTCATAATTGTTTTTTATTGTATACTAATAAATTCAAGTGATAAATATATTTTTGTTTAAGCAGTTGATTTTGGACCGTGCACTCAGCTAATCATATGGTCAACATAATACTGAGTGATATCAACATATGTAATAAGGCACTTGACATTACCGACTGGAATCAGGACATTTTTCATTCAAAATAACTGACTAAGAACTCTGCAACCGACTGGTCATTTTGTAAGGCCACTTGCGTGTTCGTTTTCAATTGCAATTTCTTCACGTATTGGCACGCCACCTAGCCAACGCACATAGGTTCTCCATTCACAATGATGATTTAATTTCTATATGGAACTAACTATTCAACCATGTTTCAATAACGTAACAGCCTGCCCAGAAAAAGCGAAAATTAAATCAATTAAAATGTGTAGTGTGTACGATGACTAATAGCCTGGCACAAACCCTCGTATCAAACCCTCCGGGCGGGCAATGATCACTACAATTGTTTTGTGCGTTTTTGGCAATAACATGTGATTAGCTAAGGTCAGGTTGCATCGCTGTAATGTTACTTAACTTCTCAATAGTTAAACTATCAGAAATGCAAACTGACCATAGATACGGGGTTCATGATTTTCAAGGTGGTGTGAGCGTACTTTGTTCACAATCCGTGCTGAAGAAATGGAAGGCTGGGGGGATAAGCCAGTCACTAACGAGCTCTTTCGGGTGCCCAGGCACAAGGCCCGAAATATTTTTTGCCTTACCCTGGTAATCGGCTCTACCGGGGCAGACCTCTTTTCCGACCTACTCGTGGGAACCAAATTTGAAATTTTAAAAAATTAACTCAGACAATGATTTAACTAACAAACCAACCAGCAGCTTGTCTGAGGATGAACTGTTGGCATCTAGCCAGGAGACGGTTGTAGGTAGCATCTTAAGTACTGGTAGCTCCAGTGCTACACCGTCAGGTAGCTCAGGTAGTACCAACCATAGTACACCTGTCTCACCAAAACCTTCAGGTAGTTCAGCGAGCACCAGTCAAAGTGCATCTGTTCTACCTTAACCGAATACAAACACCTGTTCCACAGATGGTAGTCACAAAAGATTCAAGAGGGCTATTTTTATCCTTAGCAAAATTGCTAAGAATGAGAAAGACGGAACTTTGAGTGACAAAGATATCCACGACAAGGCCATTTTTCAGAAAATTGTTGATGATTACAACAGTTTTCAACGTAACAATCCCTCAAAAAGAAATAGGTCACAAGACGAAGTGTCTGCCCAGGCCCCGAAAAAAAGTAAGCATTTTGGGCGTGGACCCATTCGTCCGCCTTTTCGTAAACCGGCAAAACTAGAACCACCACAGAAAGCAGCGCCACCCGCACGCACAATCAGCGAAGAAGTCCGTGACGACCTTCGGGTTGCGGTGGTAGATGAGCTCTCCAAAAGCAGCAAAGCGTTGCAGGCAGCATGGAACTCTATCGAGGCTAAACTTTCTGAGATGGTTTTCAATTACTCACTGACAAATAGTGTAGGCCCCTACCCCAGTTTTGACTCTGATGAGGTGCTCAGAGGCCACAGAGTGATCAAATGCGACGATGCGTTCTCTAGGGATTTCCTTGGCTCGTGCATAGATAAAATATGCTGCAATTGGGAAGGTTTGAAGCTCAAACTTATCCCAGCCAGGGACATCCCTACTCAACCCAAAGCTCGCATATGGCTACCGGTCATGAGCATTAAACCCATTAGCGAAGAGCTTATAAGGGGTCTGCAACGCTTAAAGCCGCAAGTTCCTATGCATGACTGGACAGTCATAAAAGCTGAGGAACCAGTCAAGAACACCGCCACATTCCTGATGGCAATAAGTGATGACAGCTTATCTGCACTCGAAACTGCCAATTTAAGCCTCCGTTTCGGCATCAGGAGTGACAAAGTCAAAGTTCTTCCTAACCTGGGCATGGATGTCAACCAAGTCAGAGACAAGGCCGATGTCGCCAGCCAGCCGCTGGCCCTTGATGACAACAGACCCTAAACCAGCCATGCTAGAGGTCATACAGGTGAATCTGAAGCACTCGAAGTGTGCCTCAGACAATTTACGAGTTTTCCTTAGGGAGCAAAATATCGATATCGGCTTCATTCAAGAGCCGTGGGTGAACGGCCTCAAGATCAAAGGCCTCCAAGACAACCTGTATGACCTTTTCTACAAATCCGATTATCAAAGCCAAGGTAAGCCTCGAAGTTGTATTTTAGTTAAAAAACATATCAAAGCTTTTCTGTGTCCAAACAGCTCTTCTGACCTGACAGTTGTCAAGATGGAGAACGTGGACGCAGTGAGTCTATATCTTGCATCCGCATATATGGCTCACGACAAGCCGTCACCGCCAGTCGAAATAGGACAACTCCAAACCGCACTCGGATCCAAAAGAGGTAACTTGCTGCTTGGTTGCAACGCCAATGCCCGACATGAAGTCTGGGGCAGCTCGGTAACCAATGAACGAGGTGAGTCTCTTTTTGATTATATTATTGAAAACAATTTAACAATGTGTAACAGAGGTAATATCCCACCTTTAGATTTCCTAGTTCTGAAAATTTTGAGGGATGGTAGGATGTACTTGACACTACATTCGCCTCTATTAACGTTAACTCTATGGTGGAAAACTGGAGGGTATCCCCGTTAAGGACCTTTTCAGACCACAAATGGATCCTCTTCAGTCTTAACTTTAATATTATAAAGCCACCACCCTATAGAAACCCAAAAAGAATTGACTGGCAAAAATTCAGTCAAATTATTAAATCCAAATTAAACACAATTCCAAACGTTAATCCAAATTCTGTGGCCGAGCTTTAGAGAAAGGTTAAAACTTTTGAAGCGGCTATGGGTGTCGCCTTCAAGATCTCGTGCCCAATAAAATTTAGCAAAAAAACCCTACCTGCATGGTGGAATGAAGATCTTTCAAATCCTAGAATATTAACGAGAGATGTCTTCAATATGTGTTATAAGCATTAGTATTTCAAACCGTATAAAGACTGTCTTAAATTATACAAGCGAACTTAAGCATCAGCCAAGCAACAAACATGGAGAGAGTATTGTCATTCTATAGAAAATATCAGAGACTCAGCCAGATTTTGGAAGATCCTGTCCAAAGAGCTCAAACCCCTCCTTTCTTAAAAAGGAGGATGGTACGTGGACTGAGTCACCTGTTGAGGCTCTGGAGCTATTGATGGAAACACACTTTCCAGGTTGCACACACAGTAATCCAGAATCACATCGATCCCCTGAAGAACAGTCAGTACATTTAGGGGAAATTTCGTCCGTCATAACTAAAGAAAATATAGTTTGGGTTATAAAAAGTTTTTCTCCGTATAAATCTCCTGGCCTGGACGGCATACTCCCTATTATGCTACAAAAACTACAAGACGTAGTAGTTCCATGGCTGGAGTTCCACTTTAAAAGGTGTCTCTTGCTTAATCATGTTCCAGAGTCTTGGAAACAGGTTAGAGTTGTTATTATCTCAAAGGTGGGAATCGGCAAAAGATTTTCGCCCGATTAGTCTGACCTCTTTTGTGTTAAAGATCCTAGAACGCATCCTAGATAATCGCATTATAGAAATTCTAACTATTTCCCCTCTATCAAAATCATACCCTGCATACCTCAAAGGCAAGTCTACTGAGACAGCTCTTCTCCAGTTGTGCGCAAAGTTGAAACTACATTACATAATAAAGAATATACTTTAGCAACTCTCTAAGACGTAGAAGGAGCCTTTAAAAACGTTCTAACTGAATCTATTCTACAATCCCTCATCGACTTCGGAGTTGATGCTTCTCTAAGAGAATGGGTAGTATCCATGCTTAGTGACAGAGTAATTCAAGCTAAGATAGGTAATTCACAATCGATCAAATACGTAAACAGAGGAACACCACAGGGAGGAGTTCTTTCTCCTTTACTATGGCTTCTTGTAATGAACAAAATCCTAGTGGAACTTGAGGAAGGGGGGTGAAGGTTGTGGCGTATGCAGACGACTTAGTTTTGCTGGCATCTGGTAAGTTCCAATCTGTGATTAGTGAAAGTACTGACAGGTCCCTGCGTTAAGTTAACAGCTGGGCCATAAGCTGCGGTTTGGGGATTAATCAAAGCAAGACAGAACTGTTTCTCTTTACAAACAAATATAAGATACCTACCTTCACTCGCCTCAACGGTCACACTCTCCCACTCTCATCCCATGCTAAATATCTGGGTGTAATTCTTGACCCTAAACTAAACTGAAAATTGAAAATTGAAAAAAATGTTAAAAAAGCGAGCATTACTTCTTATGCCTGCAGTGAAACATTCGCAGTAAAACATTCCGCAGAAGTACGACCAATACTAACCTATGGATCGATTGTCTGCCCTAAGCAAAGCCTACAATACCGATAAGATCAAAAAGATACAAAGAACAGCTAGCGTAAGAACCACAGGAGCACTGCGATCCTGAATTCCGATGCCCTGAACGTTATTTTACAATTTCTTCCTCTCGACCTACATATAAAATATTTAGGATACTGCACTGCAGGATACTAAAGGAAATTGGACTTAGGGAAATTGGTTCATGAACCGACAGACCCTTCGGTCACTGCAATATTACCAAATTGCTACCCCCGGGCTTCGTTTCGACTAATGCCGATTACCGCACTCCCTCTCTGACTCTTTGCAAAAGTTTCAACGTCGCATTCCCTACCCGAAAGGAGTGGGAGGATGGATATATAACGAAAAATTATGACACAATCATTTTCACGGACGGTTCAAAAATGGAATGCGTTGTTGGAGCAGGGGTCTTCTCTGAAACACTTAATGTATCTAAGTCACTTCGACTGGTAAACTACGCTAGCGTTTTCAAAGCGGAACTGTTTGCAATAAAAGAAGCATGCAAAATACTAAAGCAAAATCCAAATCAAAACCGTAATACTGTGACGACGACACTTAAATTTTAATAGCATTCTTAGAAATATGAGATAACATAAACATTGGTCCAAATCCAATTGCATTTTTGAATATAAATATTGGACAATCTTCATTGCTATGAACAACCACCACTTCACATCGAAGAGCATCAGTAAATAAATCTGCTAAAATAAACATTGGACGATCTTCGATGCGGCCAACAATCATCGGACAGCATCACCAGACAAGTCTCAGTTGCAGCGATCATCAGACACACATTACACATCATTGTACACAGTCGACTTTCGTCTGTTCTGTTCTTGTATTTTATTTTATTTTCTAAATAAAGTTTAAATTTGTTTTTTAAAAAATCTTCGACTCTTTTTAAAAAGTTATTTGGCTTAGTCAGTAGGATACTCAATGAGATCTATAAACGAATATTATAGTGACATATGAGATCCAGTGTAGGGAAACCATTTCCAGCACCTACAGAATATATATATATCTCTACACAAACTATACACGATATACATTACACCTATCATTGATATGTTACAGCATAACATCATTTAACATACTATAAACATTAAACACAACATGTAGATCGAACCAACTCGAAAAATTTAAACGACCAATGTACTCAGAAAATCTTTCCAGTACATTACATTCAAAACCAACGTCAACCAAAATATATCTTAAAAGCAAAAAAGATACACAAATCGAAAACCAACCGCATGAACCGGTTCAGAAACCAACAAAAAAAAGTTCATATCTAAAAGTTCAGCTAAAATCATAATAACGACATCTATGAACAAAAAGAAATAGTATTCAGTTACCCCTCATCAAAGCTATCGCTGAAAACGAAACGAGAAAAGCGCGACGAACGTATCGGTAATTGGCACACACAAAAAACCACCACCATACACGCACAGAACTGACGTCAGCATAGTGGACAAAATGGCTAACCCAATTATTAGGCAAGCACCAAGTAGGAGATGACAGGTAGATAGAATACAGGGAGACAAAAATTGTAGATAGGACTTTTTATAGGTAGTCGTCGAGTTATTGATAGTTTCCACTGTTAGAGGAAATAATAGTAGCGAAAAATAGAAAGCAAAACCGAAACCGAAGTATTATAAATATAACGAACGAAACAAAAGATAGTAGACATCACGAATACTATGAAATAATATTTCAATGAAGATAGATAGTTAAATCTGAAACACCACCTATCTGTTAGAATCAGAACCTTCATTATCAAGAACAAACAATTTAAGTACACAAGTAGGAATAAAACATGTGGTGAGAAGTACATAAAATAAATGTCATTAGATCAGAGTCATATTCAATCCGTCAGTCTCTAAACGAGAAGTGATAGACACAGAAATGTCAAATCAGCTGACAGACCGACAACGAAATTTAACAAGACATTTAAACGTACGAAAACAAATACAAATACTTACCTACGACTTATTTCTGAAAATAATAAATCATACTCCCCCAGAAAAGAAAAAATCTTAGATACATCAGAAAAATGTCAACAGTCCTGTACGGACAAGTTAACAAAATAACTTTATAGTAAAAAATACTCTATGACGGATATAATCCAAAAATACATACTTACCAGACCATAACGTAGGTACGAAACTACAATACAAAGAACATATACTTACCTAGCTGAAAACATAATGTGTCAATCACACACATCATTCAGGTCTAAAAGTATGTGGAAAGTAAAAACATAGTCCACTCATAATAGAGCAAGGTGATATAAAATCACAACCACAATACATCCCACACAAAGGAGCAGAGATCTTATTGGAACATCATTTTGTTCCAAGCTAAAAATATCTTTCCCCTCCTAAAAGTTTAAAATCGGAACGGCCGCACTTAGAACAACTGCCGAGCTGAAAAGTTCAGAAACGTGGCTAAAGAATTTCTTTTCCACACAACTACGCAGAAAGTAAGATAACTTAAGAATAAAGTAATTTGCATAACATATTTAACAAAGCTGAATAAAGAATAGTCATTAAACCGAAAAATAAAGAACATCAAGTAAGTAGAATTTTACCAAGAAGAAAAAAGAAAATCGAATTAAAAAAAGTTTTACCCACCCTCTAGGAGGTTTTTTTTGATCAACCCCAATGATATACTCACCATTCAATCAAAGATAGAACAAGTCAAAAAAATCAACCTGAATGAAGATATCGCATTACCGACCAAAAAGTAAGAAAAAAATCCGAAGAAAAATAAATATCTATAAAAGCATAAAAAAAAAATCCATTAGGCGTCATTGCAAAAAGCATAGGCCGACATTTTGTGAAATTGCTAAACGATAAGAAAAAGGTGGAAAAAAGGAGCAGAAATTAAGCGGCAATATAGGATACTCATATACCAAGTAAAATAAATCATGAATTTAGTAGAAAACGATAGAATTTGTTAAAATACCATAAAACAAAAAAATTAGTAGAAGCACACTACAGTGCTATAGATTAGTACAAGAAATTAAAAGATAGAAAAAATCTAATAATCTTTTTTTTTGGTGCAATATAGGTAGTTAAGCATAGCCAGAACATTTTTGTGGTGCAATCCTACAGAAAAAGTCTAGCGAAACACTGCGAACAAAAAAGCTGACCGAAGCTGTACTACCTGGTAAAAAAACTTTTTACGTCACATCAATATATATGTTTATATATGTAACAGAAATATATATGGAACTCCGTTGATTCCATACAAAAGTCGATTCAACGATCCTTAGAGGAAGGTCGAATTTCCCTAATTGTCGTCAACTTTCAACAAGGCTATATAAAGCAAAAACAGCATGCGATCACCTAGTGATAGTATTGTACGTCACTGCCAGCAAATACAGTTCGATTCAGCGTAATAACTGTACAACAAATTTCCCGCAGCAAAATCATCATACAGAAAATTTATATAAGTATCAAGGAACTAAGGTACTGTAAATTTTATTTATCATACTTTTGTGCCCATAAAATTACCCTTGGGGAAAAAATATCAAGAAAAAATTATCCAGAAAATCACCCAAAAATAAAAGTGTTAAATTTACATAGTGTGACCAATTATACGTATATAATAAGAAATTACCTATATTCTTTCTTCTTTAAACGGAAGGAAATTTAATAGCTGAAAACGAAGTTAAAGAAATAAAATTACGTACATGCATGATTGCATACCTACATTTTTTTGAAGTCATATACTTCACAATTTTTGCTAAACGCTGCAAAGTAGTAGTGAAACAAATTTAAAGTTGATTGTTGAAGAAGAAGTCATCTGTTACGACGAAAAGTCATTTTTAGTCAAATTTAATATTGATCCAAGCGATCCAAAACGTAATTGTTGCAGACCATTGAATAATTATCCTAAAGAAAAACATAAAAGTAAAGATTGAAGATAAAGATAAAATCTTAAACAAATTTATTTGTGAATTTGGAAAAATAAAATATGCAGCAAAAAGAAGTTATAAATACTTATAACAAATTTTAGTGAGAATCTCATGAGATGATCTCATGTGACTCCATCACTACGTACCAATTAGAATACCTATTTTATGAAGTGAATACACACATCCGTTTACATATGCCTTTAAAAAAGTAAATAAGTTAAAGTTTATGTATTACTTTATGAAACTTGTTTGTAATTCATGTGAGAATACTCTGATTGGAACAATTTTAGTAAAACTTATTTTGATCCGAGTTGATAAATCAAAATTCAGTTCGAACTTTAATAACAAGAAGCAAATTAAAATTGATCGGGAATCATTTTTATATTCGTGTACGCGAAATATTATTTGTTTTGAATTCAAAGTTATCTGAATTCAATAAAAGTGTAAAAAGAGTAAAGCCAGTACTCAATATTTTTTTGTGTGAAAAGCCCTAAGCTGAAAGTAAAGAAAAATAAAAAAAGGTGTACATAATTCATGGTAGAGGTCATGAGACTTACATAATTGTGCCTATTGATGAATTATATCCACGCTTTAGTAAAATTTTGTATTTGAGTCGCTGAAATCAAAGCGAGTAAAGTAAATATTTTTGTGAAGACATGGTGAAAATAAACTTAATTATAATCCGAGTTAATGGAAGTTAACTTTAAGTTCACCATAGTGACATATTTGAGTACTTACCTACTTTTGAGATACACTTATCGTATCGTTGTCTAGTATCGTCATTTTTTTATGTAAACTCGGTTAAATATTTTCGCGAAGTTGAATTTAGACGACCTGAAAAAAAAAACATATAAGAGTAAACAGTGAAGTCTGAATTTACTTACCTACGTGTCATTGTCTTGCGTATTTTAATGACACAACCCAGTCTGTTAGAAAAACCGTAAAGAAATTTTAGTCTGTCTTTTGAAGTTACCAAAACCAACCAGGGAACAAGGGGAAATGCATTTCTACTACAACCTGCGTATTTTTAAGAAATTATATTGATTTTTTTTTATCTTATTTAACTATATTGCTATATAAATTAAATAACTTTTAACTTTTTTAGCTCTGATAGCCCTTTTGATTGAACATAAATTTAATTTTTTTTGATTTCTTTGGTTTTTATTACTGATGGGATTTGTGGGAGGTGTTAACCACCTATATAAATTTTGAGTCTTGAAGTTATCGTGTTGTCGAGTCATTTTAATAATCGAATGTTAATAGTGTACACCAGAATAAAGGCATATCGCTCCTAGGAGCCGTTAACTTCGATCTTATCCTTTATTGAGATAAGTCTCCAAATAGAGATTTGATATGAACTGCGTTCGTTTATACACTTCGGTAGATTTTGTCGTATTTTTGTAGTCAAGTCATCTGCCGAGATTACCTGAACAGATCGTGTAGGGGGGAAGTAGAGACATTTGTTTTTACAGCCTCTTGCTTGTCTTTTGAATCTAAATAAGATCGTAAATCTTATGAAGGATTTAGTTTTTGCGAAAATTAATTTAGTCAGTTTTTTTTGTAGATCCGTCCGATTTAGAGAAATCACATACGAAGTGTTAGATTATATATTTTGAGAATAATTTGAAGTAAATTTTTGAGATTTAGTTTTGAGAAAGTAAATCTAGTTTGAGTAAAGTAAAATTTTTTATACGGTCACACTAAATAAGATTTTTGAGATTAAATATTTTTAGAGAAATTTTGATATTAAGATTTAAGTTTATGATAATAAAATTGTTTAAGGATTTAAAAGAATTGAAATTGCTTAGTTTTTGTTTTGAGACAGTTTTGAAATGAAGTTGAAGACCAATCATTTTCATTTTGATAAATTTTTCAGTTTTAGTCATGGCAGTTTAGAGGAGTAAGGATCGGAGTCGTGGGTGAAATGACACTTGCGTCGAAGAGAGCAACACAGTCCACAACGACAACGACAACAACAACAACAACCAGGTAGTGAATATAGATGTAGTAAGGAGGAACATTCTACGCTAATTTCGTGAATTAGCGCGATGTTTCCTCAAATTAAATTTCGTGCTAGAGGAAACGTCATAAGGGAAGATAACTGTTAGTGGTCACTGACAGAATCTTTTGGTCGGGTAGATAGGCACAGTGGAGGATCTTTATAACACCTGATTCTCCCACACAAAAGGGTTCTTTTAACAATCCCTGAGCGTAAAGAACATGGAGGGAAGGGCTTAGGAAGCTCAGAAGGATAATTCCATCTTTGTCCTTGTTTGTGAATCTGTCCGCTAGTAACAATTCGAGTTTTCAATCTTTTCATTATTTTTGTTTTCTTCACTACGTCGAGCAATCAACCCCATTGAGGCATTTTTAATCGTTTCGAGTCAATTAACAGCTTGATTCCAGGTCAAATAATTATAAGATACCGGCTTCCGTCTCCTGTAGCAAAGACTCGCGACCCTTAGCACCATGAGCTAGTTGAGGTGGATGAGAAGGACCTGACGCAGCAGTCGAGAGTTAGCCACCCCTATTTGCTTCGGCTTGGACGTGCTTCTCTGTCGAGGGGAGTACTAAATGTCGATAGTGAGTAGGGTTTAGAAACCTTGTCCATGTTAGTTCTCTTCAACTCATATGTTTGCTGTTTCTTACACACACCTTAGGTTTGACTAGGTATAGGAGTTAAACACTTTTCTGTGGCAGTGTATAGTTAAGAGAGAGGTTCATATCGAGTTAGAATATCATTTGAGGGTTACGTTTTTTTTTTTAACTTAACCTGTCCTTCATCAGACGTAAGGTCAAGGAATTTTTCCAAGTGTCATACAACCAGTGTATATGTCATCTAGGTACACACAGATTCTTCTTGTTGTGCGAGGACGTGCGAGTATCGAAGTAGATCCCTGTCCTATCTGTTGAGATGGATGGAGGGTGAGGTCAATATCCCGCATTTCTCTCTTATCAGCATGAGGTTTCTTTTTTATGGATAATGGTTCTGCATAGATTAGTTGGTTTCTTTCTTTTAGAAGTTATTAGTGGTAGATAGGAATGCTAAGTTTAGATGGAGATTAAAGGTGAAAGGATCCTACTGAGTTGAGGCGTTGTCCTGCAACGAGGATTTATTAAGTTTTCACGTTTCGTTTCTTTGTGAAGCAAATGAGATTGAAGTAACCTAGTCTCAGTTTTTGCAATCAAGGGATTAGTAATCTGCGTCGTTTATCTAAAGTTTAGTGTACAGTGGGTGTGGTATTTGAAAGAGACTGGCAACGTCCATGTAAACATTAATTTATTTTATTTTTTTTCATTATCGTTACCATTACACACAGCTAACTCCATCTTACATCATACAGGCATCAATGAAAATTTCACCCACAAAATTCACCATCAACATCATATGAAATTTTTATTGCGAAATTCAGCTATTTCATGGTTTATTTTATATTCATGCATTGCATTTTTATAAAAACTCAACAAAATACAAATTACCATTTCTCTAATGTAATTTTATGATTTCGCCTTCCTGTATAATACTTTGTTCTGAGTAATGGTCAACGACGAAACAATTTAAAATATTTTTCCCATTACATAAAATGGCGTGGGGCTGCCCGAAGTTTGTAGTGAATAATAAAATGTTGAAGATTTTGAAAAGTAGAAGGAAGACTAGTTTTTGAAGTGTTAGCATCATTTTCTTTAATAAATTTTTTTTTTGTTAGAAGTAAAACAAATTTTGAGAAATCGTTTGTGGTTGATAGTTTTTATTTGAGATTTTCCATCGGAAGGTAGATAACTCAGGTATCGACCGGTGATTGGTGAATTTTTCCCGATTACGTCAGCTGCGATAACCAGCTTAGATACTTTTCCACTCTCGTAAAAATACCATAAATTTATTTCATATTTAGAGTTATTTAGAAGTTAGACGGCCGTATTGGATGCGATAGTTAGTCCGGTGGCTGTAGCGTTTAATCTAAGTAATTCGCAATTTTAGTTAGTCTTTGAAGTTTAGTAAGTTGTTCTTTCGACCGGTGAATAGTCGAACTTTTTTTCCTGTTTACGTCAGCTGCGAAAGCCAACGAACGAAAACAGAGTAGAAGACGTATCAACCTAAATTTTGATTTTTAGTTAACATCATATACACTTGAGGTAGAAAATTAGCATTGTTGTTTATGATCAATTCTTTTCATAGTTTGTGGTCTGTTGTCCGTTAAGAGATGTGAAGAACTTTCTTAAGTCAGTAGCGACAGGGGGAAGCTGTAGAAGAAGGAAATTGTAACAAACCGCTATAACATAATAAAACCTTAATAAGATTCATAGTAGAATGTGTTTGCATTATTTTTACAGATTTTTAGAAAAGAAATCTGAATGTTGTTGTTAAGTTGCTCTTGGACCGTAGAAATTCCACTCACGACTCCAACCCTGCAATGAAGATTGAGAAAACCAATATATAAAGAAGTTTAGTAAATCAAAAATTATTGAAGAAATTTTTGAAACTTTTAGTAAATCACAATTTTTTGAGAAATTTATTTTTTTGAAATTTTTTGTTGAGATTTATAGATTTAGAATTTGCCGTGTGGCCTTTTTAGTTAAGATTGCCGTGTGGCCTAATTAGTTTAAGATTTCCTGGTGGCGTATTTAGTTATAGTTTGACCTGGTGGCGCATTTAGTATTTGTAAGATTGCCGTGTGGCACATTCAGTTTTGCCGTGTGGCGTATTTAGTATTTGCCTGGTGGCGCATTTAGTTTAAGATTGCCGTGTGGCGCATTTAGTAGTTGTAGTTTTGCCTGGTGGCACTTTTGTAGATTAAGATTGCCTGGTGGCACATTTAGTTTTTGTAAGAAATTTAATAGATAGAAGAAGTATTGAATTGTTGGAAGAAGTAGTCCAGAAAGTCAATAGTTTAGTTTTTTTAGAGGGCCAAAACCCAATAAAAAGGAAGATAGTTAGTAAGATTAGTTAGTAATTTTTTTTTATACTCAGGCATTCTCGTTCTTAGAACATTTAAAGCTTAAATCCGTTTAAGACGGAAAGTGACATAATTTTTCATGGGGAAAGTAAAACATACCCCAATTAAATCTAAACAGTCCAACCCACGTTTACCGTCGATCCCTAGAGAACACAACACTCGCTCAAGGAGAAACATGGACGAACAAGAGAATTTAGCTATGGACAGACCATCCGATTCACATGGAAGTATAACTGCAAACCAACCCACAGCAGAACCGCAAAGAGAAACACAAGAAGAACCAGTTATTGAAAGCAGACCAGACCCAGCACCAACGCAGAGGATTACATCACCTGTAGGTAGGCGCAGTCTGAACACGAGTTTCAATTCACAAGAGGAAAACCGATTAGAAGATTACATACGAGGCATAGTGGCTACATCAGTAGGTATCAGCAAAGATGACGATCGAAAGGCACTGAAAGAAACATTTTCCAGTAGTCAAAAGCAGATACTCGATCAAGTCGGCAACATAATACGACAAACACTAACCGAAACGTTAAGCCAGAATAATGCCAGAGGAATAAATCCACCAACACAACCATTAGTAGACCTATGTGACCAACCGACTCCTCAATATGAAGCGACTCAAAATCATAACAATGCACCAATAAGAACTAGAGAAGCAAATGTACCTACGTATACGAGAGAATTTCCTACAATGAATCAACCTACTAACCAACCAAATGTTACAAGCGCTAATGACTTGGAATTTTTCCGAAGAATTAATCAGATGAGATTTGAAGATTCACCAGCAAGGCCTAATGCTGAAGTACCACTGACATCACCAGCCGGAACGTTTGTAAGATTTCCACACTATCACAAGTGGGGGATAAAATACAACGGCAAAAACATGACAGTGGACGAATTCTTATTTCGTTTGGAAAGAGTCAAGGATAGCCACAACACATCTTGGCCAGAAATTGTAGCAAACTTCCACCATTTTATTGCAGGCTCAGTAGAGACATGGTTTTGGGGATTTTTGAAGAGTAACCCCAGATCATCATGGTTGAATTAACGATTGGCACTGACAGAGCAATATCAAACTCTAGAAACAGATTCTGAATTATTCAGACAGATGTCAGATCGGAAACAACAACCAGGAGAAACGTTTGAGAACTTTTATAAAGATATATTACGAATTAACTCAAGAATGAAATCGCCGAAACCGAACTCAGAGTTAGTAGAAGTATTGAAGCAAAACGTGAAGCGCAAAATGGGAGAACTCTTATTAACAGTAAAGTCTAGCAGTCTAAATGACTTAGTGCAAACCTGCAGGATGATGGAAAGATACTGGAACAATCAAGACCTTCTTCGTAACCGTGCTCCACCTGCGTTTGTTAATCACCAACGCAAACAAGTGAGTGAAATAGGAGTGCAGATGAATGAACTACCAGTTGCAGAAATGTCAACAGCAGTAGAGGCGTTTAATCCGAATCGATCTCGAGAAGCTAATCAAATAAGTGACAATGTCAGTTGTTGGAATTGCCAAGGAGTAGGTCATGTTTTCCGTGACTGTAACGACTTGCAACGACGCTTATTTTGTTACAAATGTGGTACCCCAGGAGTAGTAACACCAAGTTGCAGAAAATGCTCGGGAAACCCATTCAAGAGCCAGCATCATCTCGAGAGAGATCTGGTGAAGACGGGAACCTCGGAAAGACCATTGTAGATAATTCACTTTCGCATAAACATGTCCTTCCAAATTTTTCCGTACAAAAACCTTTTGAAATTTTAAAACCTTATATTAATGAACAAGAAACAATTAAGATACTTAAACCTATATTTCAATCTAGAATACCAATTTTGAGAACGCTCAAGCCCTTACATCAAAGACAGCTTGAATATGCTGAAGCTAGGAAGAGAATTTATACTTTTCCAAACCACCAGAAGAAAATTTTGAAGTTAAGAAACAAATTTTGAAGCTACCACAATCGATAGTATTTCGGGTGATCCACGCCCATACATCGAAGTAGAGTTATTAGAAAATAAATGGCTTGGATTACTTGACTCCGGAGCGAGCATCAGTTGCCTTGGTAACGGTGCTGTTAGAATTATTGAAGAATTGAACATCCCAATAAGGAAGTCCACGCCCATACATCGAAGTAGAGTTATTAGAAAATAAATGGCTTGGATTACTTGACTCCGGAGCGAGCATCAGTTGCCTTGGTAACGGTGCTGTTAGAATTATTGAAGAATTGAACTTCCCAATAAGGAAGTTCACGAGTAGTGTTTCTACTGCTGATGGCAGAAAACAAGACGTGATAGATGCCATTACTACACAAGTTCAATGTAAAGGCATAACCCATTCTATGGATCTTTACATAGTGCCATCACTATCACAAAAATTAAGTTTAGGCGTAGATTTTTGGTCGATGTTCAAAATCGCACCACATATCATTTCTTCATTAAGTTTCGCTACCGAGACAACATCCGAACCAGCCAACAAATCGGAATGCATCTTATCCGTGGAGGAATCCACCATTCTGAAAAAAGTAATCGAACAATTTCCGTCATTCGCCGTCCGAGGTCTCGGACGAACACATCTGATGGAACACAAGATAGATACGGGAGACGCGCTTCCAATAAAGCAACGTCACTATCCCATATCCCCAGCAGTACAATGCCTAGTTGACGCGGAATTGGATCGTATGATATCGTTAGGTGTTATTGAGGAGAGACAGAGTGCATGGTCATCACCAGTAGTACTAGTGAGAAAACCAGGAAAAAACCGATTATGCCTCGACTTCCGAAAAGTTAACAGCGTAACGAAGAAAAATGCGAATCCAATTGCGCACATCGAAGGATTGTTAGCACGCCTTTCAGAAACACGTTATATTTCTAGCGTGGATTTGAAAGATGCATACTGGCAAGTACCCCTGGAGAAAGAATCACGGGAGAAGACAGCGTTCACAGTCTCTGGACGTCCCTTATATCAGTTCCGGGTGATGCCGTTCGGACTCTCGAACGCCGCGCAAAGTTTGACCTGTTTGATGGACAAAGTGATTCCTCGAGAGTTGAGAACACAAGTATTCATTTACTTGGATGATCTTTTAGTAATCTCGAAGAACTTCGATGACCATATCGAAATTTTAAAGAAAGTAGCTAAACATTTGACCGACTCTGGATTAACAATTAATGTAGAGAAGTCAAAGTTTTGTTTTAGAGAACTGCAGTATTTAGGGTATAGAGTAGGACAGGGTTGTTTAAAAGCTGATCCGGCAAAAATTTCAGCAATTTTAGAATTCCCTATACCAACGACTCTACGTCAAGTCCGCAGATTCTTAGGAATGGCCGGATGGTATAGGAGGTTTATTGAGAATTTTTCAACACTGACCGCCCCTTTATCTGATACATTAAAGAAAAATCAAAAGTTTATTTTTGGAGAAGAAGCTATCAAGGCTTTAGAGCTAGTGAAGCAATCATTAACGTCAGCACCCGTTCTTACAAACCCTGATTTTAATAAAGAATTTATTATTTGTTGCGATGCATCTGCAACAGGCATAGGTTGTGTATTGTGTCAAAAGAACGAAGACGGAGATGAGATGCCAATTTATTATTATTCTCAAAAGCTTAACGCTGCTCAGAGAAATTATTCAGTTACAGAAAGAGAATGCTTGGCAGCAGTCCAAGGCATTTACAAGTTTATACTGAACGTCGAGGGTTACAAGTTTTTGGTAATAACCGACCATGCCAGTCTGAAGTGGTTAATGAATTTGAAGGATCCAACTGGGAGATTAGCCCGGTGGAGTCTCAAGTTACAAAGTTTCGATTTTATGATAGAACACCGTAGAGGAACTCAACACCAAGTACCTGACGCGCTGTCACGCGTGTACGAAGTTGATGTATTAAATGTTGAAAACCCCAATACGATACCTATAACGAATAATCAATCGGAAGTGTTACATATAGATTTGGAAGATCCTAATTTTAAGTCTGAAGAGTATCTTCAACTAGCTGCGCACATTAAAGAAAATAAGGAACGATTACCTGACCTTATGGTGTCGGAAAACTTCGTTTATAAAAAAGTAAAACACGCAACAGGTAACCCGATTGAAGATGATATGACTTGGAAACTTTGGATTCCATCGGAACTGACCGAAAGGTTGATCTTTCAAGCTCACGAACCACCAAAATCGTCGCATGGGGGGATCACCAAAACCTTGTATCGCCTGCGAGAGAGATGTTATTGGCCAGCCATGGCAAGTCAAGTGAAACTTTACATCAATAATTGTGATACATGTAAAACCACTAAAGCGCCAAACATAACGTTACGTGCAGAGATGGGTAAAGCCTTCACGGCAGAACGACCATTCCAACACGTATATGTTGACTTTTTGGGACCGTATCCCAGATCAAGGAAAGTTAATACTTTCATAATAATAATACTTGACCAGTTAACTAAATTTGTATTAATTAAGCCTCTTAGAAAAGCTAATACAAACGAGCTAATTAAATTCCTGACAGAAGAAGTATTTTTAATTTTCGGAGTACCTGAGACGTTGCTTTCCGACAACGGATCTCAGTTCATTAGTAAAGAATTCGGAAAATGTTTAGAAAATTTTGGAATTAAACATGTAAGAACAGCTGCTTACGCACCGCAGGCAAACGCGAGCGAAAGAGTGAATCGTTCTACTTTAAGCGCCATTCGCGCATATATTGATTCAAAACAAAGCAACTGGGACGAACATTTGTCCGCAATCAGTAGTGCTTTACGCACATCTGTTCACAGTGTGACAGGCATGTCACCCTATGAAGCCTTGTTCGGACAACGTATGGTGAAACACGGTGCCGATTATAAGTTGTTGAAGAAGCTGGGAGATCTAAATCAATCTGAGATTGATTGGCTACCGAAAGCAGCGAAGATGAACATTCTGCAAGCTTATTTAAAAACCGCTCTAGGACGAGCTCATGAATCTTATGAGCATACCTATAACTTAAGGAGCAAAGTAGTAAATTACAACGTAGGAGATAAAGTGTTCCGTCGTAACTTCATTTTAAGCGACGCATCAAAACACCGGAACGCAAAACTTTGTCCCAAGTTCATCAAAGGCCATGTCATCAAAATCATAGGTAATAACCTTTATAAAGTACGCGATGAGAAAGGATTTGAGACGGTAGTCCATACTAAGGATTTGCGGAAATGATGAAATTCCTTGTGTGACTACAAACAAGAAAGAAACAAGAAAACACTATCATGTTGAGCTAATGCTAGCTAGTCTGTGCATGAGACTCAGGGATCGTGGGTTCATTGGGATTAAGATTTTATTTTTATTCAAACTTAATAAACTCAATAATATCTAATAAATAAATGATTTCTTTTCCATGCTCATTTGTTCAAGGTAGACTCGAACAAAAGAACATGTTTTGTAGGGAAACCATTTCCAGCACCTACAGAATATATATATATATCTCTACACAAACCATACACGATATACATTACACACACCTATCATTGCTATGTTACAGCATAACATCATTTAACACACTATAAACATTAAACACAACATGTAGATAGAACCAACCACTGATCTCAATATATAACTGGATAGCGTATTCCATACAGTATATAACAGTTTTTTTGAAGCAAATTGAAGATGACAGATGGTGGATTTTATCATAATTTGACGTCTACTAAAAAAAACAACAAAAACTTCGCCATTTTTTTGCCATTTTTGATATTATTTTGTTCGAGGATGATCAAGATGAAACGTTTTTGATTTCTTTTAATTTTTGTGATGGCAATAGTTTTTGTAGTAAGCAGATGTGTTTCCGAGATGTATTAATTATTAAATGCAGACAAAACAAAGAAAGAAGTAATCGATCCATTTCATAAGTCCTTAAGAGTTTGTGATACAGAAGAACAAATTCAATTCGTTTGGCTTATCAAAGCTATAAAGGGTAAGTTTAAAAACATGAACTATAAATATAATAATAAAAATATTTACAATATCTTCCCCAATTTAGATGAATTAAGAGATTAAATCATTGCAAAATTATGTTTTCAATGTGAGGAATTTTATGCTGATGTGTTGCATCTCATTTTAAAAGAATCTCTGCGTAGCCTACAAGATTTTATTTTGCCATGATGCCAAGGAAACTGACGAAGAAATCGATCTATTATGCAATGCTGTTGAAGAATACGATTCTTAATGCCGAAATCATGAAATTTCGTGAAGCCGAGATTTCTGTCTAGTTTAAACCTCCCCGCAGTGGTTGAAACAGCGGATTCTGTTAATCACTGTTAGAGGTAGTCCCTTGCGCTCAAGACGGTTTAACTGATAAGCCGGAACACCGTCCATATCAAACATTGGTCAAGTTCTTGGTCCACCTCAGGTGTATGGAATATTCCTGCAGACGCCAGAGATGCCATCGATCCACCTGCAGAATCTTGAATGAGAATTTGGAAAAAAAAATTATGTTTTTCAATGCAATAATTTGCAATAACAATAACATTTTTACCAGTTGTATTAGTAGATGAATAAAGTGATGGTATCTAAGGTAATGGTGGTGGTACAATTGTCTACTCGATTCTGTTGTCAAAGCTCGTCGTTTTCGGTTTTGCAAGCAAAACAGAAATCTGAGATTTTATTTTGGAAAACAACACAATTGAGTTAAGTCATTGTAGAATATATTGCCTTCTTTGAGATCACTCAGGGCTAGTTGTACAATAGTGGTTCAAGTTTTTAACTCACAGACTAGCTATGGAAATCAGTGTTTAAAAATTTGAACCACCTTGAACCACGTTTGTACAACTGGCCCTGAATGATCTCAAACAAGGCAATAAATTCTTTAATGACTTAACTCAACTGTGTGTTGGTTTCCAAAATAAAATCTCAGATATCTGTTTTGCTTGCAAATATTCCATACCCCTAGCAAATGCATGTATGCCGTTGCCATATGGCCATTATGGAACATATCCTGGTAGTTATGCTAATCAGTAAGGAGGAATGATTTTAATCGTGTTTTTATATTTCTATATTTAGTATCTAACAATAAGTTACTATCTCAATTTGAATATCAGTTTAGTCCCCAAATTATATTATTGATTGAAAAGAACACAATTGATTGAAAGTCACAATATTATCTATTTTTTCGATTCAATGCTATTTGTTTTGGAACCACAGCATAAAACATGCACAAATTCATTGAATATTTTGTTAAACTGATGAAAAATTCAGAAAACTTGGCATGTTCCGCGCTGTACTTCCAAACCTAATTTCCATATAGGCATGATTTATACATATTTCAACTCGTGTTACTGTCAGGTACAAACTGGCATCCAAAGTTTTTGCTGGCAGTCAATATATAAAAATCTGACTTTCAAAAGTTATATATGTAGTATTAACAATTTCATAGTAACATGAAGTACTAACGATTTCATGGTACTTTTTGAAATTCAAATTTTTATATATTGACTGCTAGCAAAAACTGTCGATGCTTTTTTGTAGCATAGAGTAATTGGTGTCAGTATATGTTTAAATCATGCCTACATATATAGTTTGGAAGTAAGGCGTTAATGGAAGTTTGTAGTGTACCTGTATATGTGACCTGTAATTGAAATAGGTCACCTAGATTTTACTCTCTATAGGTATTTATTTACACTCTGTTTTCTGTATTTATTTACTCAAATTGTGTGTTAGATTGAAAGAATTGCAATTTGTATTTAAGTTAATAGATAGCAAAAGTTAGTTGATCTGACTTGAATAAAAGTGTTCATCTTTAAAAATTTAAGAACTACAAATCTAAATTCTGCTTTTATATGTTTCAGATCACGCTTTTTTCATTATTGATCGTTTAAAAACGTTTATTGTGGAATTATTTTATTGGCTTTTTTGTAAGGCATTTTTTTTTTTGTGTTGTTGAATTTTATTATTATGTATAACATCCTTTTCAAAGGTTTTGTCGATCAAGTTTTCGTTTTGAATATATACTATCTACAGTCGCTCTCAAAGAAGAAGTTTGTCAAGCTGTCGAAGATGAGATTCAAAACGAAGTAAAAGATTTCGATATAAGTGACGATGAATATCTGGAAATATCCACACGCTTATGGGAGCGTTTCTATTCTTGCTATGGACAGTATCACATTGAAGCGTGTCAACCTATTGGCTTTTTGATTCTCGATCCTATTGACGCTCTGTGCATTGTCAAGAAAAATACATTTTCAATGCTTCGACCATGTGAGACACTTGAACATCGAATGGTTTCTGGGGGTAGTGTCGAAATGGATAATGTTATATCTGCTCACTTTGCCAAGTCGGAGCTTTGCTTTGTAAAACCTCAGAAATTTACTTTTCATTGAAGTGTGTAAACGTTCTAATCCATGGCTCATACTTTAACATGCATTTACATCACCAAAAAAATACTAAGAGAATTGAGTTAAATAATTTATTCATTTACTTTTATTTGGTTTCTGCTTTCTATTAATTATACATTAATTTATTGTATACTTTTTTTTCAAAATTCTCGTAATAGTTGGCTGTTTTTTTTTTCTTTTTGTATGTATTTGCAAAAGTAAAAACAATCAAAATAAAATTTAAACAAAATATTGGAAACTAGACTCGCGTATAAATAATTTGTTTAATTAATATTTTTTTTTTAAATTTTGCTTCTAGTTGTTGTTTTTCATGATTTAAGTTACATAATTCTGTTTTAAGTTTTTTTTTAGTTTAGTAACTGGCTTCGTGCCCTGCTAAAATATAGAGGTCGTGTCCTTCGTCACTTCCAAGTGAACCAGTTTTTTATAGTTGACTTTCAAGGGCAACGACTCTGTTAAAAAAAATTATATAAATTAAATTCAAAGTAGTTTAGAAAAATGATTTGCATTAATTGAAATATCAGTTAGATAGTACGTTTTTCTTAGATAGATCTTGATCAGTCTACCACTTTAAAAATAATGAATCTCCTTTGGTTAAAGATCTTTTTTTGTTCTAACAAATCAATAAATTTGATGTTTGATCATTTGACAGAGATTGGCATCATGCTCTTTTATCGAAAAGGCATGCATTCGGTATTGATGCATCTCTTCTTCGTTGAATAAGAAATTACCTTACTGACCGTTCAATACAAGTTGAATCGGATGGTTTTAAGTATGAAGTTATAAAAATAAATGCAGGTGTACCCAAGGGCTCTGTTTGTCTTTTGTTGTTAAAGCGGAACATACCCCCAATGCCACTATCTATGAGTTGCACTTGCATTAAAGAAACTGAACAGCTTTCCATTTTCGGTACGTGCGTCACAGACCACTTTCAGTAAAATGACCATATATTTGATGTCGCCAAAAACGCTTTTTACCTCCCATGATATGGTTGTTATTTACAAAGAATACATCCGTCCAGACTTGAGTACAATTCTCATGTAGGGGCAGGTGGTCCTATAACTGAGCTTTCTGATTAGAATTTAGAAAAGAGCTTAAAATTGACAGCCGACAAGACTATAGTATCACGTTAACATCGCTAGAACATCGTCGTTATGTTTTTTGTCTTTCTTTATTTATATTCCTTCCCTGAAAAATATCAACTTTCAATCGTAACATTCGCACTGCAAGGAATAACCATCAGTTAATCTTTGAACTAATCTTCGGACGTACAGTAAAGTACAGAGATTCTTTCATTAGCAACACAACACGAGCTAATCGAGGAAATCTAATAGTTTTGCAAAGTCTAATTAAAAACCTGACATGAACTTTAAAAATAAAAAAAAAAATAGGTCGTACTGTTTTTCAATACTCAGCTCCATACTTTCTTGCATATCATGGGGTAAGCTTTCCCGATAGTTATATAAACATATTTGTTTATATAACAATATTGATTAATTGTTAAAAAGATTTTGGAAAAGGTCGGTAAGAACACCACCGACGAAATTTTTCGCACTCTGAAGTCAACAACACATTGACAATTTCTCAAAAGCCCGTTCAATTACATGATTATGCTCATCACATTCATATCATCGACACATATCTTCATTTTCTTGTGTTACTTCGCCATTCCTTAGCGACTTGCCCTGCATGCCGTGCTTGTGGAATGCCGAAATACTATCCGGTAGATAGACTACATAAAACATAAATGATCAATTATTTTCTAAATTATTATTACTAATTCAACACATTCTTTTACCTATACTCTCGACAGTAAAATCTAAAGTCAATTGTGAAAATAATTTCTTGTGCTGCTTTGGATTGCCCTCAAGCGTTACAATTTGTATGATATTTCCATAACAAACCAAAATCGCATCCTTTTCCACCTGATGTACTTTAACCACTTTGATGAATTTTCGCCGTGGCACCATAGTTGCTGTCCCATCAAATTCCAGATCATCTGAATGAAACCAGCCCGCACCTAGAAAAAAACATAAGTTTGATTGTATTTTGATGAATTAAAACCAATACCACTGTTCATGTTGATTAACTCCAGTCTCAGACAACCATTCATGCCTTTGCGAACACCGGTGCACACAATTGGATATTCTAGCTCAGGAGTAATGATCATCTCGAATACTGGTGTCTGTCCACCGTTCTGAACAATATGGCCATTTATAACTCCGGCATTTGAAGGCCATTCGCATTGCTTGAGTAACATGAACTTATTTAAAGGATCGTACCATTGCATTAGGAAGATGCCTGATGGCATAGCACCGCACAAATATTTGTAACCATTGTATGGATTACGTGTGACATCTTTGGTGTCGGGAACTTTTGTTGTGAGGGCAAATTTACGTGGTACCAGTCTTTCGGGAATTTTATTCATATGCAGGGAGAAGCGATGAGTCTGTTTAAAGTGTAGGGCGATTTAATCGTGTCGGTAAAGCTGGCAGGATTTTTCTAAATAAAAAAAAACATATTCCATACATTTTAGAATTGACAAAAATAGCTGTTGTCCGTAACTTACCAGACAAGCTCATTAAAACATCTTTGATCACATACAGCCAGGTTGTTCGTCGCGGGAAAAACTGATCGATAGCAGCATCATGCAGTTCATTCATATTAAGATTGAAAATGCCTTCTTCGGCACCAATCAACAAATGCTGATCGCGTGTCTCTGAATAAATCCAAGAGGCTGTACAATGAACACGCAGTGGAAAACCATTGAATATTTTCGAAAAACAAGCGCCCATATGGACCTTTGGTGTGGGCGGTAGACCATTCGAAATGGGTCGTGGCGGGGTGTGTCGCCTTCGATGGGATCTCTTCGGAGGCACAGGAGGGGTATTGTTGAGTAGCTCAGGTTGGGTTTCTCTTTCTTTTTCTAAAGGCAAATAAAAATATAAAATAAAACAGTCTATGAAAATTGTTTAAAGAAAAAAGTAGTTCTTAACCTTCTTCTTGTGTTCCACTATCACTTAGACTTCTCGTCCTTGAAGATTTACCCATATCGTTGAGTAAACCCATCAATTGGTCCATCGAACTATGTCTTCGTGGAGAATCTTCGACTCCATTCTGCAAGTGAAAATGATTGTGAGATAATCATTTTGTGATTGAATTTGAATTTAATTTTATAAGAACACGAAAGTTTTGCTTTTGAATAAGAAATTTTTCGCTAAATGGAATAATTGGAATTTATTTTATATTTTTTACGTTTTAAGTACAGAAGATTCGGAGGAAGCGAATGCAAATAAAAATGTTCACTTATATTCTCATCATGATGTTAAAAATCAATAATTTCGAATTTCACAAGAATGTAAAGCAAGAAATAATAATTGAAATACCTATAATAAATGATTATTACCACGTTATTAAGATAATCTAAAAAAACAAAATTATTTCGCCTAGGCACATGCAGGTTTTTCGCATGTTTCTAGTCAAAATAATAAGCGCCGAGAATAGATTCCGATTTGATTTGCTTGCTGGGGATGTGAAGTTTGAGTTAGTCTTCATACTGACATATTTTAAGAATTTCTTCCAAGCCACTATTAAATCCTTTGTCTGAAAGAAGTTACGAATGTATTAATGAAATAAGAAATCGAATAATAACTTACCATGATTTGCTGGTGGATTTGCATTATTAAAATTTGTTTATTAAAATTACCACAACCAAACTTAAATACACAATTTTAAATATTAAATGCTTCAATTTTTAATAAATAAAACTCGTTTTCATCTAAAGAGTAAAGACAGAAAACTAAACAAACAACCCCATGTTTAAGTATTGTGACATTTGTTAAACTGATATATTGGTATACTGTTATACAAAATTGGGGACTTTTTCATAATATAACACATCTTCAAATTGCTTCATCTTTTTTATATGCATCCGCTATCCAGTTATATATTGAGATCAGTGGAACCAACTCGAAAAATTTAAACGACCAATGTACTCAGAAAATCTTTCCAGTACATTACATTCAAAACCAACGTCAACCAAAATATATCTTAAAAGCAAAAAAGATACACAAATCGAAAACCAACCGCATGAACCGGTTCAGAAACCAACAAAAAAAAGTTCATATCTAAAAGTTCAGTTAAAATCATAATTACGACATCTATGAACAAAAAGAAATAGTATTCAGTTACCCCTCATCAAAGCTATCGCTGAAAACGAAACGAGAAAAGCGCGACGAACGTATCGGTAATTGGCACACACAAAAAACCACCACCATACACGCGCAGAACTGACGTCAGCATAGTGGACAAAATGGCTAACCCAATTGTTAGGCAAGCACCAAGTAGGAGATGACAGGTAGATAGAATACAGGGAGACAAAAATTGTACATAGGGCTTTTTATAGGTAGTCGTCGAGTTATTGATAGTTTCCACTGTTAGAGGAAATAATAGTAGCGAAAAATAGAAAGCAAAACCGAAACCGAAGTATTATAAATATAACGAACGAAACAAAAGATAGTAGACATCACGAATACTATGAAATAATATTTCAATGAAGATAGATAGTTAAATCTGAAACACCACCTATCTGTTAGAATCAGAACCTTCATTATCAAGAACAAACAATTTAAGTACACAAGTAGGAATAAAACATGTGGTGAGAAGTAAATAAAATAAATGTCATTAGATCAGAGTCATATTCAATCCGTCAGTCTCTAAACGAGAAGTGATAGACACAGAAATTTCAAATCAGCTGACAGACCGACAACGAAATTTAACAAGACATTTATACGTACGAAAACAAATACAAATACTTACCTACGACTTATTTCTGAAAATAATAAATCATACTCCCCCAGAAAAGAAAAAATCTGAGATACATCAGAAAAATGTCAACAGTCCTGTACGGACAAGTTAACAAAATAACTTTATAGTAAAATATACTCTATGACGGATATAATCCAAAAATACATACTTACCAGACCATAACGTAGTTACGAAACTACAATAAAAAGAACATATACTTACCTAGCTGAAAACATAATGCGTCAATCACACACATCATTCAGGTCTAGAAGTATGTGGAAAGTAAAAACATAGTCCACTCATAATAGAGCAAGGTGATATAAAATCACAACCACAATACATCCCACACAAAGGAGCAGAGATCTTATTGGAACATCATTTTGTTCCAAGCTAAAAATATCTTTCCCCTCCTAAAAGTTTAAAATCGGAACGGCCGCACTTAGAACAACTGCCGAGCTGAAAAGTTCAGAAACGTGGCTAAAGAATTTCTTTTCCACACAACTACGCAGAAAGTAAGATAACTTAAGAATAAAGTCATTTGCATAACATATTTAACAAAGCCGAATAAAGAATAGTCATTAAACCGAAAAATAAAGAACATCAAGTAAGCAGAATTTTACCAAGAAGAAAAAAGAAAATCGAATTAAAAAAAGTTTTACCCACCCTCTAGGAGGTTTTTTTTGATCAACCCCAATGATATACTCACCATTCAATCAAAGGTAGAACAAGTCAAAAAAATCCACCTGAATGAAGATATCGCATTACCGACCAAAAAGTAAGAAAAAAATCCGAAGAAAAATAAATATCTATAAAAGCATAAAAAAAAATCCATTAGGCGTCATTGCAAAAAGCATAGGCCGACATTTTGTGAAATTGCTAAACGATAAGAAAAAGGTGGAAAAAAGGAGCAGAAATTAAGCGGCAATATAGGATACTCATATACCAGGTAAAATAAATCATGAATTTAGTAGAAAATGATAGAATTTGTTAAAATACCATAAAACAAAAAAATTAGTAGAAGCACACTACAGTGCTATAGATTAGTACAAGAAATTAAAAGATAGAAAAAATCTAATAATCTTTTTTTTTGGTGCAATATAGGTAGTTAAGCATAGCCAGAACATTTTTGTGGTGCAATCCTACAGAAAAAGCCTAGCGAAACACTGCGAACAAAAAAGCTGACCGAAGCTGTACTACCTGGTAAAAAAACTTTTTACGTCACATCAATATATATGTTTATATATGTAACAGAAATATATATGGAACTCCGTTGGTTCCATACAAAAGTCGATTCAACGATCCTTAGAGGAAGGTCGAATTTCCCTAATTGTCGTCAACTTTCAACAAGGCTATATAAAGCAAAAACAGCATGCGATCACCCAGTGATAGTATTGTACGTCACTGCCAGCAAATACAGTTCGATTCAGCGTAATAACTGTACAACAAATTTCCCGCAACAAAATCATCATACAGAAAATTTATATACCTAAGTATCAAGGAACTAAGGTACTGTAAATTTAATTTATCATACTTTTGTGCCCATAAAATTACCCTTGGGGAAAAATTATCCAGAAAACCACCCAAAAATAAAAGTGTTAAATTTACATAGTGTGACCAATTATACGTATATAATAAGAAATTACCTATATTCTTTCTTTTTTAAACGGAAGGAAATTTAATAGCTGAAAACGAAGTTAAAGAAATAAAATTACGTACATGCATGATTGCATACCTACATTTTTTTGAAGTCATATACTTCACAATTTTTGCTAAACGCTGCAAAGTAAAATAAAGTTAAAAACATAAAAGTAACTAAATTATTGAAATTAAGATATAGTGAAACAAATTTAAAGTTGATTGTTGAAGAAGAAGTCATCTGTTACGACGAAAAGTCATTTTTAGTCAAACTTAATATTGATCCAAGCGATCCAAAACGTAATTGTTGCAGACCATTGAATAATTATACATCCTAAAGAAAAACATAAAAGTAAAGATTGAAGATAAAGATAAAATCTTAAACAAATTTATTTGTGAATTTGGAAAAATAAAATATACAGCAAAAAGAAGTTATAAATATTTATAACAAATTTTAGTGAGAATCTCATGAGATGATCTCATGTGACTCCATCACTACGTACCAATTAGAATACCTATTTTATGAAGTGAATATACACATCCGTTTACGTATGCATTTAAAAAAGTAAATAAGTTAAAGTTTATGTATTACTTTATGAAACTTGTTTGTAATTCGTGTGAGAATACTCTGATTGGAAAAATTTTAGTAAAACTTATTTTGATCCGAGTTGATAAATCAAAATTCAGTTCGAACTTTATTAACAAGAAGCAAATTAAAATTGATCGGGAATCATTTTTATATTCGTGTACGCGAAATATTATTTGTTTTGAATTCAAAGTTATCTGAATTCAATAAAAGTGTGAAAAGAGTAAAGCCAGTACTCAATATTTTTTTTGTGTAAAAAGCCCTAAGCTGAAAGTAAAGAAAAATAAAAAAAGGTGTACATAATTCATGGTAGAGGTTATGAGACTTACATAATTGTGCCTATTGATGAATTATATCCACGCTTTAGTAAAATTTTGCATTTGAGTCGCTGAAATCAAAGCGAGTAAAGTAAATATTTTTGTGAAGACATGGTGAAAATAAACTTAATTATAATCCGAGTTAATGGAAGTTAACTTTAAGTTCACCATAGTGACATATTTGAGTACTTACCTACTTTTGAGATACACTTATCGTATCGTTGTCTAGTATCGTCATTTTTTTATGTAAACTCGGTTAAATATTTTCGCGAAGTTGAATTTAGACGACCTGAAAAAAAAACATATAAGAGTAAACAGTGAAGTCTGAATTTACTTACCTACGTGTCATTGTCTTGCGTATTTTAATGACACAACCCAGTCTGTTAGAAAAACCGTAAAGAAATTTTAGTCTGTCTTTTGAAGTTACCAAAACCAACCAGGGAACAAGGGGAAATGCATTTCTACTACAACCTGCGTATTTTTAAAAAATTATATTGATTTTTTTTATCTAATTTAACTATATTGCTATATAAATTAAATAACTTTTAACTTTTTTAGCTCTGATAGCCCTTTTGATTGAACATAAATTTCATTTTTTTTTATTTCTTTGGTTTTTATTACTGATGGGATTTGTGGGAGGTGTTAACCACCTATATAAATTTTGAGTCTTGAAGTTATCGTGTTGTCGAGTCATTTTAATAATCGAATGTTAATATTGTACACCAGACCAGAATAAAGGCATATCACTCCTAGGAGCCGTTAACTTCGATCTTACCCTTTATTGAGATAAGTCTCCAAAAAGCGACGTGATATGAACTGCGTTCGTTTATACACTTCGGTAGATTTTGTCGTATTTTTGTAGTCAGGTCATCTGCCGAGATTACCTGAAGAGATCGTGTAGGGGGGAAGTAGAGACCTTTGTTTTTACAGCCTCTTGCTTGTCTTTTGAATCTAAATAAGATCGTAAATCTTATGAAGGATTTAGTTTTTGCGAAAATTAATTTAGTCAGTTTTTTTTGTAGATCCGTCCGATTTAGAGAAATCACATACGAAGTGTTAGATTATATATTTTGAGAATAATTTGAAGTAAATTTTTGAGATTTAGTTTTGAGAAAGTAAATCTAGTTTGAGTAAAGTAAAATTTTTTATACGGTCACACTAAATAAGATTTTTGAGATTAAATATTTTTAAAGAAATTTTGATGTTAAGATTTAAGTTTATGATAATAAAATTGTTTAAGGATTTAAAAGAATTGAAATTGCTTAGTTTTTGTTTTGAGACAGTTTTGAAATGAAGTTGAAGACCAATCATTTTCATTTTGATAAATTTTTCAGTTTTAGTCATGGCAGTTTAGAGGAGTAAGGATCGGAGTCGTGGGTGAAATGACACTTGCGTCGAAGAGAGCAACACAGTCCACAACGACAACGACAACAACAACAACAACCAGGTAGTGAATATAGATGTAGTAAGGAGGAACATTCTACGCTAATTTCGTGAATTAGCGCGATGTTTCCTCAAATTAAATTTCGTGCTAGAGGAAACGTCATAAGGGAAGACAACTGTTAGTGGTCACTGACAGAATCTTTTGGTCGGGTATATAGGCACAGTGGAGGATCTTTATAACACCTGATTCTCCCACACAAAAGGGTTCTTTTAACAATCCCTGAGCGTAAAGAACATGGAGGGAAGGGCTTAGGAAGCTCAGAAGGATAATTCCATCTTTGTCCTTGTTTGTGAATCTGTCCGCTAGTAACAATTCGAGTTTTCAATCTTTTCATTATTTTTGTCTTCTTCACTACGTCGAGCAATCAACCCCATTGAGGCATTTTTAATCGTTTCGAGTCAATAAACAGCTTGATTCCAGGTCAAATAATTATAAGATACCGGCTTCCGTCTCCTGTAGCAAAGACTCGCGACCCTTAGCACCATGAGCTAGTTGAGGTGGATGAGAAGGACCTGACGCAGCAGTCGAGAGTTAGCCACCCCTATTTGCTTCGGCTTGGACGTGCTTCTCTGTCGAGGGGAGTACTAAATGTCGATAGTGAGTAGGGTTTAGAAACCTTGTCCATGTTAGTTCTCTTCAACTCATATGTTTGCTGTTTCTTACACACACCTTAGGTTTGACTAGGTAGAGGAGTTAAACACTTTTCTGTGGCAGTGTATAGTTAAGAGAGAGGTTCATATCGAGTTAGAATATCATTTGAGGGTTACGTTTTTTTTTTTAACTTAACCTGTCCTTCATCAGACGTAAGGTCAAGGAATTTTTCCAAGTGTCATACAACCAGTGTATATGTCATCTAGGTACACACAGATTCTTCTTGTTGTGCGAGGACGTGCGAGTATCGAAGTAGATCCCTGTCCTATCTGTTGAGATGGATGGAGGGTGAGGTCAATATCCCGCATTTCTCTCTTATCAGCATGAGGTATCTTTTTTATGGATAATGGTTCTGCATAGATTAGTTGGTTTCTTTCTTTTAGAAGTTATTAGTGGTAGATAGGAATGCTAAGTTTAGATGGAGATTAAAGGTGAAAGAATCCTACTGAGTTGAGGCGTTGTCCTGCAACGAGGATTTATTAAGTTTTCACGTTTCGTTTCTTTGTGAAGCAAATGAGATTGAAGTAACCTAGTCTCAGTTTTTGCAATCAAGGGATTAGTAATCTGCGTCGTTTATCTAAAGTTTAGTGTACAGTGGGTGTGGTATTTGAAAGAGACTATCAACGTCCATGTAAACATTAATTTATTTTATTTTTTTTCATTATCGTTACCATTACACACAGCTAACTCCATCTTACATCATACAGGCATCAATGAAAATTTCACCCACAAAATTCACCATCAACATCATATGAAATTTTTATTGCGAAATTCAGCTATTTCATGGTTTATTTTATATTCATGCATTGCATTTTTATAAAAACTCAACAAAAATACAAATTACCATTTCTCTAATGTAATTTTATGATTTCGCCTTCCTGTATAATACCTTGTACTGAGTAATGGTCAACGAAGAAAAAATTTAAAATATTTTTCCCATTACATAAAATGGCGTCCAACGTCGTGGGGCTGCCCGAAGTTTGTAGTGAATAATAAAATGTTGAAGATTTTGAAAAGTAGAAGGAAGACTAGTTTTTGAAGTGTTAGCATCATTTTCTTTAATAAATTTTTTTTTTGTTAGAAGTAAAACAAATTTTGAGAAATCGTTTGTGGTTGATAGTTTTTATTTGAGATTTTCCATCGGAAGGTAGATAACTCAGGTATCGACCGGTGATTGGTGAATTTTTCCCGATTACGTCAGCTGCGATAACCAGCTTAGATACTTTTCCACTCTCGTAAAAATACCATAAATTTATTTCATATTTAGAGTTATTTAGAAGTTAGACGGCCGTATTGGATGCGATAGTTAGTCCGGTGGCTGTAGCGTTTAATGGAAGTAATTCGCAATTTAAGTTAGTCTTTGAAGTTAAGTAAGTTGTTCTTTCGACCGGTGAATAGTCGAACTTTTTTTCCTGTTTACGTCAGCTGCGAAAGCCAACGAACGAAAACAGAGTAGAAGACGTATCAACCTAAATTTTGATTTTTAGTTAACATCATATACACTTGAGGTAGAAAATTAGCATTGTTGTTTTTGATCAATTCTTTTCATAGTTTGTGGTCTGTTGTCCGTTAAGAGATGTGAAGAACTTTCTTAAGTCAGTAGCGACAGGGGGAAGCTGTAGAAGAAGGAAATTGTAACAAACCGCTATAACATAATAAAACCTTAATAAGATTCATAGTAGAATGTGTTTGCATTATTTTTACAGATTTTTAGAAAAGAAATCTGAATGTTGTTGTTAAGTTGCTCTTGGACCGTAGAAATTCCACTCACGACTCCAACCCTGCAATGAAGATTGAGAAAACCAATTTATAAAGAAGTTTAGTAAATCAAAAATTATTGAAGAAATTTTTGAAACTTTTAGTAAATCACAATTTTTTGAGAAATTTATTTTTTTGAAAATTTTTGTTGAGATTTATAGATTTAGAATTTGCAGTGTGGCCTATTTAGTTAAGATTGCCGTGTGGCCTAATTAGTTTAAGATTTCCTGGTGGCGTATTTAGTTATAGTTTGACCTGGTGGCGCATTTAGTATTTGTAAGATTGCCGTGTGGCACATTCAGTTTTGCCGTGTGGCGTATTTAGTATTTGCCTGGTGGCGCATTTAGTTTAAGATTGTCGTGTGGCGCATTTAGTAGTTGTAGTTTTGCCTGGTGGCACTTTTGTAGAATAAGATTGCCTGGTGGCATATTTAGTTTTTGTAAGAAATTTAATAGATAGAAGTAGTATTGAATTGTTGGAAGAAGTAGTCCAGAAAGTCAATAGTTTAGTTTTTTTAGAGGGCCAAAACCCAATAAAAAGGAAGATAGTTAGTAAGATTAGTTAGTAATTTTTTTTTATACTCAGGCATTCTCGTTCTTAGAACATTTAAAGCTTAAATCTGTTTAAGACGGAAAGTGACATAATTTTTCATGGGGAAAGTAAAACATACCCCAATTAAATCTAAACAGTCCAACCCGAGAGAATTACGAGAGAATTTCCTACAATGAATCAACCTACTAACCAACCAAATGTTACAAGCGCTAATGACTTGGAATTTTTCCGAAGAATTAATCAGATGAGATTTGAAGATTCACCAGCAAGGCCTAATGCTGAAGTACCACTGACATCACCAGCCGGAACGTTTGTAAGATTTCCACACTATCACAAGTGGGGGATAAAATACAACGGCAAAAACATGACAGTGGACGAATTCTTATTTCGTTTGGAAAGAGTCAAGGATAGCCACAACACATCTTGGCCAGAAATTGTAGCGAACTTCCACCATTTTATTGCAGGCTCAGTAGAGACATGGTTTTGGGGATTTTTGAAGAGTAACCCCAGATCATCATGGTTAAATTTACGATTGGCACTGACAGAGCAATATCAAACTCTAGAAACAGATTCTGAATTATTCAGACAGCTGTCAGATCGGAAACAACAACCAGGAGAAACGTTTGAGAACTTTTATGAAGATATATTACGAATTAACTCAAGAATGAAATCGCCGAAACCGAACTCAGAGTTAGTAGAAGTATTGAAGCAAAACGTGAAGCGCAAAATGGGAGAACTCTTATTAACAGTAAAGTCTAGCAGCCTAAATGACTTAGTGCATACCTGCAGGATGATGGAAAGATACTGGAACAATCAAGACCTTCTTCGTAACCGTGCTCCACCTGCGGTTGTTAATCACCAACGCAAACAAGTGAGTGAAATAGGAGTGCAGATGAATGAACTACTAGTTGCAGAAATGTCAACAGCAGTAGAGGCGTTTAATCCGAATCGATCTCGAGAAGCTAATCAAATAAGTGACAATGTCAGTTGTTGGAATTGCCAAGGAGTAGGTCATGTTTTCCGTGACTGTAACGACTTGCAACGACGCTTATTTTGTTACAAATGTGGTACCCCAGGAGTAGTAACACCAAGTTGCAGAAAATGCTCGGGAAACCCATTCAAGAGCCAGCATCACCTCGAGAGAGATCTGGTGAAGACGGGAACCTCGGAAAGACCATTGTAGATAATTCACTTTCGCATAAACATGTCCTTCCAAATTTTTCCGTACAAAAACCTATTGAAATTTTAAAACCTAATATTAATGAACAAGAAACAATTAAGATACTTAAACGTGGACTGAGTCGCCTGTTTAGTCTCTGGAGCTAATGATGGCAACACACTTTTCAGGTTTCACATACAGTTATAAAATATCACATCGATCCCCTGAAGTACATTCAGTACATTTAGAGGAAATTACGTCCGTCATAACTAAAGAAAATATAGTTTGGGCTATAAAAAGTTTTTCTCCGTATAAATCTCCTGCCCTGGACGGCATACTCCCTATAATGCTACAAAAGCTACAAGACGTAGTAGTTGCATGGCTGGAGTATATCTTTAAAGGGTGTCTCTTGCTTAATCATGTTCCAGAGTCTTGGAAACAGGTTAGAGTTGTTTTTATCCCAAAGGTGGGAAGGCGGGGCCATGAATCGGAAAAAAATTTTCGCCCGATTAGTCTGACCTCTTTTGTGTTAAAGACCTTAGAACGCATCCTAGATAATCGCATTAGGGAAATTCTAACTATTTCCCCTCTATCAAATTCACAACATGCATACCTCAGAGGCAAGTCTACTGAGACAGCTCTTCACGAGGTTGTGCGCACAGTTGAAAATACATTACATTATAAAAAATATACTTTGGCAACTTTCTTAGACGTAGAAGGAGCCTTTAATAACGTCTTAACTGAATCTATTCTACAATCCCTCATCAACTTTGGAGTTGATACTTCTCTAAGAGAATGGGTAGTATCCATGCTTAATGACAGAGTAATTCAAGCTAAGTTAGGTAATACACAGTCGATCAAATACGTAAACAGAGGAACACCACAGGGAGGAATTCTTTCTCCTCTACTATGGCTTCTTGTAATGAACAAAATCCTAGTGGAACTTGAGGAAGGGGGGGTGAAGGTTGTGGCGTATGCCGACGATTTGGTTTTGCTGGCATCTGGTTAGTTCCTATCTATGATTAGTGAAATCACTGATAGGTCCCTACGTAAAGTAAACAGCTGGGCCATTAGCTGCGGTTTGGGGATTAATCAAAGCAAGACAGAACTGTTGCTATTTACAAACAAATATAAGATACCTACCTTCACTCTCCCTCGCCTCAACGGCCACACTCTCACACTCTCAACCCGTGCTAAATATCTGGGTGTAATTCTTGACCCTAAACTAAACTGGAAATTGAACATTGAAGAAGAGGTTAAAAAAGCCAGCATAGCTTTTTATGCCTGCAGTAAAACATTCGGTAAAAATTGGGGCCTCCAGTCGAGGATGATTCTATGGACGTACACCGCAGTAGTACGACCAATACTAACATATGGATCAATTGTCTGGTGGCCTGCCTTAAGCAAAGCCTACAATACCGATAAGCTCAAAAAGATATAAAAAAAAACTAGCGTAGGGACCACAGAAGCGCTGCGATCCTGCCCTTCCGATGCCCTGAGCATTATTTTACATCTTCTTCCTCTCGACCTACTTATAAAATATATAGTATCTTGCACTGCTCACAGACTTAAGGAAATTGGTTGTTGGACCGACAGACCCTTCGGTCACTGCAATATTACCAAATTGCTACCTCGGGCTTCGTTTCGACTAATACGGATTACCGCACTCCCTCTCTGAATCTCTGCAAAGGTTTCAACGTCGCATTCCCTACCCGAAAGGAGTGGGAGGATGGAGATATAACGAAAAATTACGACACAATCATTTTTACGGAAGGTTCAAAGATGGAGTGCGGTGTTGGAGCAGGGGTCTTCTCCTAACCACTAAATGTATCTAAGTCATTTCGACTGCCAGACCACGCTAGCGTTTTCCAAGCGGAATTGTTTGCAATCAAAGAAGCATGCAAGATACTAAAGCAAAATCCAAATCAAAACCGTAATACTGCTATATTTATAGATAGTCAGGCTGCCATCAAAGCTATTGATGCTGCCTCAATATCCTCTAAACTCGTTCAACAATGTCTAGATGAGATCGCAGGCTTTAATGATAGCCTGAAGGTCACTTTGATCTGGGTCCCAGGTCACAGTGGTTTTCAGGGAAATCAAAGGGCTGATGAGCTTGCCAGGCAAGGATCGGCCCTTCACACCTCTTTTGCCGAAGCAGTTAGTATTCCGCTGGGGGCTGTGAAGGGCTTTTTCTTGTCTCATTATCTATTTGTATCCAATCGTAGATGGAATGGTCTACCTAACTGTGCCACCTCAAGAAAGATGTGGCCCAGCTATGACAAGTCCCGCACAAATGAACTCTTATGTAGAACTCGGTCAGACATAGCTAGAATCATTGCAGTTAGCACGGGTCACTGGCCAATAGGAGAGCATGCAGCAAAAACATGCATTCGGCATAATACTCATTGTCGTAGCTGTGGAGATGAAAGGGAAAAGGAACCAGTGACTCACTATCTCTGCTGCTGCCCTGCCTTGGCTAATCCAAGATGCCAATTCTTCGGCCAGTACTTTATTGACAACCTTAACGAACTTTCAGTTGTGAGCATAGGTAACCTCATTGGCTTTTTGAATGCAACCAAATGGCTATAAGACGTAACAAACCGTATCAATATCTCACCTCCTCTATGGGTAGATAATACGGATCAAGAGAACTACATGATTTTTGCAGGAACCTTTTCTCTAGCCGTGTAGGCGGGCTAAGTCTACTGCGTTTATCATGTTTTTCCCTTAATCGAACTGATCTCAACGGAAATTCGGTCCTACCCTAAGCCATCCAGCACCCTGCCTGTTTAGGTTTTTAGCGAAGACAGACATATCGGAGCTAACAGCCTGTCCGTATCCGAAGATCTACTTGCCTTCCATATGGAAGTTGGTAACTAAGGGATTAAATCCGAATCAAAACAATTTCAAACCTTATAACATAAATCACCTTACCAATATCTCACCTTTTCCATGGGCCGAAAAAACGGATCAAGAGAGCTACATGATTTCCGCAGGAACCACGTCATTAGCCGTGTAGGCGGGTTGTGTCTACGGCGGACATCATGTTTTTCCCTAAACCGAATCGATCTCACGAGGAAACTGGTTCTGCCCTAAGCCACCCAGCACTCCGCCTGTTTAGGTTTTTGGCGAAGACAGACATATCGGAGCTAACAGCCTGGCATTAAGCATATCCATGGAGGCTCTGAGGCGAACGTCAACCACGCCGAGGAAATTTAATGTTGGACGACTTCAATCGGAAGAGACCACCGCTGCCTATGCCGACCGCATATCTCATGAGCTTGCGAGAAATCCTTCGACTGTTGATATGAACCCGGAAGACCAATGGCAGCTATGTCAACAAGCCATAAAGAGTGCTGCGTCAGAGGTATTGGATTTCTCACAGCCTCTCCCCAGAAACCTATCGTTCGACTCCGCATGTGCTCAGGCAAACAAAGCAAAAACGGAGACATACAAGTCATGTCTCCAGAGAGATACTAGAGCGTTCAGAAATCTCTACGTTGAGCTAAGGAACGACGAAAAACGCCTACTCAGGAGAAAGAAAAAAGAACACCAACAACGTGAAGTCGAGGAGATGCAGAGATGTTTTTGCAGGAAAGAGGTGAGAAACTTCTATAGAAGAGTGAAGCAATCAACATCAGGTTTCACAAGTCACCCCGGCCCCTGCAAAGATGAGGATGGAAACACTATAGTAGAAACACAGGCGATGTTAGCCATTTGGAGAGACTACTTTAACCAGTTGTTAAAAGGCGATGACAGACAATATCCCGCCCAGGAGCAACTTGTACTTGTTAATCTGGATGACAACCATGAGATAGATCCGCCCGGCAAAAATGAAATCAAAGTAGCCATCAACAGACTAAAAACGAAAAAAGGCTTTTTAAATTCGCTGGAGATGACCTGGTCAAGAGCATACACCAACTCATCTGCACATTATGGTCGGAGGAAAGTATGCCCCATGAGTGTAATCTCAGTACCATCATCCCGATCCACAAAAAAGGAGACCGCCTACTCTGCGCCAACTATAGAGGCATAAGCCTTTTAAACATAGCTTATAAGATCCTGTCCAGCGTTTTGTGTGAACGTCTGAAGCCGTTTGCTGATGATCTAATAGGTCCTTACCAATGCGGTTTCAGACCTGGAAAATCTACGACCGACCAAATCTTCACTCTACGCCAGATCCTGGAGAAACCAAAGAATATAACATCGATACTCACCACCTGTTCGTCGATTTTAAGGCAGTTTACGACAGCGTTGACAGAACTGAACTTTATCGTGCCATGTTCAACTTTAGAATTCCTGCCAAACTGATATGACTAGGTAACATTTTACAAAAAATTAAAAGAAAACACTTGATGTTTCCACAATTTTTTTAATTTTATTAATTAAAATAAATAAAATAATAAAGCCAACGCGTTTTATCCTATTAGGACATCTTCAGGGCACTAAGTTTAACATACAATTACAATTTAAAATAAAGTCGTCGTGGTGGATAGAGAAACTGTTACGTCTGAAGCTTCACTTCCCACTCAATATAACGGCTTACGCCTTTTTGCTTAGTTGACATTTTGTCAACTAACTGTATATCTCTTTTCCCCGCCCCATGGCAACCTATTTGCAATAAATGCACAAGTACTTCATTTTTGCGGATGCAAACAAAATATAACATTCATATCTCACACGAAGATGAAATATGAATATTTCATAAACAAGTGCATTCCAAACCCACGGGTAGCACTTCGCGTAGGATGTAAGATACCTATTTTCTATCTGTCGTAGGAAAGTTTATTAGATTATAAGTTTAGTTTTAATTCGACAATCTAACGAAGAGGTGCAGCCTTTTGCTTTGGACAGCGGCCTTTAGTTAGAAATTAATTAACCAAACAAATTGATTTTTTAATAAAGACAAAATTTAAAAAAAGAAAAAACGATTAAGTTTTTTTTATGTCAAACGGTCGAATTTAAAATATAACTGGCGCAGTCGTGTAGTTCTCGAGTACGCGTAATATAAATCGAGTAAGATTAATTATGTATATGAATCGCGGCAAGTTTTAACTTCTTAACTCGAAGTGAACGTACTTAAAAATAATCGTGCGTGGAAACATTTTCGAATAAGAAAAAGAAGCGTGCGGTTAAGCGCGAATAAGTGCAAACAAAAGTTAAAGTTTTCGAATAAAAAAAAAAAAAGCGCGAATAAGTGCAATCAAAAATTAAAATTTTCGAATAAGAAAAAAAAAAAAACAAAGAAATAAATTTGTAAGCGCGAATAAGTGAGTGCAAATAATAACATTTTCGAATAAGAAAAAAAAAATATAGTGCGATTAAGTACAAAGAAAAAAAATTGTAAGCGCGAATAAGCGAGTGCAAATAATAAAAAATTGCGACTGAGAAAAAAAATATAGTGCGATCAAATCCAAAAAAAAAAAAAAAAAAATTAACCACGAAAAAGATTTAAATCTTAAAAAATTTTTTTTTTGCAACAAATAAATCAATGAATGAATTGAATAAAAGTGAATAAGACAAGAGAACAGAAAGGTGTAGATAATATATTTTCGATAAAGTCCGCGCAAGGATAAAAACAACGAGAGAAAGAGTAATTTAATTTAAAAACCTGTTGGAAGTGCAATTTAAAAACAATTAATAAAAAACGAAATAGACAGTTTGACGAGCAGAGAGCTAGAAAAATGGCTGAAAATACAATAGAAGAATGCCTTAGTGTGCTCACACAATTGATGGTCAGTAATCGCCAACCAATTAGTGTACGAGCTAAAATCGAGAAAGAAATCAGGTACCTGACGTCATTTGAAGGACATCCAGGAACATTACCAGCATTCATATCATCAGTGAATGAAATCCTGGGGAGCTATCAAGCACCAGAAGATAAGCAACGAGTATATGAAGTTATATACAGCAGTAAAATTATCGGAGCAGCGAAAAATTATCTTCAAATTGAATCACCAACAGACTGGAACCAATGTCTGCAACTACTAAAAAAACATTTTCGAGCCTCAAAGGACGAGCTGACGCTTATAAAAGAAATAGGATTATTGAGAGTAAGATCAATTTTTGAACTAGATACTAAAGTAAAAAATCTCGTAGAAAATATTACAGAATTTGCCACATTTAGTGATAACAGTAAAATAATTAAAGACATATTTTATGGAATGTTAGCTCTAAAAATTAAAGAAATAGTTTCAGGAGCATTAGCATATGCTCTTACAGGTTTACACGACTTAACAGAAATTAGAAACAGAGTATACACATTTATAGGACAAGATCAGGGCAATTTGAAAACATTTTATGACAGTTCAGATAGAAGACAACAAACTAGATACACTTATAATAACAACAACCCAAGTAGCCAGTATAACTCCAACCAAAGAAATAATTTATATAACAACCCTAATAGGTCTGGCCAATATAACTTTAACAGTCCAAATTTTAGTGGTCAAAATAATAATAATAATTCAAACTCTATTTACCATCAATATAACCCCCATCAACGAAATAATTTTAATAACAATTCTAATAGGACTGGTCAGTATAATAATAATAATACAAATAATCATAATAACCCGAACAGGACAGGCCAATATACAAATAACATAAACAACAACTCAGGCAATTTTAGAAATAGAGTAGAACCCATGGATACCTCAACTGGAAGGTATGCTAGACGTATAAATAATATTCAACATTCGGATTTTCGGGAAACAGGCCGAATGGCAGACTACCCTATATAATCGTTGAAGTAAAAGATAACATGAGACTTAGAATACTAATAGACCCAGGCTCAGAAACAAGTATCATTAACCCAGGAATTTGCCATCCTAAATGGGCAACAAAACTAGAAAACCCAATTAAAATTAAAACAACAAGTACCCCACTATTTATTAACAAAAAAGTTAAAATTCCCCTTTTCAAGGAATTTGGTAAAGAAAAAACTGCCGAATTCTTAGAATATCAATTCCATGACTTCTTTAATGGATTAATTGGTAATAATATTCTGCTTCCATTAGAAGCAATCCTTGATTTCAAGAGAAGACTCTTAAAAATAGACGAAACTGAAATACCAATCTTTTTCAACGAATATGAAGAAGAGTATTCGAAACATGTTCCAAAACTCGAAACCTACCATACGGAAATTAATAAAAACCCCATCTTCGAACAACTTAGAATTATTCATCTCAATAACGAAGAAAAAAAAGAGATAGTGAACTTAATAAGTAAATACTCAAGTATTTTTTACCAGGAAGGGAGCAATTTGTCATTTACTAATGCGATTAAGCATAATATAAAAACAAAAAACGACATCCCAATCTATACAAAAAGTTATAGATATCCTGAAGTCCATAAGAACGAAGTTTCTAAACAAATAAAAGAAATGCTTCAGCAAGGCATTATTCGCCCGAGCAAATCTCCTTACTCTGCTCCTATCTGGGTCGTTCCGAAAAAGTAAGACGCATCCGGGAAACAGAAATGGAGAATCGTCATTGACTACCGGAAACTGAATGAAGTTTCAATTGATGACAAGTTCCCAATTCCGAATATGGATGACATATTCGACAAATTAGGGAAATCAATGTATTTTACAACACTCGATTTGGCCAAAGGGTTCCACCAAATCGAAATCGCGGAAGAAGATATAAAAAAAACAGCATTTTCAACTGATAGTGGTCACTACGAGTTCGTTCGTATGCCATTTGGATTGAAAAATGCACCCGCGACCTTTCAAAGGCTGATGAATTCAGTCTTATCAGATTTCATTGGTAAAATATGTTTAGTGTACCTAGATGATATTATTGTTTTCTCGACATCTTTGGAAGAACATATGGTATCATTGAAGAAAATATTTAAACGTTTAAAAGAAGTTAATTTGAAAGTACAATTAGATAAAACAGAATTTTTAAAAAAAGAAACAGAATTTTTGGGACATATTGTGACTACAGAGGGTATCAAGCCCAACCCCAATAAAATTTCTGCAATTATTAACTATAAAATACCAAAAACAACTAAACAAATAAAGTCTTTCCTTGGTATCACCGGATACTACAGAAAGTTTATCAAAGACTACGGAAAAGTAGCAAAACCAATGACAGCTTTCCTGAAAAAAGGAGCCAAAATAAATACAAATGATCCGGAATATATTGAGAGTTTTGAAAATTTGAAAACCCTCCTTGTATCTGATCCAATACTTAAATATCCTGATTTTGCTAAAGGATTCATTCTTACAACGGACGCATCAAATTTCGCAATTGGCGCCGTTCTCTCTCAAGACAACCACCCAGTGTGTTTCGCTAGTCGCACACTAAACGATCACGAAACAAGATATTCTACCATAGAAAAAGAGTTATTAGCCATAGTATGGGCTACAAAATATTTTAGACCTTACCTTTATGGAAGAAAATTCCTTGTCAGAACTGACCATCGACCCCTAGTTTGGTTGAGCTCACTTAAAGAGCCAAATGCAAAACTGCAAAGGTGGAAAGTGAAACTAGAAGAATTTAATTTTGACGTAGAATACGTCAAAGGAAAAGATAATCAGGTTGCGGATGGTTTATCAAGGATAGAAGTTTACCACAATGAAGATGTGTCAAACCTCAGTGAAATCAATGATAATCAATCTATGATAGCCACAATACATAATGCTAGAGAAGATAGTAGCAACCATATTTCAATTATAGAGTCGCCTGTTAATATTTATAAGACTCAAATTATTTTAAACAAAACCAATAACTTAAATAACCACAAAGTATACTCCCCATTTAAAAAGAAAAGAATAGTTATAGAACTAAAGGATTACAAAGAAGATTTTATCTTAAACCTTATGAAAAAATTAGTCCCTCCTAAAGGAATCTTAGGAATTTATTGTAACGATGACCATATGTTTGCTCAGTTTCAAAACACATACATCAAATATTTCAGCAAAAATAAGTTGCTTAGAGTTTTTAAATGCACAAAACTCCTTGGAGATCTCGAAGACGAAGAAAAAGAACTTCTAGTGATTTCTAAAACACATAACTCTTTAAACCATAGAGGAATAAATGAAACGTATGCAGAAATCAAAGATATTTATTACTGCCCAAATCTCAAAGAAAAAATTCAGAAATACATAAACAATTGTGAAATCTGTAATAAGGCCAAATATGAAAGAAGTCCTTATAAAATACCCTTGAAAATTACGGAGACACCGACGAAACCAAACCAGGTTCTACATATTGACATTTGGTACGCAAATATAAACCTAATGTATGTAACAATGATAGATAAATTCACTAAACACGCAACGGTAAGAGAAATTAGACACAGAACATGGATAGCACTACTATAAACACTCAAATACAGACTTGCAAACCAAGGCCACCCAGAGAAAATAATTACAGACAATGAATCAGGCTTCGCTTCAATTGTTATTAAAGAATTCTTAAAAGAAAACAATATTGAGTTACATTTGACTACCCCCTATCACAAAACAGGAAATTCGGATATCGAAAGATTCCATTCAACTCTTAACGAACATATGCGAACTTTCGCAGCTGACGATAATAATAAAGATACCCTGAGAACCAGAATCTTAAGAGCAGTAGCTAATTACAACAAGACAATTCATTCCACAACAAAACAAAGACCTATAGATTTCATAAATGGTACTGTTACAAATCAAGACTATCCTAAAATTGTAGAACTAGTTAAGAAAAATAAAGAACGTTACATAAATAAACATAATAAAAATAAGAATGACGTAGATTTAACAAAAACAAAACACGTATACCTAAAATCAAGGACTAATAACAAACTAAAAATAACCCACAAAAAAATTGATCCTAAGGTAATAGACCAAGATCACGTTACTGACAATAAGCAAAGTACATTTTATAAGACTCAACTGAAGCGAAACTATAAATTTGAGCAAACCCCTTAAAATACTTTCTTTTTTAGGTACTATTTATAATTTTTCTGATTATTCCGATGACAACAACAAACGGACAAAGAATCGACGTACAAAACTTAAATATTGGAAATGGATACATTACAATTAGAGACGAAGAAATTAAAATCATCGACAATTATGTTAAAATTTTACACGTTATAAATTTGACGTTATGGACAGACAACTTAGAAATAATAAAACACAACGTTGACAGATTAGAAGACAAAGAAGAATACCCAACTATTTTACATGGATTTAATCAACTGGCACATGAAATTAATAGCCTAACTCACAAAGACAGACAGAAACGAGGACTATTTAACATTGTAGGAAAAAGCTTAAAATATTTAGCAGGAACTATGGACTATGAGGACGAACAAGAAATTAAGACAAGACTCAGCTTAAACGAGCAAAACAACGCAAACTTAATAACTGGTTTAAACGACCAAATAAAAATCAATACAAAATTCTATGAAAACATCTACAACGTAACGAAACACATTAACAAACAACAAACAGAAATAAAAAACCAATTCTTAGTCATAGACACTGCATTAGATAAAGAGAATCTTAGAATAACAACCATGCAACATGCATTTCAAATTCAATATGATATACAACTTTTAAATAACCAAGTGAAAAAAGTTAAAGATAGCATTCTATTGAGCCAATTAGGACTGCTAGGGAAAAACATTCTGTCACAAAAAGAAATAGAACATTTTAACATTACACTTGAAAAATTTAAAGACATACAAAGCTCAACAATTTTTCACGACAATCAAATAATTTTCATCATAATGATTCCAAATTACAACAGCAGAAAATATCACCGTGTATTTATTGAACCAATACCTAATTTAAATTTTTTAGAGCTCTCATCTCCTTATAAATCTATTATAACTGATGGCAAAACTAATTTTAAAGACACTAATGAAATGTTAAAAAAAGAAAACCTCAAAATCATAAATGATGAATGTATAAAAAATATTTTTGAGAAAAACACAACTTGTAATTTTATAGAAAATAAGAGAACTGAAATAAAACAAATAACTAATAATATGTTAATACTTAAAAATTTACAACAAACTGTAATTGATCACAATTGTAATGATTTTAAACTGAATGTAAAAGGAAACTATGTATTTAAATTTGAAAACTGTACAATTAAAATAAATAATATAACATACGAAAATTTTATATTCTTTGAAAGTTTTGTTATACCTAATTTAAGCAATGTAAAAATCGAAAAAATTGAAACAAACTTTTCCACGACAGAAATACACGCAAAACACGTAGAAAATCGAAAATTAATTGAAGAATTGAAATTTAATCATAAAACAAATACGAGCATACATTACAGCTTTAACATATTAATTTTGAGTTTATTTATCGCGATTTCTATAATTTTAATTAGAAAAAGAATAACTAAAAATAAAGTTATAATTGATATTAAAAATACTGATTCTTCGGAGCAGAATCCTAAGGGGGGAGGTGTTACGTCTGAAGCTTCACTTCCCACTCAATATAACGGCTTACGCCTTTTTGCTTAGTTGACATTTTGTCAACTAACTGTATATCTCTTTTCCCCGCCCCATGGCAACCTATTTGCAATAAATGCACAAGTACTTCATTTTTGCGGATGCAAACAAAATATAACATTCATATCTCACACGAAGATGAAATATGAATATTTCATAAACAAGTGCATTCCAAACCCACGGGTAGCACTTCGCGTAGGATGTAAGATACCTATTTTCTATCTGTCGTAGGAAAGTTTATTAGATTATAAGTTTAGTTTTAATTCGACAATCTAACGAAGAGGTGCAGCCTTTTGCTTTGGACAGCGGCCTTTAGTTAGAAATTAATTAACCAAACAAATTGATTTTTTAATAAAGACAAAATTTAAAAAAAGAAAAAACGATTAAGTTTTTTTTATGTCAAACGGTCGAATTTAAAATATAACTAAACAATTAAATAAATAAAACATACGACAGTGTATGTATGATGAACACATAGTTAATATTAGAATAGGAAACATTAATTACACAGTAAGGGACTATTATTATTTAAATCAATTTGACAATTTAATATATTTAAAGTTTTATGTTTATTTATTTCAAATATTTCGTATTTATCGAAAACACGACCAGCAGGAAGACAGTGGAGGAGGGTGACGTCATCAAGAGAACATCCATGACCAGATTCTTTAATGTGCTGCGAGAGACCCGAAGTAGGATCTTGATGTGTAGAGGCTTTAAGGTGTTCACAGATTCTTTTTCCTATTTCTCTCGAGGTCTTTCCTATGTAAACTCCATTACATTCCTTACATATGACTTTGTAAACACCACTTTTTTTCGACTTTTTGTTTGATTTTGTTGTTAGACAGAGCGTTTTTTAGCGTAAAGTTATAAAAGAATGCTGGCCTAACATTAGCGGCTAGAAGTGGTTTTCGTTACATATCTGAAACCTCTGGAATGTATGGAATTTTCCGCCATTGTTTATCATCGTGTTTTGAATCCATAGGAAAAATTGACTGGAGCGTTAAACGTCTTGACTTAGTCTGTAGGAGGCGGTGAACTAATTTAGCGTCATAACCATTCTTAATCACAATGTCCTTTATTGTATTAAGTTATTAAAGAATGCTGGTCTAACATTAGCGGCTAGAAGTGGTTTTCGTAACATATCCGAAACCTCTGGAATGTATGGCATTTTCCGCCATTGTTTATCATCGTGTTTTGAATCCATAGGAAAAATTGACTGAAGCGTTAAACGTCTTGACTTAGTCTGTAGGAGGCGGTGAACTAATTTAGCGTCATAACCATTCTTAATCGCAATGTCCTTTATTGTATTAAGTTCTTTTCGAAAATTTAGTTGGCTCAGTAGGAACTTAAGAAGACGGTTTAACATCGAGTGAAAGGCTGACATTTTTGTATTTAGTGGGTGTGCGGAGGAACTTGGAATGACAGTATCTGTGGTAGAATCCGAGGATATAGAATCAGGTCCATATTCCAAGGTAAACAACATGTTTGGCTCAAGTTTGTTTAAGATACTGTCAAGGAAAATCAAGAGACACCACCAGAGGGTTAAGACAAGGAGACGCACTGTCATGCAGCTGTTTTAATATTGTGCTCGAAAATGTAAAACGGAATACCCAGGCCAGTACATCGGGCACCATCTTTAATAAATCGACACAACTACTTGGGTTTTTGGACGACATTGACGTGATAGGACGAACAAAAAGAGCAGTAACCGGCGCTTTCATGTCTATGGAGTCAGCAGCAAACAGAATTGCACTAGAAAAAACGAGGATAAGACGAAGTATATGCTCTCATCAACGAAAGTCCAATCCCACCACCGACTTGGTCAAAATGTAACCATTGATAGGTATAACTTCGAGGTAGTTAGTGAATTTGTCTACCTGGGCACTGCTGTCAACTCAGGCAATAACATCAGCGCTTAAATCAAACGTAGAATAACTCTTGTTAATCGCTGTTTTTTGGGCTTAATAAGCAATTGAGGAATAAAGCTCTATCGAGAAAAACCAAAGAGACACTATACAGAACACTCATCATCCCGGTCCTGCTGTATGGTGCAGAAGCATGGACCCTCTCCCAATCGGATGAAAAGTCACTTGGAGTTTTCGAGAGAAAAGTTCTGCGTACGATTTATGGTCCTGTCTGCGTAAACAGAGAAAGCAACGTTTGGTGAAGAAGATACAACGACGAACTATACGGGCTGTACAGCGACATAAATCTAGCCAGAAAGATTCGTCAACAACGACTAAGATGGCTTGGCCATGTAGAGCGAATGGACATCAACGCTCCAGCACGTAAAGTCTTCAACGACTAACCAGAGGGAGTCAGAAGCCAAGGTAGACCTCATCTTCTATGGAGCGACCAGGTAGAAGGAGATCTCCGACTACTTGGAGTGCAAAATTGGAGACGGCAGGCTAGGGATTGAGCCGGCTGGTGGCTCATATTAAAAGAAGCCTAGGAGGACAAAACTGTAGTTGAGCCAGCATAAAAAAAAAAAACATTAAGTGTTCTCAAAGCTTTGATTGTTGAACGATTTGATCGTCCATTAAAGACTCTTATGTGGAAAAAATTCAGCATTAATGGTTCGTATCACTGCATTGATATGATAAATTCACTTACTAGATCTATAATAATTCAAAATATCGTACAATAAAAACGAAACCTTCTCAAGTCAACACGGCAAATTAACAGCAATTGCTCTCTAAAATATATAATCACATTAAAATTCGTAAAACTCCTGAATTCAAGGTTGGAGACTTTGTCAGAATAAGTAAATATAAGCATGTATTTGAAAAAGGAAACAAACCAAACTGGACAAAAGAATTTTTAAAATAATAAAAACTCAACGCACAAATCCAATAACACATCTGTTAGAAGACTATCAAGGTCATCCAATGAAAGATGGATTCTATGAACTAGAACTGCAATAAACGAAGTTTCCTGATACATATCTAATCGAAAAAGTACTTCAAAGAAAAAAAAATAAATGGTTTGTAAAATGGCTTGATTTTGTATCTAATCATAACTCATGGATACTTATTCCAAAAGAATAAAACAATATTTTTTCTTCTTCTTCTTCTTCATCTTCTTCTTTTCCAACGATATTATGGTCTCGAGTGGGATAACAACTTTCCCACTTCACCGCTTCTCTACTGATCTGCTTGTTGGGTTCGTCGGAAAGTGTCGGCAAGCTTCCCGGTAATGGATTGTTCCATGTCTGAGGCCAACTGAATTTTTTTTTTTTTTTTTATAATAAGCGCGCACTAAAGGGATTAGTCTACCCTTAATATGGTGAACACAGTACGAGCATTAGGAAAAAAGGGAGGGGTTTGAAAGGAGAATGCTGGTGTCGTTGCATTTGTTTTCTCCAGGAGTTCTTGGGCCTGCCTCTCTTCCGCGATTGTACTGAAACGTTGTATGATAATGCTTTTTGGACGGGGTTCTTAGCGTTTCTCCTACATGACAGTACATGACAGTACCAGCTGAGTTTGTCGTGCTGTATTTTTTGAACGATGGTTTCTTTTCCGTGGGGGCTTTTCCGGATCTTTTTACTCCGTATTCGGTCAAGCTTTGTTACTCCTGCTATCATGCGAAGCATCTTCATCTCATTTTCCATCATTTTGCTTTCATACCACTGGTACATAGTCTAACATTGTGAACCGTATGCAAGCGCTGGACGGACCACTGCAGTGTAGAGCTTTCCTTTCAGCTTAGGGGGCATTTTTTCGGTCACAGAAGATGGCAGATTTCTCACACCACTTCATCCACCCTACGCTTACACGATGGTTGACGTCGTCATCACAAGTTCCTTTCTTATTGATCATAGATCCAAGGTATTTGAACTTTTCACACTTGGCAAGCACAGTTCCGTTCAAATAAATATCCGGAATAGGCCTGAGTGGATCAGAAAATGGGCAACAAAGGTATTCGGTCTTTTTGGCGCTTATGCGATACCCATTTCCATCCAGAACGTCCACCCATACGTCCAGTGCTCGTTGCAAGGATGAAGGATCTTGACTTATGATGACTCCATCGTCAGCAAAGAATAACTGAGTCACTTTCGGGTCCCTCACCTTATCTTCAAGTAGATAATCAAGCACTGTTAAAGAGCAATGCGTATCTTTCTACTTCGTATTTATCATCTTGTTTGGTTGATCATAAAATACCTGTTTGTTATCTTTTTACCCGTTGTAATCTTTATTATAGGATGCTTGCTTATTACTTTTCGTATCTTACTTTGTATTTATCATCTTGTTTAATTAATCATAATATATCTATTTGTTATCTTTTTACCCGTGGTAAAAAGAGTAATGTTTGTTTTTGTTTTCGATTAATTTTTTAATTAAGTGCAATATATATGTTAAAAGCAATATATATATTAAAAGCGATATAAATGTTTAAAAAGTGCAATATTTATGAATAATTGGTTTTGTTTTGTCTAACATACATTTTATATTTCTTGTAAAGTTTAATCATTGTATCGCAAAAACTATGTAAGTCTATTGACATATATATATTCATATTTTTATCACAGCTTTAACCTTTGATGATTTATTTTAACTTTTAACCATTATTAATTTGTGATTTATTAACGTTCAGTTTAAATTTATTATGAAACGACTTTTTTCTCTTCTTTGTTGTTATAAACAGAAATTAATCTGAAGATGTTCATAATCATGAACGAAACGTCATTTTAAACAACATTTTGTGTTTCACTTAAGTGGAACAAAACTGTCCTACAGTCCATGAACCAACTTATTAGTATATTCATATACAGAGGTCAAAAAACATAAACATAAATATTGATTCCTTAAATGTTATTAAATTAATGCCATTAATTTTATCATTATTTACTGTGTGATTGTTTATTAATAAAATTTTTCCATCTTTTATTATTTCGATTTCAATTATAGACTAAATGTAAAAACTTAAAACTAATATGAAATGAATAAAAACTTACTATCTATCTATCTATCTATCATCTATCTATTATTTCGAATTCTTTTTGTATTTCTTTTGTTTTATTACATTTTGTAGGGAGTTTTTTTAGTAAATCTGAAAGACATGATTTTTCATTATTTATTTTAGAAAAGTATAAATTTATTTCTTGTTTACAATCTTTAACATTGTAAAATGATTCATTGCATTTTGCTAAATTTTTATTAATTAATATTTTGTCATTATTTTGTTCGATTGCTCTTGTTTCAAATATTTTGCAATTCTTATAAACAATTTGGTATTTTATTAATATTACTACGACATCTTTAGTTTGGACAATCTTAAAATAACTAATATCTAATAGATCGGATATTGACATAGTTCCATGTTTATTATTTGTAATTTTTGAATATCTTTTTTATTCAATATGATAGGATTTAAAACTTTAGCTTTGCTTAAAACAATTGTTTGAATCAGGTTTTGTAACTCCAGTATTATTAATTTATTTCTTTCTTGTAATCTTCTTGTTTTTAATGTATTTTTTTCAGTGTTTAAAACTTTGGTAATTTCTTGAATAGCTTGAAAAATCTGTGAATTGGTAGTTGCTTGTTTATTATTATTATAAACTAATTCATTTAATTTGTTTTCTACTAGTAAATGATCATCCTGATATCCAACTAAGTATTGTTCCTATAGTATTGATTGCTCTTTTAAACCTGGTAATTCTAACTTCATCTACTAGTGTTCTCATTAAGGTTATTTCTGACATTATTTCTGTGTTTCCGTCTAAATTTAGTGTAGTAAAATCATACTTTAAGATTTCTACACTTGATTCTCTTTCTAATTCTGCTATTATTTCATTAATGTAAGTAATGTTTGTCATGTGGATTGTGGAATAACGTTCCATATTCTTTATAAACAGCTGTATTACAATTTTCTATAAGTAAATATTCACTCCTAGAATAATCTATTATATCTGATCGTATTAAAATAATATGTCTTATTGTAAAAAGAATAAAAAAAAAAAAATTTATGAAGTCCATTTCCTGTAAAAAAAATAAAAATCTGTGATTTAATATTATCTTTATGTATTTTACCTTTATTAGTTAATATTTGATCTTTTTTATCATCTATTACTTTGGTACGATTAAATCTCTTTTTTAATTTATTTTTTCCACTACCGTGGTTTTTCACATATACTATTTGATTTTTCTGGAAATCCCTACTTTCACGATTTTCGTTATGTGTCTCTAACATTTTAGATTGTTTTTCTTCCAAAATCTCCCTAATATTGTGTTTTACCTTGTAAAAAAACACTTCCTGGAATTTTAGGCCTGTCACAGAGTGAATGGATTCGTTATATTTTAGTGCTGCTTCTAGCACTGCCTGTTTATCGTCTATTACGTTATATTCTGATTTAATACAGCGTGTAATTTCGATTAAGGTACTATGAGTACGTTCTACTTGTCCGTTTGTCGTAGAATGGCTAACTGGTACATAATATATTTCAATGTTCTTTCTTTCCAAAGTATTTTTAAAGAACACGGATTTGAAAACTGATTTGTTATCGCATATAACGTTTTTTGCGTAAGGAAAAATATTTAAAAATTTTAATAATTCAAGTTCGATACCAACTTTAGATTTAAGGGGATGTACGACTAAGAACTATGAATAACTATCTACAACCGTAAGGTATATTTCTTTGCTTGCATAAAAAATATCTATATGTAGCTGTTCACCTTCTTTTTCTGGTATCAGTTTGATTCTTATAGGCACTTTTACTGGCTTACGATCGTATTTGTTTTCGTTGCAAACAACACAGGTATTTGTATATGAAGAAATTTGTTTCTTCATGTTTCGCCAGTAGTATATTGTTTTTATTTGGTTATAATTTTCAATAGTTCCCCTGTGTGCTCTTTTGTGTGTGTCTGTGATTATGTTCAATTGGTCTTCTTTGTTCGGTACATCCTGTGCATATATTTTAGATCGTAAAAATTTATTACTAAATGTGTTACTTACTTATTACTAAATGTGTTACTTACTTTTAACTTTGTATAGGTCTTCGTCTGAAGCATAGATGCAGACTATGCCTGGAACTATATGTATTTTAAATAGATTGATGACCTGATCAGTGTTTGTATATGTTATTGTATAACTGTTTAGTTTATTAAAACAAGTCTCAATACTGTCTGAGCTTATATTCGCTTTATTTAATATTATCTGTTGCTTAAAACAATTAACAGGCAAGGACGTTGTCTCTATTTGTATGTTATCACTGCTTTCAGCGGAGTGAATAGTTTGACTTGAATTTGTAAGATTATTTAGGTTTTGTCAGCTTAGCGCATCCGCACATCTTTACCTGGTTTGTATATAATTTTTGGTGCATATTCTTCAATTATAGCATGCCATCGCTTCATTTTTATATTAAGGTTTCTTTTTGATACTGAGTACATAAGTGGTTGATGATCAGTATGTATTTCTAGGTTTGCAACTCCGTACAAATAATTTCTTAAATTCTTTAGAGCATATACTATAGCGAAAAGTTCTTTTTCGTTTGTTGCATATTATGTTCTCTGTTTTATTCAGCGTTTTCGAAATGAATATAATTGGTTTATCGTCTTGTGACAAAACTCCTCCGATTGCACCATTACTGGCATCAGTAGTTAATATAAATTTTTTCTGAAAATCTGGTTGTGTTAACCTTACATTCTCGATTAAATATTTTTTAAGTTTATTAAATTCTTTTCTACCCTCCTCGCCAATGTTTATATTACATTTCTTGCTCTGGTTTTTCGATATCTTTCCATTTTCACCATTTAAATGAATTGTTAAGGGTTTAGTTATCTGAGCATAGTTTTGTATAAATTGACGATAGTACCCTGTCATACCTAAGAGGCTTCTTAATTGCCTAAGAGTTTCTGGTTCTGGATATTCTTTAATTGTGGTGATTTATCCCAAAAATTCTATCTCTGTTTGATAAAATTTAGATTTTTCTAAAGATATTTTCATGTTTGTTTCTTTTAATATTTTTATTATTTCGTTTAGGTGATGAGTATGTTCTTCAATATTTTTTGAAAAAACTATAATGTCGTCAATGTATACATGACAGAATTTTATGATGCATGGCTTAAGGATATCATCCATGGCTCTTTGGAATATAGAAGGTGCGTTCTTTAGACCAAAAGGCAAGCGTATATATTCGTATTTACCATTATTCACGGAAAATGATGTCTTTTGAATATCAGATTCTTTCATTAATATCTGATGAAATCCACTTTCCAAATCTATCGTTGAAAAAAATGCTATTAATGCATTTTTCCTATATGATTCATTGAATTTCACAGTGGTTTCACTGTATGTACCATACGTCATTATAACTTTATTTATTATCAATGTCAATTTTTCTGTAACTTCATTATAGAATTCTATTAACGTTTTTTTGCCCTGTGTTATCATACTTAATTTGTGAAGTATTTTATAAATCAAAATGAAACACTCTTGTTTGGAGGGTAATACAGGAATGATATTTTATTCTTAATAAAATTATAGCAAAGCGTTAGTAACAAAGAACAAATAAAAGAATGTGCTGTGTGCACGAAATTGGAATTGTGTGGAAATGAGTTTGAGTGGGTAGAGTAGAGATAAAGTATAAAGTATCATACAGAGTATTCAATAAAATGCAACGATGCAATGAGAAGATTTATATTAAAAGATATGTGTACTAAAGTATACATAACACCTCCCTCCTTAGAAAAAGGAAATTATTGAAATGAGAATTTACAATTTTTTTTTTTTTACAATATTTTCTTATTAATTGTTTAAAATATTTGTCTTAGAACTATTTTATACAGGTTTTCTTTTTAATGTAATTATAAAATTTAAAAATAAAGGAATTTGGTTTATATACATATTAAATTATTTTTAATCGGAGGTTGAAAATCCGGGTGATAAACTGTTTCTGGATGACGAAATTGATCGTCTGGAAGAAATGTAGTTGATGCGAGTTTTTGGAGATTTACTGTTTCGGGATGTTGAAATTGGTAAACTGTTATTTTCTTGTTCTTGTATTGCATGCATGGTAATTGATTGTGAATGATATGGTTCTGAAGTTGATTGACCGCTACACTGGTTGTATATGTTGACAAGACACCCTGATGATGATCCTCGTCTTTTGCGTTTACAGCATAGTAATCGGAGAAATGTATATAATCCAATACAAGAAAATATTTTATGTAAAATACTGCATACTATTATAAAAGCGATTATTTTAAGCGATATTATAACCCAATTTCCATGTTGAATTATGGTATGATTATTTAACATGTGGTCAAGTTGATCATCAATATATTTTAGTCGATGTGCTGCATGTTTTAGATCATCAAGTTTGATATTTGTAAGATGAATTGGTGAAAGATAAAACGTGGCATTTGTTTTATTCATTGATGCTTTGGAACAACAGTCGTCTTCAAGGATATTTATGCTTGGAATGATATTGTGATATTCTGTGCTCATTTTTCCAGTTGCAATTAGTTGGACAAGTCTGGAGTAAGCGCGACATCCTTCTGAAAGTTTCAGGATCCCTGTATCTTTTATGATCTCATCAAATATGTCTTTATTTGGACAGTCGACAGTAATTCTCTGTGGTTCACTTAGTACATAAATCCATTGATTGAATTTAAGTGGTTGCCAGATTTCTAGATTTCCTTTAATGGTATTGACTTTACAGGTTTTTGGTAACTTGTTGTTTGCTGAGATGAGAATTGTTGTTTCACATATCGGTTTATCCATTGTGGAATACACCAATTGATTTTGGCAGATGTAGTCTTCGTCAGATAATTTTTTGCAAGGGTCTAGATTATTTATTTGTTTATAAGATTGTTTATTATTTGACAATGTTATGTATTGAAAAGTAGGTTCTATGTAAATATAAGTTGAAGTATCTTGTACAATTGGTAATGGAATTAATTTGTAAATATTATACAATAGATTGGTTATCAAAGGAATTTGTATGACAAATATTAAACGTTCATTTAAATAGAATGCTTTTAATGTACTTATTTCGAATATCTTATAAGCATAGTTATATTGTAAAGGTAGGGGAAACATTTTTCCATTTGTTAATGTTTTTACATTATTATCGAGTTCATTTATAAAATTTTTAGGAGTTATAATACATGGATGTATGATATTAGCTTTGATAAGTAAAATTGCATCTGTTAAAAGGTCAAATTGTTCATCGAGTTCATTACTTAAGTAAGTTAAATAGTTTATATGATCTAATAATATGACAGAATTTTCAATAGAACTCTTGGTTTCTTTAAAGTTTTCAATAAAATTATTTAATTTGTTTATATTAGCATTAAACGTTTCCTCGTGCATTTTCAAAGCACTAATAGAATCATTAAAATTTGAAATTGTACTTGTAATCACTTTTGTTTGTTCTTTCATTAAATTTTGTAAATTTGAATTATCTTCTTCAAAATGTTTAATTGCTTCATTGTAATATTGTGCATCGTCTGCATCGGGATTACCGAAAAGCCAGTTTAGGGCATAACCGCCACCATTGAATATACCTCTTTTCTGTTTTCTTTTTTCATGCGGATGATTCAATAAATGGGATAGAGTTTCTTGTTTTTGAAATAAGTTATGAATTTTGATAGACAAAAATTTCAAGGTTTGAGAACAATGAAATGAAAGATTTGTTTCGGGACAAAATGATTGTGTTTGTTTAAAAACTTTTTCGATGTTATTAAGTTTCCTTGAATAAAAGGAAATATTAGTATAAATGATTAATTCATATTTATCAGAATAAAATTTTACATGACCTATTTGCTCATAGTATATGCCACTACTAGTTTTTATTGGTTGAATCTCGAAAGAAGAAACTTCCTTTATTAACAAGATGATTAATCTGGAAGAGAAGATAATGGTTTTAGTCTATTGACATGAACACGAACAAATTTATTTTTGATTTTAATTGTAACGTTTTGATTTTTGTGAACTTTAATTATTTTGTAAGGACCCTTAAAGTTCGGGCTAAGCTTTTTGCTTTTACCAGGTTTACTGTCAGTAGACTCTAAATAAACTTCATCATCTATTTTATATTCGTATGTGTTAACATTTTTGTCATAATGTTGTTTTGAATTTTGCTTTGAGCGTATTATATTATCACGTGCAATTTGATGAGTTTTGTTTAGTCTATATTTTAAGGAGTCATGATACGAATCATAAGAATACCTAAACTCTGGGTTGGATGTAATTGAACTTGGAAGAATAGCTTTGTATCCAAAGAGTAATTCAAAAGGCGTAAATTTTGTAGAAGCATGGACACTTGTATTATAGGCAAACATTGCTAGCGGAATGTACTCATTCCAGTCTGTTTGGTTGGAGTTGATAAAATGCTTTAAGTAATCTTTCAAAGTTGAGTGCGAGCGTTCTAATGCTCCATTAGTTTGCGGGTGATAAGCAGTAGCAAACTTGTGTTTGATATGTAATAGTTTAGATACATTTTTCATTAGATCTGAGGTAAAGTCAGATCCCTGATCAGTGAGAATACTTTTAGGTATACCGAACATGGTAATGAAATGCACAAGGTTTTCTCCTACTGTTTTAGCTTCATGATTCTGTAATGGAATTGCATAGGAATACTTAGTAAGGTCATCTTGCATAGTTAATACAAATTTTGAACCATCCTCACACAAAGGTAATGGACCGACTATGTCTAGTGATAACCTTTCAAACGGTTGAAAGCTTGTACTCGTTATTTCCATTGGAGCTTTATGTTTTTTCCTAATGGTTTTATTTATCTGACACGAAGTACAATTTTTAATATACCTTTGAATGTCTTTCCTCATTTTTGGCCATTTATATTTGACAGAAATTCGCTTAAACATCCTGTGGTAACCACAATGCCCTGAAAGAGGACTATCATGGTTCTCTTTTAAGATAATAGGAATTTGATCGCTCATTGGATTTGTAATAGTATCGTTAAATAAAACTATTTTTATATTTGAATTTCGGAAAACAAACAATATTATCTGTTTACATTTATCATATTTAAACTGGTTGAAATCATCAACAGGATTAGCGATTGCTATTGAATTGATATTATCTTTCTCTAATTCAATTTTTAGATTTTGTATGGTATAAAAGAAATCCGCGTATAAGGGTTTTTCGAAGTACATATGTTTGATAAAACAATGATATATATTTTTTCCATTTTTGTTTTGAGATTTGGAGATGGAATGGAGCCCATGAGAAGAGTTAATAATTATTTCTGGATTTTTCGACAATGATAAAATATTATCCATATAAGGATTTTCTTCGGAAAGATCAGTTGCAGTTAAATATGCTATATGATGTTGACATTTAAGTATAGTTTCTGAGCTTTCGGTAAAATCATAGATATTTGGAGTAAGCGAATTGTAATAGAATTTAACGTAATCTTGAAATGATTCTTTTATCTCGGTAAACAATACATTATTATTTGAATTTATTCGTGATAAGCAGTCGGCATTCATATTGACACGACCAGGCTTATAAACAATTTCGTAATCATATTGCTCGAGCTTTAGTCTCCAGCGGACTAATTTTGAACCAGGATCTCTAACGTTGAATAACCACACTAGTGGTCTGTGATCCGTAACGATTTTAAACCGGTGACCATAAAGATATGGTCTAAAATGATTTGTAGCCCATACAATGGCTAATAATTCTCGTTCAGTCGTACTGTAATTAGATTCTGAACGATTAAGTGTTCTGCTTGCATAGGCAATAGGCAAATCAGTACCTATTGCACCTTGGCTAAGGACTGCTCCAATTGAAAAATTGGAGGCATCGGTTGTAACGATAAATTCCTTAGAGAAATCTGGATACTGTAATAATGGTTCTGTAGTCAGTATTTTCTTCAAAATATTAAAAGAATTTTCTTGGTCTTTTGACCAAACGAATATAGCATCCTTTTTTAGAAGTTTGGTTAAGGGTCTAGTAATAAAAGAGAAATTTTGAATAAACCGACGGTAATATCCAGCTAATCCAAGGAAGATTTTAATATCTTTTGGATTTTTAGGAGTAGGATAGGATAAAACATCTTTTATTTTCTCGGGATTAGGTTTTACTCCATCTTTTGATATGACATGACCCAAATATGCTACGTCTGTATGCATGAATTCGCATTTATCAGGCTGTAATTTGAGATTATGCATTCTAATTCGATTGAATATTTTTTTTAACTTCATTTCATGATCTTGAATATTGGACGCGTAAATGACAATATCATCGAGATATACGAAACAATATAATCCTTGATATCCTGAAAGAACTGAATCCATTAACCTTTGAAAGGTCGCAGGAGCGTTCTTCAACCCAAAAGGCATTCGATCAAACTCGAAGTGTCCTAATGGTGAAGAAAAAGCTGTTTTAGAAGTATCGTTTGAATTCACTTTGATTTGATGGAAGCCAGAGGCTAAATCAAGGGTTGTGAAATAAACGGAATGACCTAATTGATCGAGGATTTCAGATATGTGCGGGAGAGGATACGCATCTCCTATAGTAACATTGTTTAATTTTCTGTAGTCTACAACTACACGCCATTTTTGAGCGCCGGAAGCATCCTGTTTCTTGGGAACTACCCAAAGAGGTGCAGACCATGGGGATTTGGATGGTTTGATAACATTTTGATCAAGCATTTGCTTAATCTGTCGTTTCACTTCGCTTTTATGAGCTTCTGCATAACGATATGTTTTAGCAGCGATTGGGGGTGAAGATCCTGTATTGATATCATGTGTTATGGTATCTGTACAAGTCAAAGAATCTCCTTCTAAGAAAAATATGTCATTAAACTCTTGACAAATTTTCAGTAACGAAGTTTTTTCTTCATCATTTAGATGTGAAGTTCTAATATTTTTTAAGAGTTCATGCTCTCTTGTATAAGAAATATTTTTTGGATGATTGCTTGAACTTGATTTATTAAAATATTCTGGAATAGGTTCAAGACATAATTTGATTTCTGAAAGAGTGTAATTTTCTTCAGTAGTATTTAAAATAGAAGCATACGCTTTAGATTTAGAGCCGACTTTAGTAACAGCTTTACTTAAAAATACTCCGTTTTTTAAAACTATATTAGGTAAAATACCTTCTTTGATTTCTGGATTTTGAACTATAACCTCAATAAGAGTTTCAGTTCTAGGTTTAAGAATTTGAATATTATTGATTTTATTTTCGGTTTCATAAAGAATAGGAATTTTTCGCTTGTCAACTATAATCATGTGATTTTCGTAGTCAATTGAAGCTTTATATGCTTTTAAGAAGTCATTGCCTAAAATTCCGTCAAAAGGAATGTTTGAATTTCGATTTAGAACATGAAATTGGTGATTAAAGAACTTTCCTGATATTTTCAAAGACAGAATAGAACAACCACTCGTTTCTATTGAGTGATCAGGACTTATACCATTAAGGGTAATTTTATTATTAAGATATACCACTGTGTTTTCTTTTAAAGACTTTGCTTTAACTATAGATACATTTGCTCCAGTATCGATAAGAAGTTTGAGTTTAGCGTTTTTTGAAGAGTCACATAATATAGAGATAGTTGAGGAACATTTTCCTTCAAGTAAAATTTGCTCTTCTTTAAATGGATGATTAAAAATGTTGCTTGTTTTATTTATTCTTCCAGCAGAGCAACTACTGTTGAAGAATTTGAGCGGTTTTTTGGATTTTGATTTGAAATTGAAATATTCTGTTGTTTTTTATTATTATTGTATGTTCGTTTACGGCATTCCTCGATTAGATGCCCATATTTTTTACAATATTTGCAATGTTTTTGGTTAGGACCGTAAGATTTGGGACTATTTAAGTTAACGGAGTTTGAGCAAGAAGCTTGATTGATCTGTTTTGAATTATTTCGAGGTGGATTTTGATACATTTTTTGAACTTGTTCTTCAGCTATAGCAATTGATATTGCTTCATTAAGTGTTTTAATTTCTCTTATCCTAAGAGAATTTGATATCCGTGGTAAGGAAAAGAAAATGAATCGATTTATAGCTATCTCATTCAGCATCTCTAACTTTCCAGTAAGGTGAGCACCTTCTGGTGTAGCATTTATGGTTCGTTTTAAAAGCGTTTCCACTCGATAAACGAATTGTGCAACGGACTCATCAACATTTTGTTTTAGATTTGTTAAATCACATAGAAGTTGGGAGTAATGTTTTTTGTCTTGATACATTGTTTTAAGAAATGCTTTGAGCTCATCCCAATCTTTAAAAGTTCTATTGACACAAGCCGCTTTGGCTTTGCCAGAAATTTGCGTTTGTATATAGTCTAATAGAATGTATTTTTGGGTTGCATTTGCCAGGCCAAAGGCTTTGTTACAATCTGCAATAAACCCATTTAATTGATCCCTGTTACCATCAAAACCTTTAATGAATTTAATGAGAAAAGTAATTGGGAGTTCCGAAGAATCTCTACGTTCATTATTTATATCATTTTTAGCTTCATTTTCACTTATATCTTCATTATCACTCAAATCTCCTTCTCTAACACTATTTATATCATCATTCGACATGATTTTATTTTATTCAATGAATCACAACAACGCACAATTAGCACAATAAGCACAATAAGCACAATTTTATTAAACCAAATGCGAAACAAAAAAAAATGTGATTTATCAAGTACTTACATTGATATGAACACCATACTTGATCTGATTTGAAATAATTAATTATATAATTTTTTTTTTTTATAATCTTTTCTTCTGACACCAATTTGTGAAGTATTTTATAAATCAAAATGAAACACTCTTGTTTGGAGGGTAATACAGGAATGATATTTTATTCTTAATAAAATTATAGCAAAGCGTTAGTAACAAAGAACAAATAAAAGAATGTGCTGTGTGCACGAAATTGGAATTGTGTGGAAATGAGTTTGAGTGGGTAGAGTAGAGATAAAGTATAAAGTATCATACAGAGTATTCAATAAAATGCAACGATGCAATGAGAAGATTTATATTAAAAGATATGTGTACTAAAGTATACATAACAAATTCATGATTTAAAACATGTATTGGTCTTTTATCCGCGTAGCCGAAATCTAATCTACTTAAAATGGCTTCAAGGTTTAGTACCGTACCATGACTGGTAAGAACTGAATTTGCATGACCAACTATTTTATTTCTCATTATGCTTGATGCAGCAAAATAGCGTTTACTACAAGGAGTGTACAGACTCATACTATTTTGACAAGCTTCTCGCCAACTCACATATCCCTCATTTCTACCTTCAAAAGTTGGTAGACTTTTAATAACATCAAGACTTTTATTGTCTGGTAAATGTGGATCTATCGTTTGTTTTTTATAGTCTATTACATTATTTAGAACTGTTAAATTTTATAATTTTTTTTGTTAATTCATCTATCTGATTTTGCTGCTGAGCAGTAGCCTGTTCAACAGCTAATTCAATTATTTGTTTTATATCTACAGTTGTAGTTGTCATTTTAACAATTTTAGTTTCACTTCTTAAAAATAATTTTTTACGATAATTTCTTCTGCTTCTCAGAATGCTGTTCTCCAATCTGTTGCTGAATACTGGCTTTATAGAGCGAACGGGAATCACTTTGCTGGTTTCTTCCTTTTAGTTCACAATTGTTCACACTTTCAGGATACTCTGTTTTTCTCCTATTAATAAACAAATTTGGCTGATAGCTTCAATTTCACTTTGAAAGTTTTTTTAAGCCTTATTTCTATCTACAAATACTTATGCAGATTTGACTATTTTATTCACTTTCACTTTTTACGTTAATAATGGGCTATCCCGGTTGAGCCCCTAATTATATTTATTCGTCGCGATAAAAAGTTATTTCAAAAAAATATATTTTTAAATATAAACTTAATTTTTTACTTAACAAATTAAATATTTTTAGACAATAGTTCTTACATAGTTTATTACATACTACTCGGCAACTACTCGAAACTCCTTCTGCAATGTGTCTATTTATATTCTTGTCAGATGAGTTAGTTTTCTTGTCTTCAGGGTTTTTGGTTGTGTTGGTTAATTATTTTTTGTATCTTACTTTGTATTTATCATCTTGTTTGGTTGATCATAAAATATCTGTTTGTTATCTTTTTACCCGTGGTAATCTTTATTATAGGATGCTTGTTTATTTGGATGCTTGTTTATTTGGATGCTTGTAGCTTAGTACATTAGCGATCCTATTTATTTTATTGTTTCCTCTTATTTCTGTTTGAGGTACAGCTGAGTGTTTATAACTTTATTTGGATGCTTGTAGATTTGTACATTAGCGATCCTATTTATTTTATTGTTTTCTCTTTTTTCTGTTTGAGGTACAGTTGAGTGTTTATAACTTGCGCCACCTGCTATGCTGTCCTCCTATACTGCTCCGTCCCACGGGGTTGGATTCAAAGGCCATCCGGGCCGGAGCATTGGTGTCCATTCGCTCTATATGACCAACTTATAATTAGGTAGAGGGTAGCTTTAAGTTTTATAAAAAAAATTAAAAAAAATGAAAATGAAAATGAGTTTTTTTTATAATAATTTTCTCGTTAGTTTAAGGGTTAAAGTTAAGTTAGTTAAATATAAATGATTTTACGCCGAAAGGCATCGTTTCAATACGTTATAGGTTAATTTAGAGCATGGGGCCAGTAAGTTAATTAAGGTAATATGGAAGCTAGTTGTTTAAGATTTTTTGTCTAGCATTAAGATAGATATAGGAAAATGAAAAATAAAAAATGAATTAAAAATGACCAAACCATCTTAGTCTTTGGCTTTTCACTTTTGTGACGGGGTCAGTGTCGCTGTACAGCCCGTACTGTTCGTTGTTATTTCTTCTTCTCCATTTTCCATTTAAGCAGATAGGACCACAAATCACACGGAGAATTTTTCTTTCAAAGCAGCCTAAAGCATTTCCATTCACTTTTAGTAATGTCCATGCTTCTGCACCAAAAATAAAGACAGGGAAGATAAGTGTCTTATAAAGGGGTTCTTTAGTTAATCGAGAGACGGCTTTGCTCTTCAGTTGTCTTCTTAGCCCAAAAAACCAGCGATTGGCAAAAGTAATTCTTTGTTTAATATCAAGAGTAATTCTTCGTTGAATCTCAGCACTAGTGTTTTTGACTGAGTTGATAGCAGAGCCTTAATACAAAAAGTCCTTTACGACCTCAAAGTTATAGCTGTCTATGGTAACGTTTTGTCCTAGACGTCGGTGTTGGGTGTCCTTTCTTGTTGACAGCATATATTTGTTCTTGTCTTGATTCACCGTTATACCCATCTTCTTGGATTCCTTCCTAATACTCACGAAAGCATAACTGACATCACGCTTTGTTCTTCCCATTATGTCAATATCTTCGGCGTACGCGAGTTATTGGACGGATTTTTGAAAGATTGTGCCTCTGGTGTTGACGTGAGAATTTCGCACTATTCTTTCAACGATGATATTAAAGAAGTCACATGACAGTGCATCGCCTTGTCTTAATCTATTTTTGACACCAAAGGTATCGGTGAGGTCTTTACCGACTTCAATGGAGCAGCATGAACGCTTCAAGCGTTCACATAGTACGGCAGAGATGATCTTAAGGAGTGCCAACCTGCAACTCAAACCGAGAGCACGCTAATGTGTTGTGCTCTGTCTAAAATCCGTCTTGTTGTGTTGTCTCAGTTTCGTCCTAAATTAGTTGTTTTTAATTTTTTATCAAATAAATATAAACTTCAATACAATATCTTAATAATGCACAAGAAATAGAATTAATAAATAATTACACTTCAGTGTCTCCCTCCCTGGTCTAAATAAATAAATTCAGTGCAATACCTACCTACTTTGTCACCTCGTAAAAGATTAATATACCTACTACCTACATACATACTTACATATTAAATAAAATCAGTGCCTTAAATATCTGCATCAAAATATGCCCTTAAAAATAAAGCTAAAAGTCATCGAACTCAATAAAAAAAAAAATACAGCGAGCGGTATTTCTTCTACATCCTCATTATCATCATCATCCTACACAGTTGCGTTGACTTGGTCATTGTGTGCATTATTGGGAATTTTCTTACACAATTGCATGCAATCACTAAGTCGAAATGATAACAGATAGATCATAAATTATTGCACTACGGGCGTAGGGGTGAATCAGTGGCACTGTATTGCTAAGGCATAACACTAGTAGTAATGTGATACTGTGAAGATTTCTTGAACTTGGTTCTATGATTAATTTAGATAATTGTCTGTTTTTTTTTTGTGTATGGAATTCATAATGGCAGGTAATTTTAGGGTTGACTACAGTAACATTCTGGGTCTTAGGAAAAATTTCTTATCTTTATACGTTCATACTGTAATAAACAGGCCAGCTGTTTTGGCACTAAGTGAAACTCAGGTAGGGAACATTCTGATCCTTCAGAATTTTCCCTCCCGGGGTACAACTTAGTGCCATTATTCATTCCCCACTATGGTCTCGCCGTATACATAAGGAACGATATGGCTTATCAGATTCAACCACAATATGGTCCATGCTTGAATCCGCCATTTAACTTCATGTGGTTTAAATTCACCGTCCATAAGCATATCATTCATTATTGTTTCATTTACAGAAGTCCAAACCTGGATAATAATTCAACTTTTTACGATTTCGATGCGTTGTCCGACTCCATCCAAAGAATTGTACCCCATTATCCTCGCACTTAAATCGTCATTACGGGCGATTTCAATGTATACAATTCTAGTTGGCTTCGCTTTTCTGGCCAGACAACACCCGAAAGAAAGTATGTCCGACTCCATCCAAAGAATTGTACCCCATTATCCTCGCACTTAAATCGTCATTACGGGCGATTTCAATGCATACAATTCTAGTTGGCTTCGCTTTTCTGGCCAGACAACACCCGAAAGAAAGTATGTTGAGCTCTTTGCAGAACTAAACAACTTGTCTCAGCTCGTTTACGATCCAACCCGAATCCCTGACGTTGCAGGTCATACCCCTCACACTCTTGATTTGTTCCTTACCTCTCATCCTGATAAATACACTGTAAGTGTATCATCTCCTCTAAGCACATCTGATCATTGTGTCATATTGGCAAAATTCTCGTGCCAAAATAATCCAGTTAAAGAAAATAAACCCTAGGAGAACCGTTTGGCAATAAGAGAAAACCAACTGGACGGTCTCAATGATTTTTTCAGAAGCTTTAACTGGTCACCACGCTTCCTCTTTAGTGACGTAGATTCCAGCGCAGATATGGTCACAAATTTAATTCTTCTCGAAATGAAAAAAATAATTCCGAAAAGTTCAAAAAGCATAAAACCTAAAGAAAACTCGTGGTTTGATTTGGGCTGTAAAGAGGTTATCAGGTTGAGAGAAGTAAGTTTCCGTTGTTATAAAGCCAACCCCACTGAGGGAAACCGGAATGGATTTAAGCAAGCTAGAAAGACCTGTAACGATCATATTCGATGAACTTAATTTTTACATGATCAAAAATTACGGCAAAAAATACTACAATGTCCAAAGGCAGTAAAATTTTCTGGTCATTTGTAAAAAACATACGAATTACAACTTCATCTTCGGTTCCGACGCTCGTCTTCAATGACACTCCAGTGGTTACTTCAAAAGATAAAGCTGATTTGTTTGCTGTTCAGTTTGCAGCTAACTCGACGCTGCCACCTAGTGGTAAGTCTCCTCCTGTACTTGAGAGCGTTAACGGTTCTATGGGACAAATCTTCTTTCGCACTCGTGCATTTGCAAGAGTACTCAAGGACCTCAACATATACTTATCCGCTGGCCCGGATAGTATATCCCCCGTTGTTTTGAAGAGGTGTGCTTCTACGCTGGCAAAATCGCTGCGTAAGCTTTTCCATCTATCCTATTCTACTAGACTCTTTCATTTGCATTTGTCCAGCCCATCCCTAAAAAAGGCGAATCTTCTTCCCCCTCCAATTATCGACCGATTACACATACGTCCCTTCTTTCTAAGGTCATGGAAACGCTGACTAACTATCAGCTTAAAAAATATCTTGAAGAACGGAAGCTTCTTAATGGCCCACAGTACGGCTTTCGTAGCAATAGGTCCACTGGTGATTTGATGGCTTTTCGGTAAGATAAGCCATCAGTGGAACCAATCTTTAAACCGTTTTCGTGAAAGTAAGATTATTGCTCTTGATATTTCAAAAGCATTTGATAGGGTTTGGCACCAAGCTCTTTTATCGAAAATGCATGCATTCGGTATTGATGAATCTCTTGTTCGTTGGATTAGAAATTACCTTTCTGACCGCTCAATACAAGTAGTATTGGATGGTTTTAAGTCTTAAATTTTCAAAATAAATGCTGGTAGGCCCCAGGGCTCAGTTTCGTCGCCGACTCTCTTCCTTATCTTTATTAACGATCTCTTGTCTGATACTTCTAGTCCAATAAATTGTTTCGCTGACGAAAGTACTCTCAGCTTTTCATATTCGTTTTCAGATTCACAACCATGTTCTTCGGATGTGGAAATTGAGTGGCTGCGTATGATAAGCTTATTAAATTCTGACCTGGACAACATTGTCCAGTGGGGAATGAAAAAAATTACTCGAAAACTCAATGCTGTCTTCTGTCGTTAAAGCGGAACATACCACCAATGCCAATATATATGAGTGGCACTTACATCGAAAAAACTGGACAGCTTTCCATTCTTGGTTTGTGTGTCACAGACCACCTTCAATGAAATGACCACATATTTAGTGTCGCCAAAAACACAGCGAAATGATTTGGTTTCTTGCGACGCTGTAAGAAATTTTTTTCACCCTATGATCTGGCTGTCATTTATAAAGCATACATTCATCCAAAGCTTGAGTACAATTCATGTCTGAACAGGTGCTCCTATAACTTTATCTCAAATTCCCGGATAGAATCCAGAAAAAAGCCCTGAAATTGATAGGTGATAGGACTATAACGGAAACGTTTACATCGCTCGAACATCGTCGTAATGCTTCTTGTCTTTCTTTATATTGCAGGTATTTTTATAAAAAAATGTTGTGGTCACCATGCTTCCTCTTTAGTGACGTAGATTCCAGCGCAGATATGGTCACAAATTTAATTCTTCTCGAAATGAAAAAAATAATTCCGAAAAGTTCAAAAAGCATAAAACCTAAAGAAAACTCGTGGTTTGATTTGGGCTGTAAAGAGGTTATCAGGTTGAGAGAAGTAAGTTTCCGTTGTTATAAAGCCAACCCCACTGAGGGAAACCGGAATGGATTTAAGCAAGCTAGAAAGACCTGTAACGATCATATTCGATGAACTTAATTTTTACATGATCAAAAATTACGGCAAAAAATACTACAATGTCCAAAGGCAGTAAAAATTTCTGGTCATTTGTAAAAAACATACGAATTACAACTTCATCTTCGGTTCCGACGCTCGTCTTCAATGATACTCCAGTGGTTACTTCAAAAGATAAAGCTGATTTGTTTGATGTTCAGTTTGCAGCTAACTCGACGCTGCCACCTAGTGGTAAGTCTCCTCCTGTACTTGAGAGCGTTAACGGTTCTATGGGACAAATCTTCTTTCGCACTCGTGCATTTGCAAGAGTACTCAAGGACCTCAACATATACTTATCCGCTGGCCCGGATAGTATATCCCCCGTTGTTTTGAAGAGGTGTGCTTCTACGCTGGCAAAACCGCTGCGTAAGCTTTTCCATCTATCCTATTCTACTAGACTCTTTCATTTGCATTTGTCCAGCCCATCCCTAAAAAAGGCGAATCTTCTTCCCCCTCCAATTATCGACCGATTACACATACGTCCCTTCTTTCTAAGGTCATGGAAACGCTGACTAACTATCAGCTTAAAAAATATCTTGAAGAACGGAAGCTTCTTAATGGCCCACAGTACGGCTTTCGTAGCAATAGGTCCACTGGTGATTTGATGGCTTTTCGGTAAGATAAGCCATCAGTGGAACCAATCTATAAACCGTTTTCGTGAAAGTAAGATTATTGCTCTTGATATTTCAAAAGCATTTGATAGGGTTTGGCACCAAGCTCTTTTATCGAAAATGCATGCATTCGGTATTGATGAATCTCTTGTTCGTTGGATTAGAAATTACCTTTCTGACCGCTCAATACAAGTAGTATTGGATGGTTTTAAGTCTTAAATTTTCAAAATAAATGCTGGTAGGCCCCAGGGCTCAGTTTCGTCGCCGACTCTCTTCCTTATCTTTATTAACGATCTCTTGTCTGATACTTCTAGTCCAATAAATTGTTTCGCTGACGAAAGCACTCTCAGCTTTTCATATTCGTTTTCAGATTCACAACCATGTTCTTCGGATGTGGAAATTGAGTGGCTGCGTATGATAAGCTTATTAAATTCTGACCTTGACAACATTGTCCAGTGGGGAATGAAAAAAATGACTCGAAAACTCAATGCTGTCTTCTGTCGTTAAAGCGGAACATACCACCAATGCCAATATATATGAGTGGCACTTACATCGAAAAAACTGGACAGCTTTCCATTCTTGGTTTGTGTGTCACAGACCACCTTCAATGAAATGACCACATATTTAGTGTCGCCAAAAACACAGCGAAATGATTAGGTTTCTTGCGACGCTGTAAGAAATTTTTTTCACCCTATGATCTGGCTGTCATTTATAAAGCATACATTCATCCAAAGCTTGAGTACAATTCATGTCTGAACAGGTGCTCCTATAACTTTATCTCAAATTCCCGGATAGAATCCAGAAAAAAGCCCTGAAATTGATAGGTGATAGGACTATAACGGAAACGTTTACATCGCTCGAACATCGTCGTAATGCTTCTTGTCTTTCTTTATATTGCAGGTATTTTTATAAAAAAATGTTCTGAAAAAATAGCCAGCTGCATTCCTCCCCTGAAACAATTTAACCGTAATACTTGCGCAGCAAGGAATGCTCATCGTTTTAACTTCGAGCCCAATTTAGGACATACACTGAAGAATACAGATTCTTTCTTTATTCGCACTACACAAATGTGAAATACTTTGCCCGGCTCGATTTTTCCCTACCATTGTGATGTTCAGACATTCAAAACAAATGTGCATCGGTATCTCCTTTCATCTATCCTTTAATTTTTCTAACCGCTCGCACTGTGCAAACCATTATAAGGGTATTCATAACCCATTGCGCGCAATATAATAAAAAAAGGAGACTAATGCGTCTGTAGTTGGTGCAGTCCAGAGGATCGCCTTTCTCAGGATCGAGCAGACGATGCTAAGGTTCCATTCATCGGGCATGCTTCCCTCCGACTATATTTTGCAGATTAGCTGGTGCATACTTCTAACTAGTTCATCGCCAGCTGCTTTGAACAACTCCGCCGCAAGGCCATCAGCTCCAGCAGCTTTATTGTTCTAAAGTTTAGATATAGCTATCTTAACCTCATCTAGCTTGGGTGGGCACATCTAGCTCGGGTAGGCAGAATGATTGGCCTGCGTCATCCAGGTGAAATGGTGCAATCTGCTTAGGACTAGTTAAGAGGCTGTGAGTGACTCGATCGGAAAATAACTTAGTGATCTCTTGCTATTGTGGCCGGCCGACATTCAATTTCTTCACAGTATTTCGACGTTTTGGTCTTGTTCTGGATATCCGTAGCATTACCTTGGCTAGAACGAGGGAGTGGTCCGAGTCAACGCTGGCTCCTCAGAATGTTCGGAAATCTGTGATACTGGAAGAAAACCTCGCGTCGACCGTAGTGTGATTAATCTGGTGACGGTCGATTAATCAGGCATTAAAATGCCTTCCTAGTTTGGCATTAAAATCACCTAGGACAGTTTTGATGTCATAACTAGGGCATTGCTCGTATTTTTTGTCCAAGAGCTCGTAGAACTCGTCCTTAGTGTGCTCATATTTCTCCTCTGTGGGGGTATGTGCGCATATTAAGCTGATGTTAACGAATTTAGTCTTGATGCGAATTGTCGGAGGCACTCGTTCACATGGTTGAAACTCAAAACTTCTTGTCTAAGCCTGCCTCTAACTACGAGTCCACATCCAAAACACTGTATTCAAGTATAAACGTGCACACATTTGCATCAACATCGTATGAGCGAGAAAATTAGGAAAAACTAAAACGTTTATAAGAGAGGTACCCACTATTATATTAGTTTTTCCTTAATGATTTTCATTTCATGATTTTGGCTAAAAATGCACAACGAAGTTGATGTTAAAAGCTTCTTACAAATTGGGCCGGACCTTCAAAACGGCTTAGCCGATTTCATTTACATTTTGTATGGTATATAAATTTAATATGCTGCACAAGATGGCATTTAAAAGTTTAAGCTTGACAACACAAAATGAAAAATTCTCACGTCAATACCAGAGGCACATTCTTTCAAAAATCCGTCCAATTACTCGCGTAGACCGACGATATTGTTATAATGGAAAGAACAAAGCGTAATATCAGTGGTACTTTTGTGAGTATTGAGAAGGAAGCCAAGAAGATGGGTTTAACGGTGAATCAAGACAAGAACAAATATATGCTGTCAACAAGAAAGGACACCCCACACCGACGTCTAGGACAAAATGTCACCATACACAGCAAATAACTTTGAGGTCGTAAAGGGCTTCTTGTATCTAGGCTCCGCTATCAACTCAGTCAATAACACCAGTGCTGAGATTCAACGAAGAATTACTCATGCCAATCGCTGTTTCTTTGGGCTAAGAAGGCAACTGAAGAGCAAAGCCCTATATCGAGCAACTAAAGTGTCCTTTTATAAGAAGAAGATATAACAACGAACCGTAACAACTAGCTGTATAGCGACACTGACCTCTTCACAAAATTGAAAAGCCAAAGATTAAGATGGCTTAGTCACATAGAGCGAATGGACAGCAATGCCCGGATGTCCTTTGAACCTAACCGAGTGTGACGGCGCAGTATAAGAAGATAGCAAAGCCCGGATGTCCTTTGAACCTAACCCAGTGTGACGGCGCAGTATAAGAAGATAGCAAAGCAGGTGGCGCATGCAAGTGGAAGAGGACCACAACCAACTTGGCGTGCAAAACTAGAGGCACCTAGCTTGAAACCGAGTCGCCTGGAAGAAGCTTGTTGGTTGAGGCCCTGGTCCACACTGGACGGTAGCGCCAGCTTAAGTAAGTCACTAAGTACTTAAAGATGTGTGCATTCCAAGATTTTGGCTAAAAATGCACATAACGAAGATTTCGTGTTAACGGCTTCTTACAAATTTGTCCGGAACTTCAAAACAGGTAAACCGATTTCATTTATATCTGGTACGGCACATAAGTTTAATATGCAACACAAGATGTCATTTAAAGTTTTTAGCGAGACAACATAAAACAAAAAATATGATGATACACATGTAATTTGAAATTTTTTTTATTTCCATAGTTTCCAACAAGAGCAAGTTCGTACGACCCAGTCATGCATTTAATTGTTTCTGTGGAATAGGTTTTATGCAAAAACCGCAGGAAAATAAAGCAAAAAGCGCAAAATACTAGTGTAAAGTGCAATGTTGTCTAAAAACATACTTTATAACAATTTAACACTTTTTTCTCGAAATTTATTGATGGTGCGATGAAAAAAGTTCATACTTTTTTTAGAAAATCATATGAGCTACAATTTTTACAAAAACATTTTTTTGCAAAAAGTTCATAGTTTCCCAGAAATTTGCAAAAAACTGAATTTCCACCCCTTAAATTCTCCAAAAAGTTTTCGCCCAATTGGATTATAATAACTCTTTCAAAAACAATATTTTCTCCCTCATTTTGTCTGCAACGCGCCAGGTAACAGCTAGTCTCAAATAAAAGTCGTTTTATTAGTTTTTAACTTTCTCAAAAACTAGAAGACATAAAACTAATCGGGTTTTGGTTTTCATTAAGAGTTAAAATAAGCATGTACTACAAGAATCAAATTTAGCGTTTGATTTCACAATTTTGAAAAAATGGGTGTCAACTTTATTATTAAATAATTCAAAATTTTGAGTTTGCATGGAATTTTATAATAGCTGTTAACGAAAACAATTGAATTTAAATCGAAGATTACAGTTTCCTGGCTTTTAAAACTTTTATTGTAAGTGATCCTGTTTTTTTATGTTAATATATTTTTTTTTAATTTTAAGTATTATTTTCTAAAAATGCGCCTACTTCCAACAGTAAAACATTCTTGTTTTGTATCCTTTTCCAAAGTGCCGTTATCAATTTTTGGCGCTGAAATTATGGTTCTCGTGCCTTAATATGATATTCCATGAGTAAATTGTTGTGTTCAATAAGGTTATTCAAAGGAAAAAAATTATAGAAAAAAGCTTTGAAACGGTACCTCGCATAGAACTTTTTTGGTATTTAATAACTGGTTAATTTGTTTGTCGATTTTGATGAAATTTTATATGTATACATTTTAGCACTTTTCCTTTTAGGTGGCAAAGTACTCACGAGTAGTAATCTAGTACTACCATCTACACATTATCTCAAGCGCGAGTAGATGAGCAGAGTAGTTACGCATCTAGAAACCGCCAAATGGCCAGTTTAGTTTTTTTCTTTTCTATTAATAAAAACAAAATATATACGTAAAATATTGCACAAAATATTACAAACATATCTTACCATTATTGTTTATCAGAAAAGCAGCCAATGATTAAGAATAAACAAAACAAAAAATCTAATACAAAGGCGGAATGTTTGACCAAAAGGTATACGTTGAGATTGAGACTGTCTCCCTACATCCATACACTAAATAATACAAATCAGTAGTAGATTGCTACTAGCGAAGCGTTCCATTTAGAATCGCTTGTAAAGTACTTATTAGTACTTTTCCACCTTAAAAGGAACAGGGCTTTTATAGCTATGCCTATTAACTATTGCACAAAAAGACATCAAACAAAGCATTTAATAGAATTCAAATGTCAAATTAATTCCTTATATTGAAAGTAACAGGCTTTAAAAGCAAGTTCGTGCGACTTGGACATATTTATTTTATATAATGTAAGAAAAAATTGATAAAATTAAACTCTAAAATATTTAAATATTTTTGCGTCCATTTACAGGCTTAACAAGGCCAGCGATTTATCCATTTCCTACCGGTCAGTATGCATATCCCATGTTGAGCCCGGATATGTCACAAGTAGCATCATGGTAAGCTAATCACATATTTAAATTGCAGAAGACACGAACTAATCATTTGTATAAATTCAGAAAATGAATACACTTTTGAAAATGGATTTCAAAGTGGACAGGTCTGATCAGGTCTGAGTGGACAGGTCTGAGCAAGTTTATTTAGGAATTTGTTAAAAATGTTGGTTATGAGGGGGAAAGAGAAAGATACTTCACCGTAGCATGCACATAATATGTGCCCAAAAAGGCCCCTAAATTTTGTATGAAAAACAAAAACAACGAAAATCCATACAATTTTGTTGAATCGTGTGATTTTGCATTATTTGTGGCTTTTTTCATTCTCATTTGGGGGCCAAATTTCATTATGAAAAATACCCCCATGCTTTTAATCTGTAAGGAAAATGAAAAATCATCCCAATTATTGGGTCCCAATAATTTACATATAAAACAACAACTAAATGTTTGGAGACATTTTTCATTTTTCATTTTGGGGTGATTTTTCATAATGAAAAATTACCCCAATTTTATTATGTGAATGAACAAAATTTGGGGCTATTTTCATTTATCTAATTTATGCAAAATTGTTGTAAGTAAACAAAATTTTAACAAATGAAACTGTTTTCATAACGGTGAACTAAATTTTAAGAAGCAAAACAAGCTTGTTTCTCTCCCATTGATAATCCAAATCAATCACTTTCGTTATTAGTTGAAAGGAGTACAGTCGAAGTAATAAAATGGAGTTTGAAAAGTTTTGTGGGAAGAAAAAATAGTGAATTGCTATTCGTGAAATATGAGTGTTGGGACAGTTCTTGTAAGACACGAATTAATTTGCTGCCTGACGGAAAATTTATTCTTCCCAAAAATTATGTGAACCATAATCATGCAACACATGAACATAAATTCAAAGAGCTTAAAGCTTTTAATATGATAATAAGAGATTGCCATCTGGAATCCTCGGTGGCGGAGGAAGTTCGAGTGCGGTTGGTGAAATACGGAATGTATTTCAACGTGTCTGTGAAAAATAAGTTTTAGACAAATCAATCTGTTGTGATATCAAAATTTAATTTTATTTATTAAAGACATTAAGAAGACACGGAAAACATTTCCTTACCAAAAATACAAAGAGGTCTGCAGTATTTGGTAAAAAAATATTGTTACTTCACCGTCAACTCCATTGCAAGTAATATAAGCTTTTCAGTTGGAGGCACTATTGAAGAAGATATCATGTATTGAAGAAGAAAGTGTTGAGTTTTAATTGTTTTCTTCTTAAAAATCAATAAACCTTGCGAAAGAAAACATGCCGGAAAGCGGTCGTAAATTTTTGATGGATGCCACCTTCAAAATCGTACCACAGGGTTGCTTTAAGCAACTTTTAATCATATATGTGGAGTATTTTGATAAGGTAAGCTCTCAGTAATAATCGCGTATGGAAATTGTTTTTGAAGTAATTTATTTAAGAAAAAAAAAATCAAATTTTCTTGCACGATTATTTATAAAAAAAAAATTATCTGAAATATTACATAGTTTTAAGCGTACAAATTACTTTCTTCATCCACTACGTTTCGAAATATTTAAAAAATGGAGAGCCATTATATTTTTGTATTCAATGCTCGCACTATTTGTACTTCTAATTTATCTTAGAAGTGTCATTCTTCGACTGACTTTTCGACGTATCGCTTGACAATAATGAAACCTAAACAAATTGTTTGTTTTATAAAAAAATAAACGTTTAGGTATAATATTAAAAAAAAGTAAATACCAGCATCCAAGATTTTTGGGCAGTAGCAAATGGTTTGCACAGCCTGCCTCATTCCTACTTCATAAATTGTAATAAATACAGATGGTGCCATTTGCGAGTTTTTTGACAGTTGTGCAAGTGAGAACAAGTTACTTTTGGGTCTCCGTTTCTTATAAAGTTATTTAACTTTTTATAAATTGTTTTTAAGTATAATTAAATTAAAAATCGCTATAAGAACATGCTAAATTAATAAGTATAGTGACAACTTGTTAATTTGTTGTGAATCAGTCAAAAAATAATTTTTTATTGCACCCTTCCGTTGCCCGTTGATCTCATACACCTACTACATTTTTTTTTATGAGGAACAAAAGAAAAGTTGGCGAAAGTTCACCGGAAAATTGGCACGAGTACGATAACTTTGGCGCCAGGAATTGATAACTGTTTTTTGTAGAACAGATCAATACAAGCATTTTTTACTATAGATGGGGGGGTCTATCTCCCTCTGTTTGGGCGGGAGGGGCAATTTTATAAAAACAGTGCTAAAAGTTTTTAACAAATATTAAAAAATAACGGTAATACTTACAACTAAGTTTTATATCTTTTTTTAAAGCCATTACTTTTTTCTATTAGATATTTTTTAAATCAAGTGAAACCTATGCATAGTCTTTGAAAAAACGGACTTTAAACTCAAAAATTGCGAAAAAAAGGTAAAAAAAATTTGAAGTGTGATTTTTCAAAACTGTAACATAAAATATGACTTTTATTTATAAAATTCGTTGCTCATATTAATTCTTAATCATAAACTGAAAACAAAATGATTTTATGTTTCCTGGTTTTTGAGAAAATGGAAAATTACTAAAACAACTTTTCTATTGGATACTTGTTTTATAAACAGTGAGGTATGCAACCCCCCTGCTTGGACACACTATAGGATTTGGGGTGGGTGCGAGGTTGGGTGTATGCAAAGTTTCTGTTGCATTTAAAGATGCCCAAGCATCATTACAAAAACGAACCTAAGTATAACATTCACCGTATACCAAAAAAAAAAAAGAAAACTCTTATAAGAAAGAAGTTTTAGTAATTTTCCATTTTCCCAAAAACCAGAAAACATAAAATCATTTTGTTTTCAGTTTATGATTTAAAATTAATATGAGCAACGAATTTTATAAAAAAAAGTAGTATTTTATTTTACAGTTTTGAAAAATCACACTTCAAAGTTTTTTTTTACCTTTTTTTTCGCAATTTTTGAGTTTAAAATCCGTTTTTTCAAAGACTATGCATAGGTTTCACTTGATTTGAAAAACATCTAATAAAAAAAAGTATTGGCTTTAAAACTTTAGTTGTAAGTATTACCGTTATTTTTTAATATTTGTTTTAAATTTTTAGCACTGTTTTTATAAAATTGCATCTCCCGCCCAAACGGAGGGAGATAGACCCCCCACCCATAGTA